>VZRZ01002174.1:126488-136513 GCA_013398175.1 Climacteris rufus | reverse complement strand
GGAGAGGAGAGGAGAGGAGAGGAGAGGAGAGGAAGCGTTGCCCACACCACTGCACATCTCTCTCAAACAGGGAATAGGGGGATACCGTGTCCTGGGCTGCCTGGGAAGTGCAGCCCCTCCTCCTCTGCTTCCCTCGTTTGTCCATTATTTCCAAGACAATTTCCCCAGAGCTGGTAGCCCAATGATCCCAAAAAGGCTGACAGTGGAGACTTTTGGGTGAGGGGCTGGCAGCTCCTGGCCTGGCTGCAGCAGATTGGAAATTGTGCCCCCAGACCGTGCTTCCTGCCCCAGAGACCCCTGCCTGGCACTGCTTTTGTGCAAAATGCTGCCTTAATCTCATCCAGCTTCACAGAATCCCAGAAGGTGGGTTGGAAGGGACCTTCCAGTTCCACCCCCTGCCATGGGCAGGGACACCTCCCACTGTCCCAGGTTGCTCCAAGCCCCATCCAACCTGGCCATGGGCACTTCCAGGGATGGGGCAGCCACAGCTTCTCTGGGAAAATTGTGCCAGGGCTTCCCCACCCTCACAGCCAGGAATTCCTTCCCAAAATCCCATCCAACTCTGCCCTCTGGCACTGGGAAGCCATTCCCTGTGTCCTGTCCCTCCAGCCCTGGTCCCCAGTCCCTCTCCAGCTCTCCTGGAGCTCCTTCAGGCCCTGGCAGGGGCTCTGAGCTCTCCCTGGAGCCTTCTCCGCTCCAGGTGAGCACCCCCAGCTCTCCCAGCCTGGCTCCAGAGGGGCTCCAGCCCTTGGAGCAGCTCCCTGGCCCTTCCTGGCCTCATTCCAACAGTTCCATGCCCTTTGTAGGAAATCAGGGAGCCTGTGATGCATCACACAGCTCATGGCCACGGTCCCTCAGCCCAAAGCAGGCTGTGACATTCCCAGACGTGGTTTCCTCTCCCCATTCCATGGCTCCATGACTCTTCTCCTGGGCTGTGCTGGAACCCCTCAGCCCTGGGGCTGTGGATTATGCAGTGACTCAGATCCCAGGATCAGAACTCCGAGGGAAATTTGCAACTCAGAGCAGCTCCAAGACTGAATGAGAGCCTCAAATGGGCAAGTGGAGAGGGCAAAACCCGAGACACGGCGTCAGTGAGAGGGACAAACACAACTCTGAGTGTTCAGCCAGCCAAATGCAAAGCTGTGACACCACCAGAGCCTCATCCCTGACCATTCCCACCAGGAATTCACCCCCATGAGGGCTGCAGGTTTCCTGGGGGATGCTGCAGAGCTGGAGAGGATGCACAAGGGTGGGAAATTTTTTCTCAGACCAAGCTCCAAGCCCACTGAGTATCCCAGGAGTGCTGAAGCATTTGGTGGGGGGTCAGAGCCAGCAGGAAAAACCTTCCAGATGAAGCCAGACTCCAGGAGCTCCATGTGGCAGCACTTTCTGGATTTACTGATGAAGGTCTGCAGGTACTCAGTGAGAAAAGATTCCTGTCAAGAGCTGCCTCCTCAGCCTTGAAGAAAATAATTGCAAGAGCGAGCAGCTGACACAGGACAAATTAATTTGGGAGATAAAGTACAAAGGGTGAGCTCCAATGAGGTGAGGAGGAGGCTGGAAGTATTGACTCCCTCAGGGGTGAGGGATGTGACAGATAGAGGGAGCTGAGGTGGGGTTTCATCCAAAAAGAGCAGTGACAAGTTGGTCCTGTCCCAAGCCACAGAGAGGAATGAGAATACACAATGGGAGGCTCCAAAATCCGAGAATTTCTCATGGGTTTGGATGGGGATTTTTGCCAGGCAGATGAAGGGGAAAAAAAACAAATCACAGAAGAAAAATCTACCCCATCAACACCTTTTTTTGCACTACTACAGCATCACAGGAGAGCTTGGGAGGTGCTGGTGTCACCCTCTGTGTGGGAAGCTCAGCACAGCAGCCCTGGAGTCACAGAGGAAAACCTGGAAAAGCAGCTGGGAGCTGGTCCTGGGGAGCTTCAGAGGAGGCACCAGATGGTGAACCCTCCTGTGTGATAAATATTGCAGGAGAGCCTGGGTTTGCCTTTGCAGAAGCCTCTGCACGGGCTGGGAGCAGGGCTGGAGTGAAGCAGGGCTGGGAATGGCCACGGCTGGAAACACCAGGAGGAGCAGCCTTGGACAGCCCATTCTGTTGGGGATGGTGCTCCAAGGAACACAAAAAATTCGGGAATGAGGTCGGGATGTGCTGATTTGCAAGAAGAAGAAAGGGACAGCAGCAGCCATCAGTTCCCATCAGCTGGAAGGACACTGACTCCCATGGAATAATGGAATTGTTTAGGGTGGGAAATCCCTTTGAGATCACAGAGTCCAACCATTCCCCAGCACTGCCAAGGCCAGCACTGAGCCACGTCCCCAAGTGCCACATCCACAGGGCTTTTAAATCCCTCCAGGAATGATGAGTCCAGCACTGCCCTGGGCACCCAGTGCCATGAAGAAACTTTCCCTGCTTCTTTCCATGCAGAGAATGACCCTGCTATCCAATCTAAACCTCCCTTGGTGCAGCTTAAGACTTTTCCCTCTTTTCCTGTCCCTTGTTCCTGGGGAGCAGAGCCCAATTCCCTCCTGTCAGGGAGCTGTGGAGAGTCAGAAGGTCCCTTCTGATACTCCTTTATTCCACATTAAACAGCTCCAATGGCTTTGTCCAGCCTAAAATGACTCTGAGCAGCATCACCCAAAGGAAAATGCCCAGGTGATGCTGTTCCAGCAGCAGTTTTCTTCCCAGCAAAGAGGAAAATGCTCCCAGTCCCTGCTCAGAGGGGCTGGGAAATATTTTGGCTTCTCAGCTCTCATGGCTGAGCAACAGGATCCTCGATCCAGGTCTGCACTGAGGATGCTCCTCCCAGTGAAACACAGAAGAGACACCCCAGAGGTTTCAGCAGGAGCCAGGTTTGTGCCAAGTGCTTGGGGAAAGCCCTGGAAATCAGGGAACACGGATGTTTTGGCTCACAGCACCATCTGGACCAGAGCTTCCCAGGGAAGGAGGGCCAGCAGGGAAGCCAAGCCACAGGAGGGGGGCTGGAAGCTGCCCACTCTGCCAGCCTGCTGCCAAGGATTTCGGGCCAGCAGGGATCTTCTCCCTGGTTTTTTTGTGATCTTCCATTGATAAATGGGGCTGGATCCAACACAGAAAGAAAATGTGCTGGCAAAAGCCAGACTCTGTGACTCTGCAGTGCCTGCTCCAACAGTGCCACAGGTGTGGAATTTTGGGGGGAATCTCTGCTCTCTGACATTCATGAGGTCTGTTAATGCCACACCCACGAGCAGGACTCTTTTGGGAGAAGGTGAGGATGAGATAAGAGACAGAGGTTGACAAGCTCTGCTGCTTCATCATGGACTGAATGATCTTAAAAGTCTTTTCCAGCCTTCAGGATTCTGTGATTCTCCAGCTTCTTCCCAAAACAAGGAAATTTCCACTTTAGTGCAATAAATAAAATAAATTTTAAAATCAAGCAATTCAGCACTACTCTGGTTTAAATGTATGAGCACTGACAGTGCTAATAACAAATGTGATTATTCCAAAGCTCCTACGTATATCAGGGAAGTGAAACTGCAGCAATTGGCAACCCTTGGGCATTCTTCTTTTCCACCTGCCATTAAATCAATTTAAAGCTCCCACCTCAATCTATCAGAATTAATTATGTGCTTTCAGGCAGAGATTACTGGAAGAATTCCTTCATTTTGGGGATTGTTCCATCTCTAGTGCCCACAGCAGGAGGGGGATGCAGGGCCCAGGGAATTGGGGGTGGATTCTGCATCGCTCTGGGGCCTCTCTGGCTCTGGAAGGTCTGAGAATCTGGAATCTGCCCACAAAGAGGTCACTGAGCACCTCTTCCCCACAGCAGGAATGGAATATTTCAGTTGGGAGGGGCCTGTCACAATTATCTGGTCCAACTGCTTCATCACTTCAGGGCTCAGCAGAAGTTAATTACTGAGAGAATTGTGCCTCTCAAACACCCCTGGAAGTGTTCCAGGCCAGGTTGGACTGGGCTTGGAGACACCTGGCTTAGTGGAAGGTGTCCATGGAATGGGATGAGCTGTAAGGTCCCTTCCAGCCCAAACCCCCCAGTGATTCCATGGAACACCAGCAGGATCATTCAGCAGCTCTCTGGGCAGCCTCTTCTCCCTGCACACACCAATCCAGCAGAAGTGTAGTCATTCCTGCCCAGAAAAATCCATTCCTGGTGCTCTTCCAACCCATATCATGTGCTTTGGAGTTTTTGTTGAGGTTTTTCTTCCCCTCCTGCCTGTTTTTTATTTTTTTTAAACAACCAAGTTTGGAAAGTCGCAGGAAATAAAAACAAGAAATTGCTGACAAGTGTCCCACTGTAATTGAGTGAGAACACAGAGCTGAGCTCTACAGATTCCCAGAAATACAGTCCAGATGTGGCTCTCCACGGTGGCTCAGCCAAACCACAGCCCCTGAAATGACATCCCTGGGACTGGGAAACTTCCCCAGCGCCCCTTCCAGCCGTGCACTGTGACAGGCAGTGCCCAAAAAACACCCAGCCAAAGGCCTGGGAAAACACAGAGCTGGCAGCAGAGCCTGCAGGGGCCCTGGCAGTCCCCAGGGATGCAGCAGGGATTATGGAATCAGGGAATGGTTTGGGTTGGAAGGGATCTTAAAGATCATCTCCCTACCACGGGTAGGGACACCTTCCACTGTTCCATGGTGCTCCAACCTGGCCTTGGACACTGCCAGGGATGAGGCAGCCACAGCTTCTCTGGGAAACCTGTGCCAGGGCCTCCCCACCTTCCCAGCCAGGAATTCCTTGCTCTTCCATGGCAGAGGGACACGTTTGGTGGCCCAGGCAGTGTCCCAGCCCCACAGGATGACACTGGGGAGGGGGACACTGTCCCCTGCCCTCTGCAGCCTCCCAGGGCCAGGACTGGGATGGGGCATCACAGCACCCGAGTGCCCTTTAGTCTGTGCTGCTCCTGGGGCTCCTCTCACCGGGATTTGACTGAAATGTGAACCCTGCTGTTCCCAGAAGGATTGGAGAGGTGGCCACTGGCCCATCTGAGTGGCTTTTTTTGGTGTAAGAAACGCGGGTGTGTGATGTCCAGGCAGCCAGAGCAGAGCTGTGCAGCATGAGGGAATGGTTTTCCTTCCAGATTAAATCATGGAAGAGCATCTCCTGCTTTGGGTAAGCTTTTCTCCCCAAGTGGTTCAGTGAGCATGGCGAGGAGAGGGAAAAATCCCACTCCACCCCATAAAGGCTGAGAGAAAAACCTTAAGGCTCTGCCACCAGCGCTGTGCTCCAGATCCTCTGTGGGCTGGCGTGGGGATCATGGATGTGCAGAGGAATCTGTTTGCAGAAAAGGCACAGGTCGGGCAAGGCTGGGCAGACACTGTTGGTGGAAGGACCATCTGTCCAAAATATGTGATTTGTCCCAACCTGATGATGTTTGCAGAGCCATGCCTGGCCATCTGCTCTGCAACACAAGGGAGGGAGGCAATATTTCCCCCCTAACCTCAGGGTTATGTTCTTCATGTTCAGCCCTGGAGAAGCAAACACAGGCTGTGATTTGAGGAGGCTGCACCCACTTCCCCAAATCCATATGGAGCTCCAGGGCAGAGCACAGCCTGGCTGCTCAGGGCCTGAGGGGTCCCTGCAGCCCCCCTGGAGGGGGTCAGACACTCTGGGTGCCACTGAGCACTTCAATTTGGAGCATTTGACCCTAAATAACCCAGCAGTGTCCAGGTGTCCCCGCTGTGGCCTGCACACCCTGTGCCACCACCGGCACAGGCGATGGATGCAGAGCTCGGCCTGGGCCACCAGGACAACCAGGAGGTGCTGTAAGGACAAAACTTCCTGGCATGGAAAAGCTGAAGGCAGACTCACTGGAGCAGTTTCTGACCCTCCTGTGCCTTTTCCCCATCCATGAGTTGGTGTATCCACACTCCCTCGTCCTTCAGGGCCGTGGTGGGTGCCTGCTCCCACCCCAGAACAGTGCAGAGTTATCCCTTCCCCAGCTCTCTCCTGGGGGACACAGATTTGGTGAGTTTTTCTTATCAGGAGCAGCTCCTGCAATGTGACCCAAACCAATCCCCTGCAAGTGATGTGTTCCCATGGTTTGCAGGGATTTCAGTGAGGCAGAGGGGGCTGTGTTTGCCAGCCCAGCTGTGTGCACAGGTAAGAAATCTGCGATTTGTGGGGATCCACTGAGTTTGCTTCCAGTATCCCAAACACAGGAAGGACGTGGAGCTGTTGGAGCAAGTCCACAGGAGGCCACCAAGTTGATCAGAGGGATGGAGAACCTCTGCTGTGAGGGCCTGAAGGGGCTCCAGGAGAGCTGGAGAGGGACTTGGGACAAGGGATGGAGGGACAGGACACAGGGAATGGCTTCCCAGTGCCAGAGGGCAGGGTTAGATGGGATACTGGGAAGGAATTTTACTGTGAGGGTGTTGAGGCCCTTGCCCAAGGACCAGGATGGTCTTTAAGGTCCCTTCCAGGCCAAACCATTCCATGATTCTCTGACCAGGCTTTGCCCACACCAGGACTCTGGGAATGTGGATGGTTGCTCCTGGAATCCCAGCACCAGGCTAACCCTGGGCCCTCAGGCAGGGGTAGTCTAGGGAATCCCAATTTATCTATTTCTAACATGGGCATCCACTCCTCTCCACCTGCCCTGGCAGGCACAGGGATGCCTGTTTGATTCCCAGAGTTTCCATGACCTCTTTCTCCTGGAAGACCTGCAGCTCTCAGCTAAGTATATTGAAGTTCCCACAGTGAGGGTGAGGTGTGTGAGTAGAACCACCCCTCCCACAGCCAAATCCCTTCCCTGGAGTGCTGCACACAGTTCCCAGGGGCTCCTTCCACGCTCTTTGCTCAAGGAAAACACTTTGCCACCATTATTCCAGTTCTCCTCACTGAAAGACTTCACTCCCTGTGCAGCAGAGAAGATTTATTCCCTATATTCCATGGGAGAGATTATCTCCAGCTGCTATTATTCCCTTATCAATAATTCACCGTGCAGCCACACTCCAGCTCATTCCTGACTGCACCAGCAGCCAGGAGCAATCCCAGCTCCTCAGATATTGCTGATGCTCTCAGCAAAGCAGAACACCACAAATGAGTCACATCCTCTGGAATCTTCTCCTTCCAGCCTCCCGTGGAGGGCAGCAGCTCCACGGAAGGGCTGCGAGCCCGTGGCGTTGAAATAAATAAATGAAGGGGAGATAATTAAACTCTGTATTTCAATCTTAGAGGAGGAGTTCTTATAAAGGGACTCTTCATCTGGAAAATGCAATACAAGGAGGTGATTAAAGGGGGGAAAGCAGGCGTGGAACACAGCACACGCTGCAGCCTTCATCACGACTCCCCCGGGAGAAGGACAAGCTCCTTGCTCTTCCCATTTCTCTCTCTCAGGATAACAACAGTGATGCACAAAGCTCAGGATTCCAACAGCATCATTCCATTGGAATCACTTCTCCAGCACCAAGGCCTCATTTCCCACTGGAGAGGTGATCGTCGGGATGGTCGGGATACGCAACACAAGCCCGGCTCCCCAGCCTTCCATCACTGTTAAAACTCAGCCATTAGGGAGATTTATGGCTCTGAGGATGCACAGGTGTCATCTGTGGCTAAATCAGGCACTGGGTGAGAGGTGAAAGATGATCTCCCCCTCCCCAGTTGACGCTGGGAAGCTCCAAACCCACGGCCTGGATGAGCCATCTCGGATGTCCGAGACATCTGTGCAGGCATTGATTAAAGCTTTCATCTTCCGGGCTGGCTTTGCTCTGGAACACCCTGTCAGGGAGCCAAGCCAAGCAGCACTTGAGAGCTCTTTGATGCAGCCAGGTGCATCTGTCTGCCATGGATTTATTGGCACATGGAGGAGATGCCTCCCGTTTCTCTCTTTACCTGCGTCTCAATGCATTGCGTCACAAATCACAGAATCCCAGAGTGGGTTGGCTTGGGAGGGAATTCATCCCATTCCACCCCTGCCATGGGCACTTCCACTATCCCAGGGTGCTCCAAATTCCATCTGAGCTGTTCTGGAACATTCCCAGGGATGGGGCAGCCACAGCTTCTCTGGGCACCCTGTGCTAGGGCCTCACCACCCTCCTGGTCAAGAATTCCTTCCCAATATCACATCTAACCCTGCCCTCTGGCATGGGAAGCCATTCCCTGTGTCCTGGGGCAGCAGGATGCTCTCCAGGATGGTTTAAACAAGGCAGAGGACAAATTCTAGGAATACAGAAGTTTGGAGAAGGCCAGTGCCATCAGCACACAGAGGTAAAGCTGAAAATACAAACCCCACAAGGCTGGATTTCATCTCTCCAGGCTCACTTATCCAGGACCTAATGAGGGCTGTGAGAGAGCTGGAGAGGGACTTTGGACAGGGGGCTGGAGTGACAGGACAAAGAGGAATATCCTTAAGCTAAAGGAAGACAGATTTAGACTGGATGTTAGGAAGAAACTCACAGGAAATTAAAGTGCCTACAGGGAGCTGGCTCCAGCAGCTTATCCTGAGCCTCCATTCATCCCAGGACTCAGGCACGGCCCCACAGGCTGCTCCAGAGGGAGATGCTGCAGGAGATGACAGTGCTTCCAAAGGCAGGGATAAGGCTAAAGACAGTGTGACCAATGGGATGAATCAATCAGAGCTGTGCAGCTTCAGGAGAAAGAGAGGAGGGGGAAATACAAATCAGGGCTCGGAGCTTTTAGCCCCTTGCACTCAAAGGAAAGGCAGCTCGGGGGCTTCCAACAAAAAACAAGTCCAGGAAAGGCCATGGGAATGCTCTGAGGGCTGGAGCCCCTCTGGAGCCAGGTTGGGAGAGCTGGGGGTGCTCACCTGGAGAGGAGAAGGCTCCAGGGAGAGCTCAGAGCCCCTGCCAGGGCCTAAAGGGGCTCCAGGAGAGCTGGAGAGGGACTGGGGACAAGGGATGGAGGGACAGGACACAGGGAATGGCTTCCCAGTGCCAGAGGGCAGGGATGGATGGGATATGGGGGAGGAATTCTTCCCTGTGGGGGGGGGTGAGGACACCAACCTCATGGCACTTGTAGAATTTTGGGATGGTTGAGTTTTCCTGGATGTGGAACTGGGGGCTGGGAGGGGAATGGCAGCTCTGTCACACTTTGGGCTGGAGGAAAGCTGGAGGAAAGCTGGAGGAAGGCTGGAGGAAGGCTGGAGGAAGGCTGGAGGAAGGCTGGAGGAAAGCTTGAGGAAAGCTGGAGGAAAGCTGGAGGAAAGCTGGAGGAAGGTTCTCTGGGATTTATCTGCTCTGTGGTCAGGTATTGAGGGCAAGACAGTGAGGGGGCAGCCCCTGGAGCTGTTCCAGGGCTGCTCCCTGTGTGGAATTGTGCCAGGTTTTCCTGAGGGCTGTTGGCAGAGGAAGGAGCCAGCACGCTGGGGGTGCTGCAGCTTTTGCTGCCCAGTGCTGTTGTGTGCTGATTCCAGCCCAAAGCTTGGGAATCTGTTTGTCTCTGGGCTTCTCCCACCTCCTCCTGCACCCAAGGGCCACAGAGATGCAGCTCTATGGATGCTGGATTCGCCAGGGACACCTGGGGAGGGCAGCACCTCCAAAACGTGCCTTCAACAATTAAAATAAAACAAAAAAAATTAAAATCACTCGCTTAAATCGACCTAAACACATATAGGTTTGTGATCTGACACAATTAAAACCAGCAAGCACCTTTCCTAAGCACAGCTCTCACCCCAGGGAGGGAGAAGAGCCAGAAATCTCCTTGAAATCGCAGTCCATTCTCCATGGAAGGAATTCAGCTGCTTTGCAGATAAGCAGCCATGTAAATCTCCAAGCTGGAGAGGTAGATCATTAAGGGGAAATGTTTAGAGAAATTAAATCCTTTTTTTGCTGCTTCTTATGCTAATGGGGAAAAGCAAGCTGATTTGCAGGAGGACAACATTTAGCAAAATCAAATTCATCAACGTCCCCATCTGTTCCCCTTCTCGTGCTGACTTTGACAAAAATCAGCTTTCCTTCAGCAAACACCCGCATCCCTTGGAGCCAGCAGAGCCAATTCTGGAGAGATTTGTAAATAAACCACTTCTGCAAAGCCAGCCAGGCAAAAAAAAAAAAAA
>VZRZ01002174.1:116434-126455 GCA_013398175.1 Climacteris rufus | reverse complement strand
AGAAAGAAACGGGGAAAGGCCTGATAATAAAAATACAAGTTGGGATTGAGGAGATGGCCAAGAGAATAAAGGGACAGGGAAAATAACCCAGAGGCCACTGGAGGGTTAATGATGGCAGAAAGGGGAAATCTCCAAAACAGGACCCTGCGTCTCTGCCTCAGTTGCTGCTGTTGCTCCTGGATGAAGCAGGGTCTGGAAACAGCTCCATGCTGGAGCTGCTCTGTGTGCAAGGACCTCCTGCAGCCCTTGGGGGTCTGGAAAAATCTCCTAAAAATGTCACAGACTCATGGAACAGAATCACAGAATACCCTGAGTTGGCAGGGACCACAAGGATGATCAATCCAACTCCATGTTTTTCTGTTCCTCATGGGAAGCAACACTTGTTTGTTACACTGATCTACCTAGACCCAGTTCTTGGAGCAAAGAGAAAATCAGAGTGGTTAATTTAGGTCAAACACACCATGGTCTTGTCTCAAAACTCAGCAATGAGGGATTTCATGGAGTCATAGAAGTACACTTATTGGAAGGGACCTTAAAGCTCATCCCATTCCATGCCCTGCCATGGGCAGGGACACCTTCCAATATCCCAGGCTGCTCCAAGCTCCATCCAGCCTGGCCTTGGGCACTTCCAGGGATCCAGGGGCAGCCACAGCTTCTCTGGGCACCCTGTGCCAGGGCCTCCCCACCCTCCCAGCCAGGAATTCCTTCCCAATATCCCATCTAAGTGTACCTTCCTTCATTTTAAAGCCATTCCCTGTGTCCTGTCCCTCCATCCCTTGTCCCCAGTCCCTCTCCAGCTCTCCTGGAGCCCCTTTAGGCCCTGGAAGGGGCTCTGAGCTCGCCCTGGAGCTTCTCCTCTCCAGGCTGAACAACAAACTTAAATAACAAGGCTGCCTTCCCCTATTCTCCTCCAGGGGCAGGATTATTCCACGTGCTCCCACATCCCATTTCTTTGGCAAGCTGACCCCTGCAGGTTTTTTTGCAGCATTTCCAGCAGTGGCAATTCCAGATTCGAGGAATTGGAATTCCCAATTGGAATGGATGTTGCCTGCTCCTTGGCATAGTGCAGGAAGCTCCAGGTTGGGTGGTTCCCCCAGGACGTGCAGCAGCAGGGCCCTGCTTTCCTTCCCCACGGACACACACGGTTTGGCAAAAATCCCTGGAGAGAGAAAACTGGGTTTGTGTTCATCCACAGGGCAGAAAATGCAGAGAGCTGCAGCTGCAGCCCAGCAGAGCCCTGGGGCAGGATTGGGCTCTGCTGCCCATTCCAGAGATTTGCTTCCCCTCCAAGCCCTGAGCAGACACAGAATTCCAGCACAGGAGCCCGGCCAAAACTGCTCCTGCCCTGGAATTCTTCCACCCCATGGAGCCAGCAGCCTGTTGTCTTCCCAGGCTCCCTCTTCCTGGTCCAACAATACTCAGTGGAAAATTGTGGAAGGAGCTGGGAAGGGAAATCACAGCAGGTTTGGAGGATACACCTGGGTTTGAGCTGCCATGGAACAGCGTGCTCTGGATGGCTTCCATGGACTCATGGAATTGTTTAGGCTGGAAAAGCCCTCTAAGAGCAGTCCAACCATTCCCCAGCACTGCCAAGGCCACCACTGACCCCTGTCCCCAAGTGCCACATCCACAGGGCTTTGAAATCCCTCCAGGGATGGGGACTCCACCTGTGCCAGGGCTGGACAACCCTTTCCATGAAGAAATTTTCCTCAATATCCAACCTAATTCTCCCCTGATACAACCTGAGGCCGTTCCCTCTCCTCCTGTCCCTGTTCTCTGGGAGCAGAGCCCGACCCCCCCTTGTCTGACCCCTCCTGCCAGGGAGTTGTGCAGAGCAATAAAATCTCCCCTCATTATCCCAGGGTCTCCTTGTTCACTCCCAGGCCTGGAAGTTCAAGTGATGATCTCCATCCCCACAAAATAAATCCATCTGTGGAAAGCACAAAGCAGGAGTTTGTTACCTCCAGCCAAGCCCCATCCCTCTGCCAGGTGCCTTCCCACTGCACTTCCTGTGGCTCAGCCTAAATTATTCATTTCAGCCTAAATTATTCATTTCCTGCCATCCTTTCATTCAGAAAGTTCTCACCCATGCGTAAAAAATTGGGTTTTTTTCCATTTGTTTAGTCCATGCCACTGTGGGCATCCAGAGTGTCAGCTAACACAGCTCAAAATATTCCCATTTCTGCTTTTACCACCCTCTTTGAAGCCATGAAGTGACTTCAGATCTCAATGTAGCAGTGAAAATTCCTTCAGGGAAGCCCAGGTCCGAGCAATCCTTCTGTAGCATCTCCACGTTGCCACCACGTGGTGGGACGGCTCCTCTCTCTTCCTCTCCTTCTGGCCAGGAAACTTCTCCCACAACTCTGGAGTAAAGTCAGAGCAGCCCTTGGGGAGATGTGCTCCAAAACCCTTTCCAAAAAATACTTTAAAAAAGAAAAATATCTATTTAAGCACACCCAGACTGGAGCAGATCTGTTTGGAGCAGCCTGAGGAGCATTAACTGCTAGTCCTAATTATCCTAAACTCTTAATTATCCTAAATAAAAGCAAAGAGTGACGCCCTGGAGCTCCTCCCAAGGCAGGGAGAGGGAGCCCCATCCGCACATTCCCCACCAGCCCGAATTTCCCCAGGCCCCACCCGGCTTCTCCCTTTCCTGGGTGTGCAGAAGACAAATGAAGCATTTCCAAAAGCGACCTCAGGCCAAGCTGAGGGATTTCAATCAGGAAAAGCTGCAAAAATACTGATTTAAAAGGTGTTTTTGTGGTGCCCCGTGCCGAGGTGCTGTGCTGGCAGCCCCAGCCTCCCAGCGAGGTCTCACTGCACCACCCCGTGGTGGTTGGAATTTCAGTGCTGCCTGCAGAATTCCAGCGGAGCATCCAAACAAATTACTCTTCCAAACAAACAGGGTTTGTTGGTGCCTCTCCTGCTTCAGAAAAACACGCAGAAAGCTCCAGGGAAAGCTCAGATCCCAGGCAGGGGAGCCTTGGCTGCAGCGATTGCTGAGGAGGGGATGGATCGGGAAAGGGATGGATCATCTGACAAGGGATGCATCAAGCTGACAGCTCCTTCAGCAACCTGTCACCACAGCCACCACCCTGGCTGAGCCAGCAGAGCTAAAAAATGCAGGGATTGCACCCACAGGGTTCTCCCTGAACAAAGAGATCTCGGGAGTGTTTGGGTTTTATTCCTCGTTGTGCCGCAGTTTCATTGATCAGCTCTGCTCGCAGCAGAGCTTTCAGCAGCTCAAAAATTTGGGAATTCTGGAGAAAGGCACAGTGGGGGGACACAGCAGGGGTCATTCCTACCCCTGGGCACACAGAGCCCACAGTAAAACCTGCCCAATACTGAGGATTTAATCTCTGATATTGCTGACAAAGGCCTGTGGAAATAAAGAGAGAAGGGAAGTTCTGTGTAAGACCACACTTCAAATAATTCCCAAATCATTGACAAGGGAATGAGAAGAGCAGGAAGAACAGGAAACAGTTACTTATCCTTGGAGAACCATTTATCATTGAATGCCAGGATGGTTTGGGTTGGAAGGGACCTTAAAGCTCATCCCAGGGAGCTCCAAGTCCCATCCAGCCTGGCCTTGGACACTTCCAGGGATCCAGGGGCAGCCACAGCTTTTCTGGGCTCCCTGTGCCAGGGCCTCCCCACCCTCACAGAGAACAATTCCTTCCTAATATTTAATCTAAATCTACTTCTCCAATCATTTGAGAAATCAGCTCTGCCTTCCCAGGCTGTCCCTCATTGCCACAGGAATGGGAATGCCACAGGGAAGGGACACACCAGTGGACCCTGGCCTCTGGGAATGACATCCCTTTCCCTTCAGTTGATTCTGGAAACATCCCACATGCCAAGGAGTTTAAAAGAAAATTCAGAGAGGGAATCTTCCTGAGGAATCAGCAGTCACACAAAGGAAAAAAAAACAGGACATGGAGGTTCAGCCTCAGCTCCTCATCTTGCACTTTTAAAATTCCTTGAGAGAGACATAATTTAACTTAGAAAAACCTTTTAAAGAGAGACACAGATTTCACCAGTGCTTTCCCTCTTCTGGTGTTCACAGGGATTTCAGAACCTGCCCTCCCTTTAGGGCCACCACACACATGAACCACACCCACCCAACCCCTCCTGGCCAGGATTTTGGTTTTTGGAAACCCACCTGGGGAAGGCAGAACTCTCAGGATCTACAACTTGTCCCTCTGCAGCTGCCTTGCAGTGAAAGGCACTTTCTGGAAGCACTGCTAAATAGGAATAAAACTTGGGCCTGGAAAGCTTTAAACAGGGAAAATTGAGGGAAGAGGGCAGGCAGAATCTCTTTTTTAGAAAAAAATGAATTAATCAAGGTAGGGAGGTTGCAAGGTAAAAAAAAACTGTGGAGGTAAAAAGGCAAAAAAAACCAAAACTGTGGAGGATGCAAGGTAAAAAAAAACAAGAGTGGAGAGCAGGGAATCAGCCAAGGAATAAAACTCCAGGAAGGGCCAAAGGTGTTCAGGTCAAACCAAGAACTCCAGATACAAAGAAGGAGAACAAGACACCTGCAGGAGATTGAATTCCCTCTTCTTAAAGCCAAGAAACCCTAAAATTAAGACTGAGATTGTACTTTGCTGTTTCTAAACACTGAATCAGTGCTAAATACTGGCTTTGTTCCTTCCCCATCAATCTTTGTCACAGCTAAACCACTGATTTCCAAACCTTTGGCAACCTGGCAAACACCAACTGCCAACAACACAAAATTGTTTAGCATCAGGTTGATTCCAACCATTTTCATATCTCAAAATGCTTCAATTTGGCTTTTTTCTTGTTTTTTTTCCAATTATTCCCTGTTGGATGCAACACATTGAATGGAAGAGGAGGGAAGTGAGGCCTGTATGAGCATCCCCTCAATTCCTCAGGCACCATTTATTCCTCACTCCTTTTGGGGAGGAACTAAGAGGATAAATGCACTTTCCCCAGAAAATTCCACACATGCAGATTGGAGCTACCCCATCCTCAGCTGCCATTCCTAAGGGCAGAGCTGGAGAGAAGGAAAAGCAGCAGGCTGGCTGGCACTCAGCAGCGCTCCCAGCACTCCTTGTCTGGATTTGTCTCCTCCTCAAGAAGCCTCTTGCACTCCAGAATCGCAGTTAAATTGGAATTAAGCTTCCCACTCCAAGATTAACCCCCAGTGTTGATCCCTGCAGCTCTTGGGGTTGGATGTTCTGTGTGGGAGGGGCCCATCTGCAGCTCCACCACCACTCACAGCCCTTTGATGCAAGCACAGAAAACAGCCAGCAAAAAGTGAATTTTAAACATCATTTGTCAACCCCAGCCTACTTTTTTTTTTTTTTTTTTGCAAGACAAGAATACATTTTATTACCATTTCTGGCTAAGCCTGGCATGGGTGAAAGCTCCTTCCCAAACCATTGGAACCATCTGCCAAAATGAGGCACCCAAGCCAGTCTCAACTAAAAAACACCAGTGCAGCTTTAGTTTGAATTATTATTCACACTTGACTTCTCAAAAAGACTTAAACCAAACATTTTTCAGCTGCAGGGTTACAATTTTTACCCATAGCAGCAGCTGTTTCATCACTAGGGAGCAAGTTCCTGACCAAAAACAAAAGACACAAACACAGGAATCCAAAGCTGGTGGTTATTTTTTTTTTACTTGAAGACTCTCCAAAAAAACCCCAAATTATTGTTACAGGTCATGAATTCCTTCTGGAATGAAACAGGCCTGGTCCAGGTGGTGATCTGGAAAGGGCAGCTTGGTTTCTACAAAACTGAAATTCAAGCAATAGGAATACACACAAAGGACAGGGTTACATTGCTCAGCCTCAGCAACCATCTTTGGAACAGAGATTTCAAAGCAAAAAAAAATAAATGAAGGAATTGAAACATGCACAGGACAAAACCATAATGTGATGCAGAATATGAAGGGTAAGATTAGGAGACATCAGGCTGGCTTTGGGATTTGGTTTTGTGCCTAAGGCAGGGAGGAGGAGTGAGCAGCAGGCAGAGGGAAAAGGTAAATGAGTGCTGGAAGTTCTTGTTCAACCAGGAGTCTGCAAGCACAGCACAACAAAGAGCAGCTTGGGTGTTTCATTTTGAAGGAAAAGTTAGCCAAAAGTCATCAGGACAGACTCTCTGTATTGCACCAAGTTTTATTGGAAGTGGAAAATTAGAAAACCCTGCACTTAGGAAAGCTACATTGAAATATATTCCAAGTGAGGAGTGAGGACATAGTTCAGCCTGTGAAACAATTCAACATTTCTCCCTGACTGTTACAACATTTCTGTCTCCTCAAGCCCTCTCCAACCTGAAAAAACACCATTTATCAAAGACAGAGCTACTACTTCTCCTTAGTATTATTTATTTATTGCTTTATTTACGAGTGACAAAGGCTAAGAGATCTAAACTTTTAAAGAATTTAAGGCAATTCCACAAAACCAACAGCTCAAGGGCATTTCTGGCACACAGTGGTCTTCATTCCAACACCAGGAAAGGGTTTATGTTTTAAAAAAAGGGACAGGGACACTCAGATTTTAACCAAAAAGACCCTTGCAAACATCACTTTCTCTTCCTAACACAGAACCCAGCATTGAAGTCAAGTCCAGAGCACCAATGCACAGAAGAGAAAAAAAGAGGGAAGTCAGATGAACAATTTAAAAAACCCCAACTACTAAATAACTACAAATAAAAACTAAAACCCCAAACCTAAAAAAAAACAGAAACAGGCTTTTCAAAAAAATCTAAATGTGCTCAGCATTAGGCTCATCCTCCCCTTGCAAAAACACTGGAAATGAATTAAAAGAATATGGAAAACTCTTTACAAGATAACAGTGGTCCAATGGGCACGTGCATCCTTTTTATTTCTATACAGAGTGAAAACAAACACCATACAGACAACAGTAAACTACGTTTTTTGCAAGGAAAAAAAATAAGGTTTAATGCTCTAAAATGGGTTTGTGAAAACAGAGGGGGAAAAAAAATTCTGTAGAAGAAATAGGAAGGAGTTATTTCAACTTCAGGCCTGCATGGACTTGCAGTAAGAGAAATGCTGGATTAAAAATAAGCAGAGTCCTCCTGGCATCCAGGAGGAGGAATGGGGAGGATTTGCACAGAGTACCCTGTGTGTAAACTGTTCCCATGTGGAGTCACAGAGACAGACAAGACTTCAAGGTGCTACTTGTCCTTTTTTCCTAGAGGAAAACTACTTTGCCAAGAAGCTCCTGTAGTTTTCTACAGCCTTTTCTGAAAGAAATGGATGCAAGCAGCAGGTTTCTGGTCAGCCAGAGAATCCTACTGCAGAGTGCTTGTGCTAAGTTCCATCAGGTCTTTGTAGGAAAAAAGATTTGGGGGGGGTTGGTAGTACTCATTGTCATAGCAAAAAGCAGTTTTTTTGTCACATAAAAAGCCTAAACTAAAGGAACTTTAGTTCCACAACTAAAGGAAGTTTTCTCCTCAGCATTTCCTCAGAGCACAGCTAGAGAGATTCACACTGAGAAAACAGCAGAAAACCAGAGAAGCCTTTAGGAAGCCCTCACCAACAACCAGGGCAGTGCATTTTCCTTGCTCATGATCCCTAATGCAACAAGTACCCTGCTTTACATTCTCTTCATGATAACCCCTAGGGGACAACTTGTTCCAGAAGCAATTATTCCTTGGCACTTCCCTGCACACAGACAGCAGAAGCTGCAACCATTTGCAACACCAACATTTCCTTTCGAACGCCTCACGCCAAAGACGCTTTTTTTTTTTTGTTTTCTTTTTTTTCTCTGAATTCACGAAATGCATCAACATTACCAAGCCAGGAGGCATTCTCCTCTTCAGGCTGAAGGATTTGACATGGATGTCCCTTGAGCTGGTGCCTCACACACTAATGCTGCCTGTAAAAGCAGCTAAGATCTCTCCAGGGCAGCAGCAGCGGGCACGGGGCGCTGCCGGACAGCGCTGCCTGCCGAGTCCCTCTGGGTGCCCTCCTTACCCTCTGCCTCCTCCTCTGAAACATCTCCCTCAGCTGCTTCCTGCTCTTCATACATCCTCTTCAGCTCAGCTGAGTCTGGAGCCAGTTTTTCTTCAGGAGAGAGGAAAACACACACAAATAAATGCCATTCCCAAGTGAAAAACACGTTTTTTTAACACCACGGGCGAGCGCAGCAACACTGAGAGCTCCACTCCGTTTTCTCTCCCTGCCCATGTGGAATTTTCTGGCATTTCTCAAAACATTCTTCTATCCCCACAGAAAACACAAACCCACTATAAACCCTAAGGACAAAGCATCAATCCCAAAAGCAAAGTTTTCACACAAGCTCACATCCTGCAGACACCAATATTTCTTTTATAGGAATCTTTTCCATCAATAAGTTTTACCAAACAGCTTCACTGAGTTAGAAGTTTGCTGTGGGCTTACTTGACTGAGGGTACTGTGGTGGTCTGTGCCTTTTGGAGGGACAGATGCAGTCTGCCAGGAACACCATCATCTGAAACCCAAGAAATCCAAGTTGAAACCTCCAAACATTCTGCACATTGGAATAATTTAGGTTGGAAAAGACTTTTAAGATCGAGTCCAACCATTTATCCAAGGCGTGGATCCCATCCAGCCCCACATTTGTGTGTGTTCCAGGGCACTGACCATCTCCCCTTGGATTTTGGGGTTTCACCCTGCTCCCCATCCCTGTGTTCCAGCTCTGGGTACCCCAAAACCCCACCCCAAAACCCCAAACCCCAGGGAAGGCACCAGGAGTGCAACACAAATCAGTCACAATCTGCTCCAAGTGCTGCACTTACAAGTCCCAGGATCATTCCCAAGAACAGAGTTGCCAAACCAAAAACAGCATACGAGCCCCAGACTGGTATTCCAAGATTTTCTGTTAAATAACCATGGCCATGCTGGAATTAAAGACAAGAGAATCATTTCAGGAACAGCTGAATATCATATTTAGGGTAAAATGAAGCAGAGATGTAAGCAAATACCCTGATCCACATGGACAACTTGAACAAGGCTGACATGCTGCTCATCCTGAAACAAAGCAGAGAAAACACCTTTAAGCCAGCCCCAAACCTGAGTGAAACAACCTCAGCTTGTACACAGACAGCTACAAATCCTCACATTTTTTTAACCTGGACTTGCTGACATGTGAATTTCAAGTAATTTTTATGTTGTATTTGGATCAATGGTCTGTGAGAAGCCAAACAGAACTTTATTTAAGATATTAAGAATGAAGCATCAGGAGATTTGATTAAAACTAACAATGAAGCTATTAAAAGAAAATCAGGTGTAAGAGCTGAGAGATCTTCAGACATTTCAGTTTAGTGTCTGAATGTAGAAAATAATAGAGACCTTGTCAATCCTAATTAATACCCCATTCCACACGTGCCTTGGTGTGGGATAAACCTCATTTAGAATCCCAGAATATTCTGGGTTGGAAGAGACCTCAAAGCCCATCCAGGGACACCTTCCACTATCCCAGGTTGCTCCAAACCCATCCAGCCTGGCCTTGGAACATTTCCAGGGATGGAGCAGCCAAAGATTCTCTGGGAAATCCATTCCAGGGCCTCCCCACCCTCACAGGCAGGAATTCCTTCCACATATCCAACCTAAATGTCCCCTCTGACAGTTTGAACCCGATTTCCTTTTTCCTGCCACTGCAGTTCCTGATGGAGAGTCCCTCTGTGATTTCCTTGCAGGCCCCTTGAGCCACTGGAAGAAATTCCCGAGGATTTAGCTGGGCTGAACATCTCAGTGCCACCCAAACCAAACCACTTCAAGGCTCAGCAAGTTACCCACAAGAGCTCAGGAAACAAAGCAGCCACCAACAGCTGCTTTAAGCCTTGGAGGCAATCTTGCTGGGGACATCTCTGCTCTGGTGACAATGCTGGGGACATCCCTGCTATGGTGACAAAATTCAGGACATCTCTGCTCTGGTGACAATGCTGGGGACATTCCCTGCTATGGTGACAATGCTTGGGACATCTCTGCTCTGGTGACAATGTTCAGGACATCCCTGCTCTGGTGACAATGTTCAGGACATCCCTGC
>VZRZ01002174.1:84498-115611 GCA_013398175.1 Climacteris rufus | reverse complement strand
GTGACAATATTCAGGCCATCCCTGCTCTGTGCCAACCCTCCCCCAGCTGAGGAAGAAGTAGGACACCCACCCACCCACCCAGCGGGCTCACACCCTGCTGCCCACACAGCACTGCCAGCTCTGGACACACCTCAGGACCTGTCCCAGCACCTCTGACCACAACTGGTGACAAAAACCAACCCAAAACTCACAGGAAAGAGGAAGGGCCAAACCAGGAGGACACTGGCTCGATGGATTTCCACTCCTCATCACTGATGAAATTAATGAAAGCAGCTTTAGTCCTTGCTCCCTGGTATCTCCTGAACTCCCCGTTTTTGCAGCTGTGAAACAACAACACAAAAAAATCCTTTATTTTATATGGTCCAAGCACCAGGTGCAGCATTTGTTTCCACTCAACAAATTCCCTCCCATCACCTTGCCTAATTTAATCTATTGATTCACTTTTTCAATGTTAATTTTTCAATTGATATTGGCTCTAAAATATTTTCCAAACCAGTTCTTTCCAGCACACACACTCCACAAATGCATTGGAAGTGATTCCATAAGAAAAAGATAACGATCTTCCTAAAGCACTTGCCACACACGGCTGCTTTTAAAGATCAACCTCCAGAGAAACGATTGCAAAACAGAAACACCCATGAAAAGGCAGAATAAATAAGGCCTGAAGGGAAAGGAAAAGAAATCATCTGGCAGCACAAGGTCACAGCGGGTAAGACAGTGGCTGTGTCAGGGAAAAGCAACTCCCATTCTTAAAGAGCATAAGAAATCTCATTCATTTTTCCCCAAAAAAGGGGGAAAAAATGTGTCCACTCTGACCCCAAAAAAATCCTGCTGCATTGCATACTTACTGATAGATGGTAGGGAGAGCTGTGATGATAAATCGTCCACTTAGGCCTGTAAGGAAACAGTTATTTTGTGTATTTTTACGGGGAAAAGAAGAGAAAGGAACATAGT
This sequence comes from Climacteris rufus, assembly GCA_013398175.1. NCBI lineage: Eukaryota > Metazoa > Chordata > Aves > Passeriformes > Climacteridae > Climacteris > Climacteris rufus. The sequence goes on along the minus strand of VZRZ01002174.1, from coordinate 114,657 downwards.
AACAGCCCAAAAAGCAATGGCAGCCCGAGGTATCACCCTTTAAATGCAATCAAACACAACCCTGAAAGGTCCTGGACAAAGAGCAAGGAAGTTTTTCCCTGGAAAAAAAAAAAAAAAGAAGATATCCAAGGATAACTATTTGGCTGTTGCTCTCCTTTGCACACATGATCTGTAGCCTCCAGAAACCTTGAAGAAAATAATCCAAGTGAGGCAAGTTTCAAAAGCTGAGTGGCTTTGGAGAAACATCAGCGTGGAGAGGGACAGGACATGGTTACAAACCCCACACAGGCAGGGGAGGTGCAGCAAAGTTTCAGCAGAGGCAGAGCAGAGTGTTTGCACTCCCTTCTACCAACCAAGGCAGGGACTGCTCTGGGGAAGCCAAACCCTTGCTTTTTGCTTAAAAACTACGGCCAAAAAACCCTCCTTGAAATCTTACAAACCATGCTCTGGAGAAAACTTCTGATTGCTTTTACCTGTTGTATTCTATCTACTGTATTGATGGTATTACATATAATTTATCTATTTATTATCTAGATTATTCCTCCGTGTGAGGAAGCTGGCACAGGTTTCCCAGAGAAGCTGTGGCTGCCTCTGGATCTCTGGAAGTGTCCAAGGCCAGGCTGGAATGGAATGATCTTTCAGGTCCCTCCCAACCAAAACATTCTGGGATTCTATGAAGCAAGATCACGGTGTTTAGTCACACAGCAACGCGCCTTTGCTAGAGATGAGTAAAAGGCTTTTATTATTCCTAATTAACTCAGTTTGAATCCCACAGGCACCCACACACACTGGAGGTGCCCACCCCTCAATCCCCGGCACCCCGGAGCCCCCTCTCACCCGGCTGCTCCGTCACATCCACTTTGGCCACGTTCACCCCCAGGTCCTCTCCCCACTCGGCGAACTTCTCCCACTCGGGCTGCAGGTTCTCGCAGGCGGGACACCAGGGCGCGTAGCTGTGGGAGCAGCACGGCGCCGTCACCGCACAGCCCTCACGGAACCCCCCGCAGCCCTCCGGGCGGCCGCTCCCCACTCACAACTCCACCATCCACTCGTCCTGCAGCAGCTCCCGCCACATCCCGTCCGACAGCACCTTCACGGGGCTGGGTTTGCCCCGGGCGGCGGCCGCCAGCGCCAGGCACAGCAGAGCGCAGAGCGGAGCCCTCAGCGGAGCCCTCAGCGGGAGCCGCGGCCGCCACAGCGCCGCCATCTTGGCGCCCCTTCCGCCTTCCCGCCGCGTCACGGCCGCCCCGCCCTCAGGGCAGCGCGGGAAGGCGGGGTCGGGAAACGGGATCGGGAAACGGGATCGGGAAACCGGGATCGGGAAACCGGGAAAGGCTCGGTGGGGAGAGAGCGGGAATCTCATCAGTCCCACCCCCTGTGCGCGGCACACCTCCCGCCCGAGCGGCTGCTCCAAGCCCCGTCCATCCCCGCCTTGGGCACCTTCAGGGATGGGGCAGCCACAGCGACCAGTGCCAGGGCCTCCCCACCCTCTCAGGGAAGGGTTTCTTCCATATATCCTAAATTTCGTTGTATCCTAAGTTTCTTTTTTTTTCAACCATCGCTCCTTAGCACAAAATCGTTAAGGTTGGAAAGGATCTTCGTGATCATCGAGTTCAACCTGTGGCCCATCCCCACCTTGTCGCCCAGCCCAGAGCGCTGAGCGCCACGTTCAGCCATTCCTTGGGCGCCTCCGGGGATGGGCACTCCAAGCCTCCCTGGACAAACCATTCCAATGCCTGACCGCCCTTTCCATGAAGGAATTTTCCCAAATATCCAATCTAAACCTCCCCGGTACAACATGAGGCAATTCCCTGCCCTCCTGTCGCTGTTCCCTGGGAGCAGAGCCCGACCCCCCTGGCTGCCCCTCCTGGCAGGAGCTGTGCAGAGCCAGCAGGGCCCCCTGAGCCTCCTTTGCTCCAGGCTGAGCCCCTTTCCCAGCTCCCTCAGCTGCTCCAGCCCCTTCCCAGCTCCATTCCCTGCCCTGGCCCCTCTCCCGCCCCTTCCCCGCTCCATTCCCTGCCCTGGACACGCTCCAGCCCCTCAATGTCCTTCCCGAATTTAGGGGCCATTGCTTTCTGGGCTGTCCCTTCTCCATCCAACCTGTAGCTGTGTCTGGGATTGCTGCAGCCTTGGTGGTTCCTCTCTGAGGAAAACCTCGCTCCCTGTGTCACCCCGGGCTCATGGAGGATTTTCCTGCTCCTGCACAGAGAAGCTGTGGCTGCCCCATCCCTGGAAGTGTCCAAGGCCAGGTTGGACGGGGTTTGGAACAACCTGGGACAGTGGAAGGTGTCCCTGCCCATGGCACTGGATGAGCTTTAAGGTCCTTTCCAGCCCAAACCAAGCCATGATCCTCTGATCTTTAGTTACTTACTGCTGAAAATAACAGCACTTGAGTACTTAATTCTCAAGCAGAAGTCAGGGAGAAGCACTTTAGTACTTCATTCTCAAGCAGAAGTCAGGGAGAAGCACTTGAGTACTTAATTCTCAAGCACAAGTCAGGGAGAAGCTCAAGCAGACAAACCCCACATCATCTCGCTCCTGCCTCTCAGCACCTTAAGATTTTCCAGGAAAAGAACCTCTTTTTCCATATGCACATAATTTTCTTTACCACAATTTTTTCCCCAGCTCCTGCTCAGGAGCAGCTGTGATAATGTCACCTTCCCTTTCCTGCCTGGATAATTTCTTTCCCTGCCTCTTTGCCATAATTTCATATCCTGCAATTCAGAGCCTTGGCAGCCATGGAACAGTGCATGAAAAAAAAAAAAAATCAGCATTCGGGGGTTTTTTTTAAATTTTATTTTATAATATTTTGGCAACTTTTCTATAGTACAACGTGTATGTTCCTTTCTGTAGGAGAACACGAAGGCTTTATTAAGGACTTGTTATTCATTGATTCAGCACTCAGGAATAAATCACTGCTTACAGCACTCTGCTGACTGCTGGTTTAGTCATAATTGAATTTTTGAAATTTGTTATTGATAACCCATGAATATTCCAGTCTGCATCAGCAATGAGGTGAGATGCAAAGAGCTGCCTCTGGGTAACCACTGGACTCAATGATCCTAAAGGTCTTTTCCAGCTTAAACAATTCCATGAATTCTGTGATTATCCCTGATAATTTGAGATGTGTTGTGGGAAAAAAAGTGCATAAAAATGTGTTGTGTTACCATGTATAAATAAATTTACCACTGTGAATAAAAGGTCTTTTCAAAGGCACACCAAGCTCCCTATGGGAACAGCTTGAAAGACCCTGAAAATTATGACTTCATACCTCCTCTGCTTGGCTCCAGGAATTATTTTAAGTGTAATGACTGCTCTGAATTACTTTTATCTCCGTTTTTAATATGACATTGGCATTGCCTTGTTTCTTTGTAATGTTTTGAGAACAAGAAAGCCTTGACCTTATCTTGGAGGCATCTTCCTCCAGCCTGTTCCCCTCAGCCCTCCCAAGCTGACAGGAGAAATATCTGCCTCATCTTTCAAGGTTCACAGCAGAATAAAGAGAGTTCATAACCAAGTAACCTGAAGAAAGAAACACATCTTTTATTCTTTTTTTTTTCCCATGTTCTTTTCCAGCGCTGCCACACAGAGGCAGAGTTGAGGCTGCTTCTAAAGGGAAAGAGTGAAGGAAAAAAATCCTTTTTTTTTTGGTTAGAAATGACCTGGATTTCCTGCTGGGGACACCCCATCATCTTCCAAGGTGTTCATGTGGAAGGCTTTTTCCTTGCCCAAGAACTTGGGGTTTAGGTTGTTTTCCTAAGGCAAAGGGGATTTTATGGTCAGTCAAAACCTTCCCACCAACACACAGCCACAAATTTATCAAGGCTGAGGTTACAAAAATACCAAGTGTCTTTAAGTTTCATGGAAAGAACTGTCCATTTAGAGTGAGCACAGGAAGAAGCACAAGCCCAGTTTGGCAGAGGGAAAATTAGGAATATCTTAACCTGAACTCTGCCCCAGGCAGAACAAGGTGGACTTTGAGGTGCCTTTCAACCCAAGCCATCCTGGGCTGTGTTCTCCTGTCCACGGGGCTGTTGGGTTTTGATACAGGATGAAGGATGATGAAACAAAACCAGGCCTGTGTCATCAAGAAATCCTCTTTTCTTGAGGTTGTCTGCTCCTCAAAATCAGATCCCACAGGTAGGAGTGGGAGTGGAAAGACTCAGCTTCCTCTGGGCTTTGGTTTCTTTTGAGCTGCAAATAAAAATAAAAGATTGAAGCACTTGAATGTCTCAGTGTTGTCCCCAAAGCTAAAGCCACAGAGATGAACAAACTCCACAAACTCAATCCATTCTGTGAGTGCACAAAACCACTTTTAAAAAATTGCACACAAATTGAATGGGGTGGGTTTTTTTGCAGAATGTTGATTCATTTAGATTTAAAATGCAAACAAATTGAAGCAGTTCTATTTTTACTTATTTTATCTTTTTCCCCTCTGTTTTTTTAAGCACCTTTAGGTGTCCTGAGGATGAGCTGAACACTGAACCAGATTGAATGGGGTTAGGAGCCCAGCACTTGCCAAGCAGGTCTGACCTTTTGAAGGACCACTTGAAGAGAGCAGAGGCTTGGCCAGGTGATGATTCCAAGCTCTGCAGTCCCTGGATCAGGTACAGCATCAGAGGCCTGACCTCATTTACAGCTCCTGCATTTATGAAATGCCAAGAGATTATGCAGAGAGCTTTCCTCAGCGTGATCATGTGAGGCAGGAGACATGAAGTCATTGTCCTAAAGCCCAAGGTGAATCCAGGCTGTCCCAAAAAGTCCCTGCCAAGCCTGGAGCTGCATTTGGTACAGCTGCAGGAAGAAAAATTGATCCTGCCTATTTTTTTTTAGGTGATTTTGCTAAGGTAAAGGGGATTTTGTGGCCTCACCAGCACACAACCACAATTTGATGATGTTTGGGGTTACAAAAATACCAAATGTCAATGAATTTCAGGATTTGTCCAATTGGAGTTGTCTCCTGGCTCCATCCTTTTGGGAAAGCTGGTATCTAGAATTCCACTCAGAGTTAGAAAAATAAAGAATTCCACTCTAGAATTCCACTCAGTGTTAGAAAAATAAAAGTCAAGAGGTAATTTTTCCTCTGTAGCTCAGGATTTCATTCCAGGAACTCGATCGAGCATCAAAGCTTTTTCCCTGCGTGAAAATCCTGTATTTCATGGGAAATAATCCATCCCTCCCTGCCTGAACTGAAGCCCACTGAGGTGCCACAGATTTCCCAGGAGCCAGGTTGGGCTTGGTGAACATTCCTGCTGTCCATGTTTGGGAAGGATTGGCAGAACCCCCTCCTCCTGCTTGGAGAAGGCTCTTTGGGAAGCACATTCCCATCCAACAGCACCTGAGCTGCCTCAGCAAAGCTCACCGTGCTCAAGGGTTCAGGGCTTTGGGAGCAAAGAGTTTCCCCTCCTCAGCTCTGCACTTTGCTGCTTCCCACTTTGGAACAGCTCTTGGAAGAGCTCAGAGTTTCTCACAACCCTCCCTGTGCTAAGAAACCCCAGTAATGCTAATTATTCAGTAATTAAGTGTCTCTGTGGGGTCGTGGTTGTGAGTGTGGCTCTCCCTGTCTCTGTGTGCTCCTTAGGTGGCAGTTTCCTCAATGGCCAACCAAATTCTTACTTTTCCATTTGATTGGATTACAAAATTGCTTTCAACTCCGTGCAGATGATTAGGAAAAGTGTGGTTCTGCACGGGAGTTACCATGGGAACTAAAGCAGGGGAAGATCTTTGTAAACCACAAGTCAAACAGATTGTGTTTCAGACAATTAATAGTGTCTCATTCATTTGCTTTAACTCTTTTGTGCAGTGTTGCAAAGTACTTTTTATCTCTTTTTCCCTATCAAACCCTGTGTCCAAGAGGTTCTGCTCCCTCGAGGATTCAGCCCTTTCTCTTTCAAGGCCACCTTGCAGCCCTGCTTGGCTTCAGCCTCCCCTTCTGCTTTGCCTTTTGGGGCTGGGGACACCTCTGGGGGCATCCAGGTGGGATTTGGTTTGGGATGTGTGGGGAGAAGTGTCAAAGCTCCTGTCCTGTCAGTGGAATCAGGCCTGGTGGCTGAGCTGAGCAGCTCCCATTGCTTCTCCTGCATGAGCCTCTCTGCCCTTTTCCAACACCCTGCACTCCTCAGATCTTCATTTCTTCTCATTCCATGGTTGGCACTTTAGGGAAGAGCAGCTGAGAACTGTCCCAGTGCCAGTAGCTGTCCCTCTGCTCTCCTCTTTTCCCAAACTCTCTTTGTCCATCCCCCTGACCCCATCCCACCTCCTGCCCTCCTCTGGCTCTCCCCTCACAGCACATTCCACACCTTAAAAATACTCAGCAAAGGATTGTCCTTATTTCCCTTCAGCCCTCTGCCTGACTCTGTGAACAGGAGGAATTCCCTTACCCAGGGAATTCAATATTTATGTGTTTCAAAAGCAAGCTCCTCCTCAGCCCCCTCCCCTGTGTGCTGCTGACCTCCTTCCCCGTGCTGGGTAAGGAATTACTCATTTTCCCAGGGGCTGAGCCATCACTTTGTTGTTTCAGCTCTTCACAAACAATATTTCTGTCCCACCACAGGCATGAGCTGAGTTCAGTGTAGAAACTGCTTCATTTTCCAGCTGCTGTTCAGATCCCAGGGCCTTGATCCCATTTTTGCCACAATCCCAGATGCTTTACTACAGCATCCAGCAGCCACACTTCATCACCTTGGAAAAGGCAAAGGCCAAACCACCCAATTTCCAGTTCCTGATCAAAATCAGGGAAGAGTGAGACAGCCTCAGAGAACCACGGAGGAGAATTAGCATTGCATGAGGCAAACCTCCTCCTTTCCCCAGCTCCAGTCTGCAACTGCTGAACTGATTTTGGCAGAAACCTTCCAGAATATTTGTTCTGAGGCAGCCTGCAACACGTCAGCTGGAAAGATTTCAGCTCAAGGAGATGAGAGGAGACTAAAGCAGGGGCTTGGAGTGGGAAATATTGGGCAGCCAGAGATGGGGAGGTGTTGGCACTTCCTCTGCTGATGGCATTTTGTCCAAAACATGCACAAAGCAGAGAGTGCAGAGCAAAGCACTGTGTGTGTAAAAGGAGAGCTGGGCCAAGGACCCTCTTGCACACCCACCTGCAGAACCAGGCACAGAAGAACCACCTCCTGCCCTCCAAATACTTCTTTGTTTCCAGATGGAAATCCCTTCTGACCTGCTGCTTTTCCATCCCTCTGCACCAACCTGGGAGTTGCTCTTGGTTGTGCTGACTGAAACCCATTTGCTGTGTTTTAGTGACAAGGAACCTCTTGCCCTGAGGCCAGCACTGCCTGAGGGTGTCCAGAGACGTGGAGGAGGAAATGATATTAAAGCTGTTTTCTTGTAAAATGTCACTTTTACAGGAGGAAGGGTTTTTTTGCTGGTTTAGGAGCTCCAGCAGAAGATACAAGCCCAGGGCTCACTCAGGCAAGACCAAAACCAGGCCATATTTAACTCCACAGTCCATGAAAGCTCCCCACAAGGAGGGGAGATGTCAGCACACCTTGCATTTCCCTGTCACCATGGAAAAGGAAGCCTGTGCAACCTGAGAAGCTGGAATCAGGCACCAAGAACCAGAAGGTGTTTGCTGTGGCCAGTGCTCCCTGTGGATGTATTCCCAGTCACCAGCAGGCTGTGAAAATCAAACCTGTGTGTTCACTGCAGTCCCTGAGGCTGGAGGCATTTTTCTGGGAAGCTGGTAAGGAAGGGATGTTGCTTTTGAAGCCAAAAAGAATTCTTTCAGGTGACTCAATCTATAGCAGGTCCTTTACTTCACTGTATCAGGTCATGACCTTCTGGGAGATTGTTGGATTATGAGATAAGATTAGATTAGATTATTTTCCTGGCTATTGAGGTCACAAGGGGAGTGAGGGATAGGCTGATTTTCTGCATATCCCCAGGCATGCAGGTGCTCTTTGTGGGGGATCACCTCACTCCTCCTCTTCTTTACATCCCTATTTCTTTTACTTCAGCCTGCTCTGTCTGGGCATTGATGCCAACCTCTTTCTAGCCGTGTCCTCAGCGTTGGGATCAACCCCACAGTGCCACAAATAAAATCCTGGAAGCATTTGTGCCCTTGGAAAGAGCCAGGCTGGCTGGCTGTTGGCAGAAAGCCCGCTGCTGCCTCTTTGGAAAAAAGGGTTTTAAATCAAATTGCTGGTTTTTTCTTTACACAAGACTTCTCAAATGGAGTGCTGAGCTTCAAAGAACCAAGCAGAGCAGCACAGAAAGAGCTCGAGAGCATCTGAGGAGGCAGAGAATGACACTCCCGACCCTGGTGAGGCCAGCAAGGGACACAGAGCTTCCAAAGTCAGCTTTGAGCACAGGGGAACATTTCTCCTTGTGACTCTGTTTTCCAGCAAAAAGAGAAGCACAGTGGCAGCATGGCAAGAGAACAGAACTGTTCTTGCAGAAGGAACCATCATGTCCAGCCAAATGTCTCCTCATGGACACTGGTGGGCTCTGAGTCAGGCTCACAAGGGGATGAACAGCACCTCAGGATTTTTCCATCTGAAATTCTCCCCCACTTTTCTCCCCAGAAAGGCTTTCTGTGAGTAGCCCCATGGCTGCCTGGTGCTGATGGATATTTGCTCTCCTGGGCTGGGATTAGGATGGCAGGAGCTGGTGTGGAGCCCAAAACAAAATTTGACATCCAAACTCCACGAGACTGGAAGAATTTAGATCTCACTCTGGCCTTTATTATTTACATTTGTTTTCCCTGGCCACATGATTTTGCCTTTATGCAGTGGGTGTGCATTTGCCACACTTGTTCTACCAGACAGCTTGCAAGGTTTCCTAAAAACTCCCCCTGCTATTTTTAGAAGCAATATTTCCTTTGACGCCGTGGGGATTGCAGTCCCAGCCCCAGGGAGCTGCGAGGGACAAGCTGTGATAAGGGTGGATGTGCTGGGTCACTCACAGCAGGGGTTTTTTGTCACCCTGTCCCTTCCTCTGCTGCTGTCACTGAGGGCCCGAGGGGTTACACTGAATTACCTGCAGAGAGGAGCTTTATGTCCTCTGTAAATTCAAATGCAAACCTATTTTCACGAACAAAATATGGATTTATTCACCCCTTTGCAGCGAAAACAGAGTCACTTTAATCTGCTTTCAGGGCATAATTGAGTCAGTGAGTCTGTAATAAGAGCTCTGTCCCCTGTTCCTCAGAGGGAGCTCTCTCTGTGGCACATTTATCCACATTTCCTGCTGGGAAGAGCCCTGAACCACCTGCCCACGCTGGAACTGCTGTGTGGGCTTATGCAAAATGTTCCTTCACCCACCAGCCCTGCCTGCCTCTGCCTTAAAATGTCATTGAGAAACCAGCCCAGGAAGCAGAGCTATTGCAGAAGCTTCTCTCCTAGGAGGCTGCTCCAGCAGGGACCTGCTGACCTGGAGGTGGCAATGCCAAATCTGCTGCAGAGTTGGAAAAGTGATGGGCTGTTTGTTTGGCATTCACAGGAAAAGCACAGGGACATCTGGTTATATGAAATCATAAAGTCATTGGCTGGTTTGGCTTGGAAGGAGCCTTGAAAAGTTGTCTTGTCCTGTGACTTTCCATGGGCAGGAAAGTCCACTATCCCAGGTTGATCCAAGTCCTGTCCATCCTGGCCTTGGGCACTTCCAGGGATCCAGGGGCAGCCACAGCTTCTCTGGGCACCCTGTGCCAGGGCCTCCCCACCCTCCCAGCCACGAATTCCTTCCCAATATCCAACTTAAATCTGCCCTTTTCCAGCCTAAAGCCATTCCCTGTGTCCTGTCCCTCCATCCCTTGCCCCAATTCCCTCTCCAGCTCTCCTGGAGCCCCTTTAGGCCCTGGCAGGGGCTCTGAGCTCTCCCTGGAGCCTTCTCCTCTCCAGGTGAGCCCCCCCAGCTCTCCCAGCCTGGCTCCAGAGCAGAGGGGCTCCAGCCCTGGGAACATCTCCATGGCTTCCTCTGGATCCCCTCCAACAGATCCACGTCTTTCCTGTGCTGAGGACAATATTCCAGGGGGCTGCAGCTGCTGAGTGTGGGGCTCCCAGCCCCAGGAACAGAAAATACAAATGATGGGGGAGAGTCTGAAGGTTGAGCATCAAACATGGGAAAAGTGGGAGCCAGGAGTTTCCAGCAAACATCTAAATCTGAGGCTGGAGACAAGAGGAATTGTGATAAAATGGGCCCAGAAAGGAGAAGGTTTTCCTAGCACTCAGGCTTGCCTCTCATTGCCATTTATTTATGCTTTTCCTCGTGTCAACAACAGCTCTTTGTGCTGTTAGAATCGAACTGAACCTCCAGACAAGCAAACAAGCAGGCAATAAAATCCTCCCCAGGAGAAAAGGGTTCATTTTCTGGGTACATCACACAATGCAGCCGTGGCAGGGCAGGGATCTGGCACTGCCACACAGCTCTTTAGCAAAATCCATCACTGCCCTTCCCCCTGTGTGCCTGACCAGTGCCAGGAACCCACCACCTCCTGCACAGCCCTGTCTCCTGCTGCAGCATCTGGTGCAGATCTGTAACTCCTGAACGCTTTAAAAGTGTTGGTTTTGCCCAGTTCATGATAGAATTTTAGCATCATAACATCATGGAATGGTTTGGCTTGGAAGGGACCTAAAAACCATCTCATTCCAACCCCAGCCATGGGCAGGGACACCTTCCACTATCCCAGGTTGCTCCAAGCCTTGTCCAACCTGGCCTTGAGTAGGTATGAGCTGGCAGGAAACTCTCAGCAGATGATGTGCATAAAAAAGGAGCAGTTAAAGGATGTTTCAGTGGAGAATGAAACCACCAGAACTTGGGCCATGGAGATGCTCCAAGGGCTGGAGCCCCTCCTGCTCTGCAGGCTGAGAGAGCTGGGGTTGTTCAGCTTGGAGAAGAGAAGGCTCCAGGGAAACCCTCAAGTTCCTTCCAGTGCCTAAAGGAGCTACAAAGAAGCAGGAGAGGGACTGGGGATAAGGGCTTGGAGTGACAGGACACAGGAAATGGCTTTAACCTGGAAAAGAGTAGAATTAGGTTGGATATTGGGAAGAAATTCTTACCTGTGATGGTGGGGAGGCCCTGGCACAGGGTGCCCAGAGAAGCTGTGGCTGCCCCTGGATCCCTGGAAGTGTCCAAGGCCAGGCTGGATGGGGCTTGGAATAAGCTGGGATAGTGGAAGGTGTCCCTGCCCATGGCAGGGGTGGGATGAGGTGGCTTTCAAAGGCCCTTTCAACCCAAACCATTCCATGATTCTGTGATTCTGTGACCTCAGAGCCCCTCCCAGTGCCTGAAGGGACTCCAAGAGAGCTGGAGAAGGACTTTGGACAAGGGATGGAGGGACAGGACAAGGGGGAATGGCCTCCCACTGCCAGAGGGCAGGGTGGGATGGATTGAACTGGAGATCTGCAGAATGAGAAAGGCAGAGGAGACAGCTGGACAGGGCAGTGGGGACAGCACAGGTCCCGGGAGAGCTGAGAGCCCAGCACCCTGCCCGAGGTGTGACACCCTCCTTTGTCACCTTCTCACCACCACAGGGTCCCTGGGCTGGTGCCCTGTGCTGGCACCAGTGTCACAATCCCGTTGTTCCACAGGCAGGCTCCCCACAGAGAAAATCCACCCTAATGAAAGGCTTCCCACAGTAATTGGATTTCCTCTGCAAACGAAGTCATTATGCTGATTGTCCTTGTGCTTCTGCAGATCAGACCATGGCACTGAGTGGCAGCTCTGCCTCCTGCACTGGAATTCAAGTCAGGCTGGTGTGTATGAGGTTCAGGTGGCCACTGGCTCCAAATTCTCCTGCTTCTGCTCCAAAAAGTGGGAGGGGGAGAGGCTCTAAAGTGGTTTGTGCAGAGGACAGAGGAGTTTCCAGGAGCATGGAATTCCCAGGCACAGTGTGCCCTCCCTGTCCAGGCTGAGTGCAGGCACTGCCCAGGCTGGAGAGCTGTTCCAGGAAGGACTGGCTGTGTCCAGAGCTGGGAATGCAGACATCTCCAGCCTGCGGGAATGAATGATGGGAGAGGGAGCAGGGGAGGGTGGGCACCAAAGGGATCAGACCCAAACTCCTCTGAGCTTCTTGGTTTGGGAGCTCTGAGCTGAGCTGGTGCCAAAAATCTGCTCCTGGCTGGTGGAAAAGAGATGAAGGCAATTTTAGGACATTCTTGGAACAACCACAATTCCAGCTGGGGCTTCAGCAGGGCTTTGTCACCGTGGTTTGTTCAGCAGCACGGCGCTGCCTGAGCCATCTCCTCCCCCTTTTGTTTTTCGGGTTCTTTAGTCACTTAGGAAAATGTCAGGCTATAAAAAACTCACAGAACAGAACCCAAAGCCCAGGCAAGAAGGAAAAGGCAGCTGCAATTCCGAGGTTGCCTCTCAAGTTGGCTGTGACCCAGCAGTGCCAGTAGGCCACACAGAGACAAAATGCCAGTGGAAATCAAGGTGCCTGGTTGGATTTGGGACAGCTGGAATGCATAACATAAGAGGAAATGGCTTCAGGTTTTACCAGGGGATTTTTAGGTTGGATATGAGGGGAAATTTCTTCATGGAAGGGAACAGCTGCCCAGGGCAGTGGTGGAGTCCCCATCCCTGGAGGGATTTCAAAGCCCTGTGGATGTGGCACTTGGGGACAGGGGGCAGTGGTGGCCTTGGCAGTGCTGGAATAACAGCTGCACTCAGTGATCTTAGGCCATTTTTCCAACCCCAGAAAAGTGGGAGATTTTAGTGTTTTACAGGGGATGTGGGGCTGTCCCAACCCATTTCTGACAATGAGCAGGAGCAACCTGGACATGCTGTGTCCCTGTTGGGCTGCAGGAGCCTGTGGATGCCCAGGGCCCTGGCACAGCGGGCACAGCCACACTGTCACTCCAGGACAGCCCTCCCAGTGTCCCTGTCCATCCCTCACTGCTCCACACATCCCAGAGAGGATGGGCCCATCCACATTCCACTGCTGGAATGCTGAGCCCAGGCTGCAGTGGGATGTGTGAGGTCCCTCTGTGAGGAGAGGCCGTGGCTGAGACAGCACCTGTGCATTCCAGAGCCTCTGGGCAACACAGAGAAAAATGGGGAAATCCTATCCAAAGGCCTTTGGGAAAGCCAGGAGTTGGGGATACAGGGCATGGAAGGGAGAATTCTGGAGACTGCCCAAACAGATAAACCACACGCAGGTGAGGAAACACAGAGGTGCTGGGAGAAAACACAGGGAATAAATCAAAGATATTGTCCTGCTGTGACAGCAGGATCCTGATTGGCAGGGATGGAGCACCTCTCCCATGAGGAAAGGCTGGGAGAATTGGGATTGTTCAGCCTGGAAGAGAGACGGATGAAGTGTGACCTATGCATGGTCTTTCATCTGAAAGATGTACAAGAAAGATGGAGAGGGACTTGGATGAGGGATGGAGGGACAGGAAAAGGTTCAAGCTGACAGAGGGCAGGGTTAGGTGGGATATTGGGAAGGAATTCCTGGCTGGGAGGGTGGAGAGGCCCTGGCACAGGGTGCCCAGAGAAGCTGTGGCTGCCCCATCCCTGGAAGTGTCCAAGGCCAGGCTGGACAGGGATGGTGGAAGGTGTCCCTGCCCATGGCAGGGGTGGCACTGGATGGGTTTTTAGGTCCCTTCCAACCCAAACAATTCTGGAATTGTGTGATCTTAAGCAGATGTCTGGAGACACAAACCACGTGCACCACAGGATGAACAGCGTGGCTGTTTCTCTGATCTCATCCAAATGTGCCTCCCGCTTGAGAACTGCCTGAAAAGTCAGAGGAAAAGAGAAAATTCAACATCCACACCATCAAACAATGCAGAGGCAATGCAGTCCCACTGTGCTGTTCCCAGGGGGAAGAGGTTTGTGCTGGAGCCCTTTTTGCTCTGATAAAAACAGTGCAGAATGGCACCGAGGGCGAGAGGCTCGGGTCGGAACAGTTCCAGCTGGAAATGAGATGCACATTTTTAACAGGAGACAGTGAATCCCTGGAACAGCCTGCCCAGGGATGGGATAAACACCCAGTGGCACGTGGAGCCTCCCAGCCCACCTGGAGCTCAGAGGGAGATGTCCCTGTGGAGTCACCAGGCACGGTCAGCCCATGCCTGGCACAGCAAAGCAGCCTGGGGCCTCTGCCCTGGAATCTGGGATATGCCAATGAAAAACAGCCCTACAGGATCACAGAGTGGTTTGGGTTGGATGGGATTTTAAAAATCACCCAGTGCCACCCTTGCCATGGGCAGGGACACCTTCCACTGTCCCAGGTTGCTCCAGGGATCCCCAGGGATGGAGCAGCCACAGCTTCTCTGGGCACCCTGTGCCAGGCCGTCCCCACCCTCCCAGGATAAAATTTCCTCCTAATATCTGCTCTGAATTTCCCCTCTTTTAGTTTAAAACCATTTCCCCTTGTCCTGTCCTTCCAGCCCTTGTCCCCAGTCCCTCTCCAGCTCTCCTGGAGCCCCTTTAGGCCCTGGCAGGGGCTCTGAGCTCTCCCTGGAGCCTTCTCCTCTCCAGGTGAGCACCCCCAGCTCTCCCAGCCTGGCTCCAGAGCAGAGGGGCTCCAGAGGGGCTCCTTGGAGTATCTGAGGGACAAAGCTACCAAGCCACTCATTTTTCCATGCTCACTTTCCATCCTCTTCACTTTCCCTAATACTTTTCCTGGCTCCCCACAGCAGACACCAGAGTGCTGCCCCCCACTTTGACCCCTTGGTTTGAAAAGAGGGGGCTGTGTATTCCCAGCTTGGCTTCAGTTCATCACCAAGCCACATCTCTGTCTGCTCAGTGACCCAAGATGCCAAATCATCACATCCTAATCCAGCAGAACAAGGGCCCAGGGAATACATTTGTAACACTGTCACTTAATTTATTCACACAATCAGATTAGTAAATGAATGTGTGCCGAGCCCTGTCTCTGTTACAGTCCATGGATATTTCTCCCTGCATCTGGATGTCTGACAGTTTGTTTACATGATCACAGACATGAATAACTTAAATTATTTGGCTTAGCATCCTGAGCAGCCTCTATTTTAGCCGCCTGCAGTGGCAGCTCCCAGTGAATTTTAATAAGCCATTAATAAATGTGTGCAGGATTTGTTGTTGTCAGCAGAAGGACGGGGGGACAGACACTTGCTGTGGGGTACAAAAAGATTAATAATCTGTTTTTCTGTGTGGCTCAGCTGCCTGGCAAGGTGGGGCAGCCCCAGGTCAGGCCACAGACCCTTCCTCAACCTCTGAGGGAATGGCTGGAGCTGTGTCAGGGGAGGTTTGGGTTGGATATCAGGGAAAGGTTCTTCCCCCAGAGGGTGCTGGGCACTGCCCAGGCTCCCCAGGGAATGGGCACAGCCCTGAGGCTGCCAGAGCTCCAGGGGGATTTGGACAACACTCCCAGGGACAGGGTGGGGTTGTTGGGGTGTCTGTGCAGGGCCAGGGGTTGGACTGGATGATCCTGATGGGTCCTTCCAGCTCAGGGTATTCTGTGATTCTGTGACCTGGCAGGAGCTCATCCTCTTCAAGGAGGCTCATTAAAAAGGAAGGGGAGTGTGGTCACTGCCCAGTTCTCCTCCATCCTCCTGGCAGGTTCCTCTGCATGGACATCCCTGGTTCGGGGCTGAAGCATCCAAGCCTTCACCTGAGTGTCACTGGGGCTCTGCCAGAGTTTCCAGCAGCTCTGAGGCTCCACAGGACCTCGCTGCAGCCTTGGGAAGCAGCTTTGCTCCAAACCCCTTGGTTCAGGAGGCCGTGTGGCCATGGGGAGCCACGTGTGTGCCCTGAGGAGTTCTCTGCTCCAAGGGGGTGGATTCACAGTCATGGATGAGACACACAGTCCCCGGGGATGGAGAAGGCAGCAGACACCCAGCAGCGCTGTGGGGGAGTTCAGGTGACAGCCCACACATCCTAGGGGGGTCTGTCTGACAGAAATCAGCTCCAAGTGTTCAGCCCTGGGCTGGGACCAGGTTTGTGCTGGTCCCAAATGAGGGAGAGGCACCAGGGACACTTCCCTGTGCTCAGGATGGAGCCAAACTCCCCCTTCCCAGGCCTGTCCCCCACTCTCATCCTGGTGCCAGGGTCTCCTCCCACAGACACTGGCAGGGACCTTGTGGAGCATCCTGCAGTCCCTGGGACACTCAGCAACTGGGGGTGAGCTGGAACCCAGCACCAATTAAAGGGAAAGCCATCTCCCTCCTCATTGCCTCCCTGCTCCATCCTGTGGGTCTGTAATTAGGAGGGCAATGGGCTTGGTTCCACTGTCCTCCCAGAGAGACACTGCTCACCTGCTCCTGGCAACTGGCAGGGAATGCTGGCAGAGCAGGTTCCTGAGGAGTGACACAGAGCTCTGGGGGTGGTGGGAAGTGCTGGGGTGTTTGGGTTGTTCCTCCCATCTGATGGGCTCCAGGAGAGGCCACGAAATTCATCAGAGGGGAGAGACCCTCTGCTCTGGAGCCAGGCTGGGAGAGCTGGGGGGGCTCACCTGGAGAGGAGAAGGCTCCAGGGAGAGCTCAGAGCCCCTGCCAGGGCCTAAAGGGGCTCCAGGAGAGCTGGAGAGGGACTGGGGACAAGGGATGGAGGGACAGGACACAGGGAATGGCTTTAAGCTGGAAAAGGGCAGATTGAAGTTGGATATTGGGAAGGAATTGTTGGCTGGGAGGGTGGGCAGGCCCTGGGACAGAGAAGCTGGGGCTGCCCCTGGATCCCTGGAAGTGTCCAAGGCCAGGCTGGATGGGGCTTGGAGCAACCTGGGATAGTGAAAGGTGTCCCTGCCATGGCAGGGGTGGCACTGGATGGGATTTTAGGTCCCTTCCAACCCAAACCATTCCATGGTTCTACATGCAGAGATGGCAGAATTTATCTAAGGGCCAGATCAGCCACCAGCAGACCTGGAGGATGGGATTTCAAACAGACAGGCATTAAAAAAAAAAGGGGGGGATTTTATAGGAACATCTCTCAAGGGAAATTTTCACCAGAGCCAGGAGACCGCAACCAGCACATGGGGAAGTAGCACATCCAGTTTCCCCAAGCCCAGGAGCTCCTGAAAAAACCTTTTCCAACCAAATCCTGAACTTGAGCAAAGCCACATCTTCACCTCCCTCCTTCCCGCAGGGCAGTGAGTGCACAGCAAGATCCCGGCAGGAACAGCTCCTACCTGGAGCAGGTGAGCCCCAGGGACCGGGCAGGGGCTGCGGGACACGGCCCCCCGTGCCAGCCCTGCGGGAGCAGCAGCTCAGCCGGGATTTGCGCATTCTCCTCTTTTAGCAGAGCTTTAGTCAGAGCCACACGCCTTCCCGGGATATTTTTATCTGGTTGCACTTCGGGAGCCGCAGCTTGGGGGATGCGGCTCCTTACGCAACATCCCCGGCGCGCTGGGTCCCGCAGCCAGGAGGAGTTTTGGGAAAGCCAGGAGCGCTGCACGGCCTCGCTGGAAGGTGTCGGAGCAGGGAATCACCTTCCTGCGCCTTGTAACCTTCGGGATTTGAGCTGATTCCTCCTCATTTTGGAGGGAAGCATCCTGATTCCTCCCCGTTTTGAGGGGAGCTTGGCAATAATCATCCTCCGCATGGATGGAGAAACAGGCACTGCTCCCTGAGAGTTTTTCCCTTCACTTGGAAAATCCTCAGGAATGTTGACCAGAGCCACCTGTGGCTTCTGCCTGGCTCTGGCTGTCCCTGCTGCCCTTTCAGAGCATCCCTGGACACGGCACCTTCTGCTGAGCCCCTTCCCAATCTCCATCAACTTTTAAAGGCTTTTTTGGGAAGAGATCAGCTGAGCTGCCTTGGAGACAGGCTCAGGTTGGCAGCCCCTGAAAGTGCAAATGTGGATGGGAAAAGGGATGTTTAAGAATTAAAAGCACTACCAGTGGGGCCTCTGACTTATTCCTCTGCCTGGAGATTAAAGCTTCCTGGGGCTGCTGGAAATTTTGCCATGAAAAGTGATTTCTCCTATAAATACAATGAGTCAGTGATGCCTGGGAATTGTTGTGTGGAAGAGCTTTCTTACCTCCAGAGTCATCCTCTTTTGAAAAGGCAAATGTCTTGTTTATTCCTTACTTGGATAAAGGTTTTTTCTTTACCATACATTATTTCCTGTGAGTCAGGGCGCCTTGCAAGGCTGTGTCATGCCACAGCTGGTTATTTATGTAAGGGTCGATAATGGCAACCATTAATTGGGAATTAAGGAATTGTATTCACTCCTCAAACAGCTTTTGTGCTGCACAAAGGCAGCAGCACAGCTGTAATGAGCACCAGGAGAGAAGTTCCTCACCAGGGCTACTCAGGGCTAAAGGAACATCCTAAAAATTGAATTAATGGCCTGTTCTGAGAGCCAGGGGAAGGGTGATTGAAGCCATTTGATGCAGAGCTCAGTGTCCCACAGAGCCTTGTGAGACCTTGGAAAATATTTTTTTAAATACAGACTAAATGAGGGGAACTTATAAAGTCTTTTCAAAACCATAAATCCTCTACATAAAGCATGGGATGGGACAAAGAAGTTGCCCAGAGAAGCTGTGGCTGCCCCTGGATCCCTGGAAGTGCCCAAGACCAGGTTGGATGGGGCTTGGAGCAGCCTGGGACAGTGGAAGGTGTCCCTGCCCATGGCAGGGGTGGCACTGGGTGGGCTTTAAGGTCCTTCCCAACCCAAACTTTGGGATTCTATGAAAGCTTTTCCATTTTTGCTCTGTTCTGACTGTTTAGATAAACAGTGAGACTGCCCTTAGTTGTAGGATATTTTTCCACAGCCAGGCAGCATTTGCAGTGTGGGGACATCTGTCAAAAATGATTCATTCCTTCCCCTCCTCTCTCGCTGGTATTTTCCTCCCAGCCATAATAATGTGCATTTTTCTCTCTTAATCTTCCTCACCCTTCTGTGTTGGGGATGTTCCATGACCCAGGAGGGGTTTGGCAAGGACAGAGAGGGTTCCCCCTCACAGGGAGGGGACACTGAGGGCATTGGGGTGGGGACATTCCTGAGCCACCTCCTCTCCTGGAGACCATGGAATCATGGAATGGCTTGGGTTGGAAATCCAGAAAACCCATCCAGTGCCACCCCTGCCATGGGCAGGAACACCTTCCACTGTCCCAGGCTGCTCCAAACCCCAACCTGGCCTTGGACACTTCCAGGGATGGAGGAGCCACAGCTTCTCTGGGCACCCTGTGCCAGGGAGAGGACACAGCCAGGCTGGCATTGCCTCCAGCACTGTGGGATGGGGCTGGATATTCCCAAACCAGCACAGATCTCCTCCATTTTTACCACTTGGAGATTCACCCAGAAATGCTGCAAGAGCTGGAGCCCCTGGGCTCTGGGGCCAGGCTGGGAGAGCTGGGGGAGAAGAGAAAGCTCCAGGGAGAGCTCAGAGCCCCTGCCAGGGCTTAAAGAGGCTCCAGGAGAGCTGGAGAGGGACTGGGGACAAGGGATGGAGGGACAGGACACAGGGAATGGCTTTAAGCTGAAGGAAGGTAGACTTAGATGGGATATTGGGAAGGAATTCCTGGCTGGGAGGGTGGGGAGGCCCTGGCACAGGGTGCCCAGAGAAGCTGTGGCTGCCCCATCCCTGGAAGTGCCCAAGGCCAGGTTGGGGCTTGGAGCAACCTGGGATAGTGGAAGTGTCCCTGCCCATGGCAGGGGTGGGATGAGATGACCTTGAAGGTCCCATCCCGCCCAAACCATCCCAGGATTTTTTAATATTGAACTCCCCTGGGCCCAGCTTTGGAACCCCCATCCCAGGCTGCCTCTGGTGTGAGGGTTCAGGGCAGCAGCTGCCGAGCTGAGCTGAACAAACAGGGAACTTTTGGGGCTGTGACCAAGAGCAGAAGGCAGAGGTGCCTTCTCAGATGGTGCTGAACATCCCGGGCTCGGCGAGAGGAAAACAAGGGAGATCTCAGGCTCTGGGATGCCGTGCTGTGCCTGCCCTCGCCTCGGCACCTTCCCCTGCCCACCTCCTGCTCCTCCTGCGGCAAATCCCCGCCCTGGGCACAGATGGAGCCGCCCCAGAGGATGGGGAGAGAAGGGGAGCTGGGAATCCTCTTCTCCTGCCGGCACATCCCTCTGGGAAAGAGAGATGCTCCCTTGGAAGGTGCACCCAGTCTTGCAGCACAGCAGGATGTTCTGCCTCCTCCTGTGCTCCCCACCCCTTTCTGTCCCATCCCATTCCTTCCCCAGCCTCCTTGGGATGTTTGGGAAACCATCTCAACTCAGATCCGAGTCCCTGAGCCACCAGAGGGGTCACTTGGAGAGCAGAAAGGTCACTCAGCCCCTTCGTGGTCACTGCTGGAGATGCTCCCAGCCCAGAGCCCACCACCCATGGCCACCCCTGTGTTCTGAAACGGACACACCTCCCGTTCCAGAGCATCCTTCCCAAAATCCCTTCCCTGCTGCGGTCCCACACCAGCAGCTGCCGCTCCTTTTGATGCCCATTGCAGATGGGATCGTTTGCTCTCCACGTTTCTCGGTGCAGCCAAGTTGGAGTTTGCAATTTCCTTTCAGCTGCATTAAGTTCCTGCATAATTTTCAATTCACTCCTCTTCTGTGGGGGATGAATAGAGAGGGTGTTCTCCATCAAAGACAGTTTATTAAAATGCAAATAAACTTCAGGCTGAAGGTCCATTTCCACTGAAAATCACTTACATCAACAGGGAATATTAAATTTGGTCCCGAGAAGACCTGAGGAGCAGAAGAAGGTGGGGACAAAACATCCTTCCCACTGAGAATCCTTTATCTGTGGCTTAAGCATCACCCCAAACTCTGGGCAGCCAGAGCTGGCATTTCCCATGCCAGGTTTTCTCCTTGGAAAAGTGCAGTGAGCCCAGGGCAGCCACTTCTGAGGAGAAATAAAAGCTGCAGGGGAGGGTGACAAGGGTGAGGACTCTGGGGACTTGGCTAAATTCAAGCACTGGCACTCCCCATCCATGGCTAAAGCTGCCCAGAGCTGCTGGGGCCCAACAGGATGAGCAGGGGGACTGGAAGGAGCTGCTGGTGATGATGAGGAGGGAATGAGGGAGGAAGAGACCTGAGAGCTCAGAGGGGATCAGGCTGCAGATTCCCAGCTCTGCCTCTCCATCCAGCAACAGCAGCACCTCTGAGCAAGGTCACATCTCAGCAGGGAGCAGCAGTGATGCTCCTGGAGCAGCACCCATCTCCCCCCAAATCCCTGCAGAGAGACTTTGGACAAGGATGGAGGGACAGGACACAGGGAATGGTTTCCCACTGCCAGAGGGCAGGGTTGGATGTGATTGTGGGAAGGAATTCCTGGCTGGGAGGGTGGGGAAGCCCTGGCACAGGGTGCCCAGAGAAGCTGTGGCTGCCCCTGAATCTCTGGAAGTGCCCAAGGCCAGGTTGGACAGGGTTTGGAGCAGCCTGGGACAGTGGGAGGTGTCCCTGCCCATAGCAGGGGGGTGGAAAAGGATGAGATTTAGGATCCCTTCCACCCCAAACCATTCTGGGATTCCCTGACTCTATAAATCATGACACAGCCCCAGCTCCTGCCATCCCAGCTGTCCAGACCCAAAATGAACCCCTCAAAACCTTCCAGCAGCCACTCCTGGAGGAGGCACAGGGAGGAGGGAGAAGGGAGCACATCCTGAGAGGGTGAGCCCTGCTCTTGGCTGGGGATCCAGCACAGCCCCTGCCTTGGGGACATTCCCAGCTCTGCCAGAGCCCAGGGAGCCGTGCCACTTGTGGATGGATGTTCCTGTGGCCACCTGCAGCTGGGGAGGCCAAACCGTGACCAGAACCCATCCGGGTTGCCATGGCAGCAGGAGCAAAAAATTTAAAAAAATAAAAAATTTAAAAAGTCTTAGGTAGGGGAGAAGAAATCTCCAACAAAATCAAAAGCCATGATGATGTCAGTGCCAAGACAGAGCTGGTGGAAGCTCCTGGGAGAAGAGGGAGGTGTGTTGGCACAGGGTGGATGATGGATGGATGCAGAGCAGTGGTGGGAGGAGGAGGAGGAGGAGGAGGAGGAGGAGGAAGGCGGGCACAGCATTACCAGTTTGTCACTCTCCTTTTGGGGGAAAAAAGCCCTTTAGAGCCTTCTGGGATGTCTGGATCAGGTGGAGGCGCTGCCACAGCCCATACACTCTGAGAAATTCCCTTTTTTACATTCAGAAATGCTGCAGTGTGCCCTTGTTCTTTCTCAGTCACTTGTGCCTCACCTCTGGCTCTGGACATCCAGAGATTGAAAGAGCCCATCAAAGTGGATTTATTCCTTACCTGGGCTTTTCCCAGCTCCCAAAGGACTACACTGACTCATTTTAATTCTCTCCATTTTCTTTTTTAGGTGTATTTATTCCCAGAGCTGTTCCCCACACCCCTCTCTGCTCCCAGCAGCTCTTCACTAAGACAAAAAGTCAAGGAATCACAGATTCCATGGATTTGGGTTGAAGGGACCTGAAAGTTCATCCCATTCCACCCCCTGCCATGGGCAGGGACACCTTCCACCATCCCAGGGTGCTCCAAGCCCCATCCAACCTGGCCTCATTCCAGGGATGAGGCAGCCACAGCTTCTCTGGGCAGAAAAGTCCCCAATCCTTTCATTTCCCTGGCATTCCAGCAGCCCTTTCTCACTGAATGGTTGTGGGTGAAGTCTCCATACAAATGATGCCATTTTTGGCTTTGCTGGGAAGAGCCTTTGGAGATTCTCTGCTAAAAATCAAGCCAAAAGCAGGGAGGAATAGTAAGAAAAAGAAAAATGTCCATCAAATCCCAGCTCTCCAGCACTGAGCCATGCCAGGGACAGGGCCGTGCCAGGTCACTGCTCTCCTTCCAGCCAGGAAACTCTTACCTGGGAATCTCTGGGAATTACACGGCTTTTCCTGGCTGTTGGTGAGCCTGAAATCACTCACTGTGGTGCAGACATGGGGCCCTGATGTCCAGCTATCCACATTTTCCTCTTTCCATGGTCCAAGCATCTCCTTTCCCCCAAATTCCTTGAGGAGGCTCAGGCTGGAGAGCTGAGCTCCAGCACAGCAAAGGCAGCCAGGGAAAAAGGGGAAAGGTTTTTTCTTGGAGAGGGCTTGGTCCCTGCATCAGGGGGCTGGCAGGTGATGTTCTCAAGGCCTGGAGCAACACCCCATATTAGGAGCCACACAGCTCTTCTCTCCTAAAATCCTGGATCACCAGGACACAAGGAATCTCTGGGGAAGAAGTGTCAGCCTGACACAGAGAGGGTGCAATGAGGAAGGTTCTGTTTACAGGGAGATGATCCCATAAAATGTCCCATGGGATGTTTTCTTCCCACATCCCCTCCTATTCACCTCCTCCAGCATCCACTCTCCCCATGTCTGAAGCAGGTGGGATGCACCTCTTGCACCCCTGAGGCCAGGCTGGATGCCTGGCTGCTGGACCGCCCAAAAGCACAGGGAATGTGCCCCAAAGAAGGATTTCCCATTATTTTGGAATTAACCTTGGCACTGGAACAGCAGGAGGTAGCAATGGTGTGTGAGAGCAGCCACCCTGGACATCCTTGGGATGCTGGGATGGATGTTGTCCCGGGATGTTTCCATTGCCACCTGGGAGGAAACCAAACCAAACCCCCATGGAATATCTCACTGTGCCAGTTTCCCTCTGTTTTGCCCTTTTCTTGAGATTTAAAACATGGCTTTGCCAGCCAGAGGCGAGTGTGCCATGAGGAGTGGGCCGCCAGGAATGGCAGCAGGCCTGGTTTGCTTCCCTCACATCTCCTCAGCTCCTGCAGCACCACGTCCCTGATTCATGGCAGCGTCACTGCAGGCTGCTGGCACCTCCCACGGCCCAGATCCCTGCTGGGAACGGGGGACATGTCTTGGGAAGCAGTGATTCCTCCAGGAAGGCTGAGCGTGGCATCAGTGGCAGCGATGCCACCCAGGGCTGGAGCGTGGGGTCAGCGCCACCAGCCCATCCCAAAGGGGCAGCTCTCGGATTTGGGATTTGGCTCCCTGCTGCTCTTGTTCCCACAGCTTTCAGTTGAGGAGCTGGTGGATCCATGAGCAAATCCACAGGGAAGGGTTGGTCCTGTCATTGCCACAGTGTGGTCAGGACAGCTTTGGTCTGCCAGGAGCTGACATCCAACCACCAGACCTGGGATCCGAGGCTGAGTGACCCTGGGGAGGGGGATCTCTCCCACAGCACCTGCCCAGGACTTCCTGCCTCTTCATCCTTGTTTTCCTTCCTTCCTCCCATTCTGGAAGGGAAAAACACAGCAGGACAAGCAGCAGCAAACCCAGGCCAGGCTGGATGGGGCTTGGAACAACCTGGGCTAGTGGAAGGTGTCCTGGGCACAGGATGGTCTTGCAGGTCCCTCCCAACCCAAACCACTCTGGGATTCCATGATTTTATGGACCTCACAACAAGGAATGGTGGCTCCTTCTGCTGACCTTGGCAGAGACATCCCCAGCCTCTGGTGAGGCACCCAAGGGCCACTTGGAGAGACAGAAAAACTCATCCCATGGGAATCATCCCAGCTCTCCCACCCCACCCACCACCAGGGAGGCACCCACAGCTCAGCAGGTCCCCTCAGGCTCCCTTCCCAAGCCCCTGCCTGAGGTCAAGGCTCTGATTTAGGAAGAGATGATGGAGCCCTTGGGCAGAGGCACCAGTCAGGGCTGCCCCTTCCAGCACACCTCACACACCCCTGCTCTCTCCTGGCTCTCTCCCAGCCATCTGCAGAGGCATCTTTGCCAAAAATGCAGATTTTGGCCTCCATGGTTTCTTTTTGGAGCAGATGGACACTGCCACCAGTCCCGTGAGTGCCCCTTCAGCTGCTGCTCCAAGCACCTCCAGCTCATTCCCAACATCAACCCCGAAGATCCCAGGGAAGCAGATTGATTCCCAAAGTTCTGCCAAGAACCTGGAGACAATTTCCCTCTGTAATTAGTGTGATGTTAAACCCCGTTACATAATGATTACAGATTCCAGGTCAGATCCTCCATACGTCACGGAAGCATGGAGTGTTTTGACATTTATGGGAATACTTTTTATTTTTAGTTAGTTTGGTTGCCATGGCAGTGAGAAGAGATCTGCACCAGGCTCAGCTATACATTAGATTTGAGCCTCCCACTTGATACATCCAAAAAAGTTTTCAGCTGCTTTGCTTTCCCCCAAAGTTGTCAGCCAGAAGCTCTGAAAGGTGGAAAGAGGCTTGGAAAAAAAAAAAATTCCTCATTCCATCATTTCTTGGGAAAGCTGTTCCTGGAGGCCTCTCTAACACCTGGACACTCATCAGCAGATTCAGTTTTATTATTATATTTAGGTATAATTTAGATTTTATTTAGATTTGGGAATTTAGAACTTTGGAATTTAGATTTTATATTAAAATATCTTAATGGAGCAGGGGTTACTGCAGAGGTTAGGAGAGGTTTTTAGATCATTTGGAATCAGCTCAAAGGAAGCAGAAATTGTCCAAAATGGGAATATCAGAGAATCCCAGAATGGTTTGGGTTGGAAGGGACCTTAAAGCTCATCCCATTCCACCCTGGCCATGAGCAGGGACACCTCCCACTATCTCAGGTCGCTCCAATCCTTTTCCAACCTGGCCTTGGACACTTCCAGGGCTGGTTAAACAAACCTTGAGTGTTTGTACAGCCCATCAATTTTGGTCAAAGCTTCCTTTTCAGTGCTGAAGACGCAGGGAATGTCCCACCTTCAGCACATCCGAGCCACCCACTGCTCCAGCTGAGTCTTTGGGCAGCAGGGAGGGGAGGGTGGAGACAAACCCAGCCCGTGGGAGGAAGGACAGATTTTTCCTCGTGGGATGAGTTGAATATTGCTGTTCTCCAGAATGAGTCACAGGCTGCAGAAGTGGGGCATTAATCCCAGGGGAGATGACTAAGTGGGCAGGGTGGTCAAAGGAACATCACAATTTAGGCTGGAGGCTTTGCTCTCCCCCTGTATTAGCAATGGTTTCTGCTCTCTCTCGATAAAAATCAGAAATTTTCCACCCGCTCCCCCGAGCAAAAAAAAAATAATAACTTAAAAATAAATGCTGTCACCTTTGCAAGTAAGCAGCACATGGAGAGTTACAGATTTTTTTTTCAATCCATCTCACTCTGAGGCATCACTTAAGCTTTAACTTCTCCTCTTCCACAGTCAGATATCCCTGGATCCTGGCAGCTCTCCAGCCTGGCTCTTATTGATGGAGCAATTTTGCCACTTTATTTTCAGCAGTGATTTCCAGATGTTCTGGGGAGGTGGGACAGGAGCTTTGACCCCCCCCCCCACGATGCCCACAGGCACAGAATTCCTCAGGGAAGAGGTTTATCCCCACCCTGTGCTGGTTTTAATAAGCAAACTGTGTGCTCAGCTATTGTAATTAAAGCCTCATAGAGGGAAAAAATCATTAAAATTTCAATGAGTCCCACAGTTCCTGTTGGCACTGGTGTTTCTCAGGACCTGGCTTCCCTGCTGCTGGAGCGAGGAGCAGCCCTGGACACCTCCACATTTTTTGGGAAGGGTTTGAGCAGTGATGAACCTGGGGTTGGTAAACACCCCCTGCCTGGGGGTGGTGGGGAACAACTCTCCTGGTGCTGCTCATCAGCCAAACAAACTCTGAGTGTCCTTCCTTGGGGAGGGAGAGAGGGAAGCAGAGAGATCCCGGAATCATGGAATGGGTTGGGTTGGAAAGGATCTTTAAAAGCCACTTAGTCCCACCCTTGCCATGGGCAGGGACACTTCCCCTATCCCAGTCTGCTCCAAGCTCCATCCAACCTGGCCTTGGACACTTCCAGGGATCCAGGGGCAGCCACAGCTTCTCAGGGCAACCTGGGAATTCACAGCCAGGAATTCCTTCCCAATATCCCATCTAAGTCTGCTTTCCTTCATGTTAAAGCCATTCCCTGTGTCCTGTCCCTCCATCCCTTGTCCCCAGTCCCTCTCCAGCTCTTCTGGAGCTCCTTTAGGTCCTGGAAGGGGCTCTGAGCTCTCCCTGGAGCCTTCTCCTCTCCAGGTGAGCACCCCCAGCTCTCCCAGCCTGGCTCCAGCCCTCGGAGCAGCTCCATGACCTCCAGCTCCACATCCTTCTTGTGCTGAGCATCTTTCCTGCCTCCTAAAACCAGGAAAAGTCCTGACTCGAAGTGTTTTGCCACTGGCAAGCTTTCCTCTAACTTGATAATCCATCTAACCTCAGGAAACCTCCTCGCTATCCCAGGAAGCTGCAGTTCCCTGCCAGAAGTGAGGCAGCAGGGCTGGCAACAGCCTTCAGCTTGCAGCAGCTGTGAGTGGTGGGAAGGAAATTGTTCTGGGCAAAAAAAAAAAACTGAGCCTGGAGAAATGGCCATCAGAATGTTCCAAAACTTGAAGGTTTGGCTACGGGCACAAAATATTTCCTGGATCATTCGTGTTGGGGACAGGGAGATAAAATGGGCAAAGATGCCCCCTGCATTCAGTGAAGTCGATCAGCCACAATAATTTGGTACTTTTCCTTGCAAGGAGGAGGCTTCAGAAACAACTGGGAAAGGTTTCAAACTTTCTGAGCTCCTTCAGCACCTGAAACGGTGCTTGGAGCAAATGATGTCACCAGCAAGAGGCTCTGAAAATCATTCTGGGGAGGCAGTGCCTGCTGGAGCTCTGGGAGACCTGGAACCTTTCCAGGCTCCTTGCCAGCATTGCTGATGATGGGCTTGGCACCAGAGAGGGGAGTGACCTCAGCAGCATTCCCAGTGCCAGGAGCTGTCCCCAGGACAGAGAAATGAGGATGTGCTGAAGGCTCTGGGTGAGCTGGGGAAGCAATGACTGCAGGGCTGTGCATTTCAAGGTCAGGCACCCAGGGACTCATAAACAAGGATTTCTCCTGTCAGCCAGGAGCTCATCCACTCCAAATGATGGAGGAGCAGGGGGGATGGCTTGGTGACAGGATGAATGATGAGCTGCCAATAAAAAGGCAACTCCAAGGCCTGGCTGCATCTGCTGAGATGTTCCCTGGGGGCACAGGGAGAGTGGCAGGAGGGGAAATATTTCCAGGGCAGTGGGAGATTTGCTTCTATCAGACATTTGAGGCCTCTCCAGCAGCGTGGGAGCCCTCCTGGGCAGGCTCTGGTGCTGCCAAGCCTCTCCTCTGAGGAGCCCTGAGCCCTTGTCCACTCTGATTTATCTCCTCAAGGTGTTACTGTGATGAATAAAGAGACTGCAGGGTTTGTTGTCTTGGCTCATTCCTCTCTTTCATTTATCAGCTCTAGCCCAGCTCAGATATTAATTACAACTCCCCAAGAGGATCCAACAGCACTTAGAGAGTCCAAATGACTTTAATTTATCTCAGCCCAATGGCAGCTTTCACATTCCTCCAGAGCAGCAGAAATGGAGGTGCACCATTCCCACGGCAGGAGATGGAGCTGCTTCTAGAGCAGGAACATTCAGGAACATTTTCTTCATGGAAAGGGTTGTCCAGCATTAAAATGGGAGGTTTGGAGTCCCCACATCTGGAGGTGTCCAAGGAAGGCCTGGATGTGGCACTCAGTGCTCTGGGCTGGGGACAAGGTGGGGATCAGGCACAGGTTGGGCTCGATGGCCTTGGAAAGGTTTTCCAACCTCAGTGATTCCATGATTTTGTGTGAGGGTGAGAAAATCAGGAGGCAGCTTAGCACAAGACAATTCCCCCATCCTTTAGCTGATCCCAGCCTCGTCAGACAAACGAGCGCTGAGGCTGGGTCAGGCAATTATTGCAGTTCAGAGCTGTGCAGCTCTCGGGGCAGGGACAAGTGGGATGGTCATAAATAAAACACAGCCAGAGCCTGAGCAGCACCCTCTGCTCGCTCAGGGCTCAGCCTGCAGTGCCAAGAAGGAAACAGCTCAATGTTTATGACCAAGGGTTGCTTCCAAAGGTGCTGGCTGTGTTCCTCCTTGTGCCTGTTTCCGTGATCAGCGGGATCACTCCAGCAGAAACGGCAATCCTAGACCTGCCAGGGTGAAAAATGACCACAGGAAACAAAGAGGCAAACAAGGAATGATGGTTTTACTTTGGAAAAAAGGCAGCTCCAGGAGGGAGAGCAGGGGAAAAAAATGACCAGCTCTGAGCAGAGACACCCACAGGGAGCAAATGAGGAATGTTCAGCAGAGTCCAGGGGAAGCCACGGTCAATACGGAGCCAGCAGGAGCCTGAGGAAGCAGAAAGGGAAGAACAAAGCCCACTGGAGTGGAAAAGAGAAGCACTCAGAAAATCCTTTCCTCCTTATTGCTTGTCCTTCCTGATCAGGCTGAGAAATGGTGATGCCTTCCTTGCACATCCCAGCTCTTGGGCTTCTCCCTGGCCTGGAGATCAGTGTGGGAGCTCGGAATTGCAGCTGCTCTCTGAATCCCAGGAACTGCACAGACCCACTGGGGTGGGGAAGGAGCCCTCAGTGTGTTCTGCCAAGCAGGGCACTCCCAGCCCTGGGTCCCCCAGTACTTTTGCCATCTCCCCACCATGGACACCATGGACAGGGACACCTCCCACTATCCCAGGCTGCTCCAAGCCCTGTCCAGCCTGCCCTGGAACACTTCAGGGATGGGGCAGCCCCAGCTTCTCTGGGCACCCTGTGCCACCCTCACAGCCTAATTTGTCCCTAATATCTGCTCCTCTTTTAGTTTAAAACCACCCTCCCTTGTCCTGTCCCTCCATCCCTTGTCCCCAGTCCCTCTCCAGCTCTCCTGGAGCCTTCTCCTCTCCAGGTGAGCACCCCCAGCTCTCCCAGCCTGGCTCCAGAGGGGCTCCAGCCCTTGGAGCATCTCCGCGGCTCCTCTGGGCTCACTCCAGCATCCCCACGTCCTTCTGTGACAGTGCCCAGGGCTGGACACAGCCCAAAGCCATCACAGGAGGCACAGAGCATCCGCACCAACAGGCAGCCCCAAATGTGCGCACAGAGAGAGGGGAATAAGCGATAATCCAGAGACATTCCAAGCAATCCTATTTTTCCACCGGCCGAGCAGGACCCGCGGTGCCGGCTCTGTTGCCAGGACAGTTGTACGACCTCGCTCGACCTTCCGAGTGGGCAGGGTTGAGCAGCAAAGCCCCGGGAGCTCCTCGGGGCTCCCTCCTCGCTGTCCCGTGGCGGAGCGCGTCCCCACGGGGGCGTCCGAGCCTCAGGGACCGCGTCCCTCAGGGACCACGTCCGCATCCCCGCGCTGAGCGCCTGGGCAGCCGTGCGGTTACCGAGCGCGATGGCATCACCGCACACAGGCTAAAAACTCCCACTACAGCTTCCTGAGCCCTCGGCGGATCCCTTGTCACCTAAAGTCACCTTGTGTGGCCAGAGGGGAAGGGCAGGAGCGCCCCGGGAGCCCGCGGTGCTGCGGGGAGGGAGGGAGGGA
>VZRZ01002174.1:32850-82606 GCA_013398175.1 Climacteris rufus | reverse complement strand
GACCACGAGCTGGAGAACCACAGCATGTACTGCGTGCAGTGCAAGAGCCCCGTCTGCTACCAGTGCCTGGAGGAGGGCAAGCACTCCAGCCACGAGGTGAAGGCGCTGGGAGCCATGTGGAAGCTCCACAAGGTGAGCCCCGACCGAGCACGCCTTGCCCCGCGCGTTCCCAGCCATCCCCGCCGCTCCCTGGCGTGGGGACCCCGGCATCGCGCTGGGGATGCTCCCCGTGGGTTCCCAAATCCTGCCAAAGGAGCTGGCAGGGCCCGCGGGTGGATCGGGGACATGAGCGCCGCAGAGCAACAGGGAGCGATGGTTTCGGGAGGAGGAGGAGGAGGAGGAGGAGGAGGAGGGAGGCGTGAAATGCGCTGCGGGCACCGGGAGCGGGGAGCCGGGGCTGCCACCTCCTCCCGCACACGGAGTCACTGGAGGAGGAGGAGGAGGAGGAGGAGGAGGAGGAGGGATGGCAGTGGGCAGCGGGCAGCGAGGAGCCCTTCCCTGAATACTGATCAGCGGCTCCCGAGCGTCCTCACTGCCACACACATCCCTGCCGGAGGAGAGGGTCCCAGCGCTTGAGGCAGGGATGTGGCCGGCGTTGGCTTCGGCTCCATCCATCCCTCTGCCCCCATCCCTCGCTCCCTCCGCGTCGGTGGCCGCAGGAACTGGGGCAGAAGTGAGTGGGACGCGGGCGGACAGGGCACCGGGGATGGGCATCACTCAGCGGATGCACATCGACATAATTGGCCCCACTCCCGCAAACCGGAGCGGGGAGGGACCTGTGATCCCCTCGGTGTGAGGGACTCGGCCGGCTTGCTCTGCAGGAACATCGGGGATGCTCTGGCAGGTTGTGTGGCAGCTCCGCACCCGAATTGGGTCCGTGGGTGCAGGCAGGGATGAGCTGTCCCTTGTCGTGATGCTCCAAAAGGGGGGTGAGCGCATTAGGATGTTGTGGGAGGAAATTTTGGTGGTGCTTGGTGCTTGGAAGGGGCTTTTCCTGATCCTGTTGTGCTGGGAGCAGGAACAGCTCCTCTCTGGCTTTGAAGGGGCTTTTCCTGATCCTGTTGTGCTGGGAGCAGGAACAGCTCCTCTCTGGCTTTGCAGCACTCTCACAGACAAGTACCAGAGCACTTTGGTGCCCGTGCCCTTGTCCTTATGCACACTGATCCCCAAATTGGTGGCAGCCAGCAGGAGCATCCCAGGGATGCCCAGGAGCACGGAAGGTTTGGAATAGGAGGTCAGAGGATGGAGCCAGGCTCTTGGGATGTGGAGCAGGGGGATGAGAGGCAACAGGAAGAGGTTGGAACACAGGGAATTGCACCTGAACACGAGGAAGGGCTCCTTCACTGCAGCCTGGTCTAGTGCAAGGTGTCCCTGCTCGTGGCAAGGGGTTGGAAAAAGATGAGCTTTAGTTTTTCCTTCAAAAGAAATCCCTTTTCCCAGGGGAGAGCTTTAGCCATGCACTGCTTCACTGATGTATCCAGCAGACACCGAGCTGTAACATGATTTCAAATTATGTTGTTCATGCAATTGCTCTCGGATTTTTAGAAATTGGGAAGTGAACCCTCACCTGCCTTCTCTGCAGGGGTTCACTGGTATTTCCCTGGAGGAAAAAGAGCTTGTTGAGTTCAATGTGGTGTTCAGGAATGATTGAGGGAGCGATTTCAGGGCCACAGCTCAGTTTGCTCCCAGAGATGCCATCCAACAAAATCAGGGGTAGAGGTTATTTACCTTGGTTTTTGTTACAAAAAGAAAACAAAGTAGAAAATCAATACCCTTGGTTTCCAAGCTTGATGGTGGCTGGGCCTGGGCATTAAGAACCAAACCACCTGTGGATCTGAGTGCTGAACTTCTTGCAGAACTATCTGGGTCATTTTTTGAAGGGACAGAGCTGCTGAAAGGGTGGCTGTCCCTTCTTGGCTGATCTTTTCTCTGTGATGAGCAGAGCAATGATACCAGGAGTTCATAGGAGAGGACAGGCTCATAAAATCATGGAATGGTTTGGGTTGGAAGGGACTTTACAGCCCATCCCATGCCACCCCTGCCATGGGTGCCACCCTTTCCATTATCCCAGGGTGCTCCAGCCTGGCCTTGGGCACTTCCAGGGATCCAGGAGCAGCCACAGCTTCTCTGGGCACCCTGTGCCAGGGCCTCACAGCCAAGAATTCCTTCCCAATATCCCATCTAAATCATCCCTCTTTTAATTTACACCCATCAGGCAGCTCATGAATCCTCTTGTGCCATTCCAACACCTCTAGGTGCTGGAATATTCTTTGGGACACTCCCTGCTCTTCCCTTCTGCCCCAGGGAGGCTCTGAGAGCCCCCCCAGGCTGTGATGACCCCAAAGTGCCTGGCTGAGCTGTTGTTCCTGAAAGCAGCAGCAAAAGAAAATCCCTGGAAAGTGCAGCCTGCTCCTCTTGGAACCACATCCAAAGGGTTTTTCACAGGAAAAACTTCAGGAAATGCCCCAATTTTCCCTTGCATCCCCGAGGTTCTCCCAGATGATGGTTTGAAAATAATCTGTGCTGAGGCACAATCAATTGTCATGCAGGGAGCTGGGATTTCTGACACAGATTGTGGGAAATGCTCTCTCTGCCTTTCCTTTCGGGACAGTTGTCAGGAGCAGGGTGAACATTCAGAGAAATGGGTTTTTAATCTGAATTGTCCCAGTTTTGCACAGACACTGCAGCTGTCTGGGCTTTTTCCTGCCAGCCTGGAACGCTGCTTGGTGTGCCCAAAGCAGGAGCACAAGATGGAGCTGCATCATTTATTCCTTGCACATCTGAGTGCCTCTTGTTGCTGCTGAAAAACGTGTGCAGAGTGCAGCCTCAGCAGCTTGGTGCTGTGTTTTTAGGGACAGATGGATGCATGGATGGATACATGGATAGATGGATGTGTGTGTACAAATCCAAACGGGCTGGGAGGGATCTCCAGCATCTCTCCCATCTCCCACAGCCCTGAAATCCCATCCAGTTGACCAAACCCTGTCTTAAAATCATTTTACCTTTGCTGGTGGAGCTTAAAAAGGTCTCCCAGAAGTCTGTGGATTCTGGAAGCAGATTTGAAGCAGCTTTGAAAGCTTTCTGGGTTGGGAAATGGGGAGATAATGGTGTAAAGCAGTTATTCCTGCCTGCCTCTCAAATATTGAGTTGTTACCCATCGCTCTTGTGTCTCACTCTGCTCTGAGAGTCCCTGGCACTTCTCACCCCGTGGCTGGGCACCTCCCTGGGGTGGGCCACCCCTGCCAGAGGCTGCTTCTGGTTTTGATATCCACATCCCCCCTGCAGCAAAGGTGAGCCTGGATTTACCAGGCACAGGAAAGAAAAAAAAAGCTGAAGAGGTCAAGGGGTCCCTTGGGCAGTGCAGAAAGGAGCTTCCCTCTGCTTTGGGCTGGGGTCAGGGGGCCTTGCCTCTTCTCTCCACTCTCATCCACCTTTCCTTCTGCTTTGTGCATCCAGGGAAGGGCAGCAGGGCTGGGGGAGGCTCTGGAGCACAAGTCCTGTGAGGAATGTGGTGGAGTCCCCATCCTGGAGGGGTTTAAAAGCCCTGTGGATGTGGCACTTGGGGACAGGGGGCAGTGGTGGCCTTGGCAGTGCTGGGGGATGGTTGGACCCCAGGATTTTAGAGGGCTTTTCCACCCTAAATGATTCCAAGATTGTAAAGCAGGACTGGGGTGGGACCTGCCTCTCCTTGGGGAGGTCAGGGAGCCTGTCCAGCTCCTCTTGTAGGGAAGCAGAAGCTGGTCTGGACTTCAGTGGAAGGTAAACAGTGCTGTCCATGATCATTTTACATGGGATTTACCTGCCTGGGCTGGGATTGCCCAGGCTGAAGACACAAACTCTCCTCAGGTTGCAAAGCTGCAGAGTTCAGCAGAGCCCAGCCCTGGGAGTTTGCTGTGGGATCAGCAGGGATCACCCAGAGCCCAGCTCCTCCTGTCCTGGCACAGATGGAGTGAGGGATGCAGGTGATCTCTATTCAGACTTTATTCCAGCTGCTTTGCACATCTGGGGAGAAGCAGGGCTGGCAAGCAGTGCCAGTGCCTCTCAGTTGCTGCCAGGGGACAGCAGAGCCAAGCAGGGATGAGCAGACAGAGTTTTCCATGAGCTCACTTGGCCAGGGCCCCGTGCTGGCTGCCAGAGGAACTTTTGGGAGGAGATTGGGACACTGGGAATGTGCTGTGTCCATGGGAATTCCTGCAGCCCAGAGCTCTTGGTGGAGTATTCAGGGGGTTGCTGGATGACCAAGCTCTGTTTGCATTTGCAAAGGAAAATGTTTGCTGCCAAAACAGAAGCAGGGAGAATCTTTCATGCTCTTTCCCAGGCCTTGGTGTGATGGACTTCCCAAAATGCTGAGATTCACAGCAGCCTGTGGAACTGCCCAGGATCTGGGGGTGGTGCTGCCTTCTTGCATTGATTTATTTGGCTAAAAGCTTTCTGTCAGGTGGCTCTTGGCTCTGCACTCTCTGCAGGTCATGGAGGAAGGAGCAGCCTCAGGTATCCTGTTCATCAGAGCTCATTGGTACAGCCAGTTCTCCCAGGGGTTCTGTGGGACACTGGGGAGCAGGTGACCTCTGAGTTATTTGCAGATGGAAATGAGCCCAGAGTCACCTCAGACTGAGTGTGAAGCACTGCAGCTTTTCATCCGTTCCAGGGGAAACTTTGCATTATGAAGATATGAAGATAAAATTAATTTAATTAGCCCTGGCACAGGGTGCTCAGAGAAGCTGTGGCTGCCCCATCCCTGGAAATGCCCAAGGCCAGGTTGGACAGGGCTTGGAGCCACCTGGGACAGTGGGAGGTGTCCCTGCCCATGGCAGGGGTGGAATAGATGAGTTTTAAGGTCCTTCCAACCCAAACCATTCTGTGATTCCATAACTGAGTGCAAAAATCCACAGCCCTGACAGAGCAGTGCTGGGCTGCACCCTCTGCCTCAGGCTCTCCCCAGGCTTTGGAGCATCTCAGCATCCACACTGATCTCTGGTGGGGTCCATCTTCATCCTGCACTCTGTAAATACCAAACATTTTCCATTCTTTCCACATCTTTTTGGTTTTTTTTCTTGGCCACCTGATGAATGAAGGACCCCCCTGGCTGGATCTTGGTGCATTTACTGTGGTGCAAGTCAGGAGCACCCCAGCTGAGATGGGGGAAAATGAACCCAGGGACTAATTCTTGTCTCTCTTTTGTGGAAATTTCAGCAGTATCCATGCCCAGAGATTCCCCTGTCACCACATCCCTCACTTGGAAAAACAGGAGAAGGAAGAAGCAGAGCAAACACTGCACCTGGTGTTGAGTATTGGGAGTGTGGAAAGGCTTCTTCACAGGATGCTCTTGGAGAGCTGACAGTGGTGCAGGGTGGATTTCTGTTGGGAAAATGTTCTCAAGAGGCTTTGGGGCTACTCTTAATTTCTTATTCCTGCTCTTCTAAATGATCCAGCACCCAGAAGTTTGGGTTTTTAAAGGGAAAACTTTGCTTGGTGTCACTTAAAGAATCCCAGAATGGTTTGGGTTGGAAGGGACCTTAAGGAACCATGGGCAGGGACACCTTCCACTGTCCCAGGGTGCTCCAAACCCAATCCAACCTGGCCTTGGACACTTCCAGGGATGGGGCACCCTGTGCCAGGGCCTCCCCACCCTCACAGCCAAGAATTTCTTCTTAATATCCAATGTAAATCTTTCCTCTTTTCTCCTCTTGCCACAACCTGTTCCCATCTGTCCACAAATTCTTGGTAGGATTCCTGCAGAGCACTTTCTAGCAATCCATACCACTGGGAGATATTTCCCTTTCCTAAGCTTTGAAGGAAATTTCAGCAGCCCTTGATTAACTTGTGTTACTCACAGATATTCATTTAATTCAGGGTGCTTTGGAATTGCTGTATGGAAGAATAATGAAAGAAAAACTCACAAGAACCATAACAACTCCCCAGCTCTCAAAACTGCTCTTCTGCCAGCCTTGGTCCCTGCTTTGTTTGCTCTTGGGATGAGGCATTTTACCTGTTAAATTGGCTTATATTTAAGCCAGCTCATTCCCTGTTCATTCAGATTGCTCCTGCTGGGATGAACTGGATAAATATCTATTTAGAGCAAGCCCCTAAGCCAGAGAGAGCTGGGGGTATAAAGCTCTGCTGACCCTGGCTCAGGTGATGTCCTGGAAGGAGAGGCAGAGGCTGCAGTGGGATTATTGTGAGGGGTAAAGGTCTCAGGGGGGTTTTTTCCAACCCCCATGGACCAGCTGGAAAGAGCAGGGTGGGTTGGTGGTGTGGGACCAGCACTGAGGGGTGGTTCAGTGGGTGAGGGGGTCATAAATAGGAAATCTCTTCAAATCTTTCACAGAAAAACACAGAAAAATGGAGCCCACCCAGCCCAGTGGCAGCTCCCTCACTACTGCAGGAGGGAGAGCAGAGCTGAGAACAGCAGGGCACAGAATTCACCTTTCCTCTGCAAAGGAGAATTGTGTTGGGCAGGCTGAACCCACTCATTTTGCCTTCAGAGCTTTGAGGGCAGCCTGACCTGGAGCTGGCTGGAAAAGCTCAGCAGAGGCTCTGGTCAGAGCAGAATTTCTGGGTTAAGAAAGAACAAGAGCAAGCTCAATTTGAATTTTTCTGGAGAGCAGAGAGGTGACTGGGAGGGTGATGCCCACCTCACAGTGGGCACAGCATGGGCTGGATTTTGGGCCATGTTTTTCTATTTAATTAGCCATTAAATTCCCTGTGTCACAGAAATAGAGGGGTGTTCCTAGGAGCCCACTCAGTTCTGTAGCAGCAGAAATTGCCCTGGGAGGGATCTGGCAGTTGAGGGATTTCCCATCAGTGTTAATTACCCTTTCCCCTTTATTAACCTGATACGAGTTGATGGATTTATAAAAAAAAAAGAGGTGGGAATTGGATGTTAATCAGGCATGCCTGGATGCTGCCTGCAGTGCTGTGTGCTGGAGCCACAGTTGCCATTCCCAAGGGGAGAGGGTTGGATGCACAGCTGGGATCAAGGGAACAGCAGCTCCATGGAAGCAGCTGCAGCAGCACAGAGCCACTGGAGTGGAACATCACGGTTCTGACTTCAAATGCCTCCTCTGGGCATCCCAGCCTGGGTGCCCACCCTGGGGCTGCTGCTTCCCACCTGGGGTAAAGCCTAAAAACCTGGGAAATAGCAGGGAAATTCTTTGCACCAACCCTGAACATGTGGAGCATCTTCCAGCCAGTGATCCCTATTTTTTTTTCTTTTTAATCATTGGACCCTTGCATTTAATTCTGTGTTTTCTCCCTTGCTCCTGGCTTTTTTTTTTGATTTGCAGGGTCAGTTCCCTTCTTGTTGCTGCACCCTCTGGCAGGATTGGTGTGTGTGTGAATTAGTGATGGGTTCTGGCCTTGCATCCCCCTCCAGGGGATCAGTTCATCCATAGCATCACCCCTGGAAGCCTGTGCTGTGGAACTGCTTTCCACCTGCAGCTCTTGGGCTTTTCTCTGCTGAAATCCCTCTGTTTTCCCAGATAACCAGTGCCCCTGGTTCAGGATGTATTAATTCACTGATTCTGTGAACTTCACCCGTTTTTTCTCCCTGGGAGTGTCCAAGGCCAGGTTGGATGGGGCTTGGAGCACCCTGGGATAGTGGAAGGTGTCCCCATGGCAGGGGATGAACCAAAATGGGATTTAAGGTCCCTTCCAACCCAAACCACTCTGGGATTCTGTGATTCCCAGCCCACGCTGACTGCCCAGGGTCTCTGGCCTGGGGGCTTTGCTGTGCTGGTGGAATTCCTGCTTGGGAAGGACCTTTCTGTCTCAGAGGTCTGATTTTGATCCCAGGGGTTTTTAGGAAAACATGCCTTTTAAAGCAGTTTGCTCTGATTCTGTGCTGTCTGTGCTGTGCTCTCTCTGCTGGAGGATGCAAAGCTGGGAGCAGGGGGGGTTGTGTCAAGCTTGGAGATGGATTATTCCTAACAAGGCACATTTATTGATTTCAGGACACAGACACTGCTTGGGGCCAGAGCCTCTGCTCCCTTCCTCCCCTTCCTGTGCTGCCCAAAGCACCCAGGGAGCCAGCCTGGAGCAGGGGGGGAGAGGGGAGATGCTGGCAGGTTTATTCTGCCTGTTTATTCTCCAGCAGGGCAGGGAACTGTGGCACATTTCCCTGAGGATGCTCCAAAGGGAAAGGCTGGGCTGGAGATCAGTTCTCCCCACCAAGGATTGGCCTGGGCTCCAGCACAAGCTGCCCTGTCTGTCCTCTGCCAGGAAAAGTGTGTTTAGCACCAGTTCCCCTCCTCCAGCCCAGCAATCCCACCGTGGTGTGGTGGGAATTCATAGCAGGGCACCAGGAGATGGGCTGGGAACTTCCAGCAATGCAGAGGGTGCTGGAGCTGTCAGGGCTGGCTGAAATCCCACCCAGGGCAGCATCAGCCTCCCCCACTTGCTCAGGCTTAGATTGGAGTCCCAGAGCTCTGAACTTCCAGCAATGCAGAGGGTGCTGGAGCTGTCAGGGCTGGCTGAAATCCCACCCAGGGCAGCATCAGCCTCCCCCACTTGCTCAGGCTTAGATTGGAGTCCCAGAGCTCTGAACTTCCAGCAATGCAGAGGGTGCTGGAGCTGTCAGGGCTGGCTGAAATCCCACCCAGGGCAGCATCAGCCTCCCCCACTTGCTCAGGCTTAGATTGGAGTCCCAGAGCTCTGAGGGCAGGACTGAAATGCTTTCTGGAGCTGGGGCCTTGGGATGATAAACTGGGGAGAGCCCTGGCTGTGCAAACAGTGCTGGCTGAGGGCTGGTGGTGTCCCCTGGCACTGCTCCTTGGGCAGGGTACAAGACAGAAGTGTAAAACAAGCTCCAGCTTCCATGGCAAGCACACTGAAGCCTCAGCCTCGCTGCCTGAGCAGTCACAACACCTCTGATTGTCCCACTGGGTATTCCTTGGTGTTCCTTGGTAGTTCAGCCAACTCCCCCTTCCCTGTGACACTCTGATGGCCAGGCAGCTCTTTGTGAGGCTGTTCCCTGAGGGGAGCAGCAGTGGTGGCTCATGTCACGCTGTCACACCAAACCCACACGCCTCAGTGTGTCCTGTATCCATCCTGCACCAACATCTCTTCCATCTGACATTCTGTTCCCAGGAAATGAGGCCCTCAGAGGGCATTTGCTGAGGGCTGTGCTGCCAGCAGCCCACACCTCGGTGAATCAGAGCACAGACACCGTTTCTCACCTCTGAGATGATTTCTCACCTCCCCCAGAGCGCAGCAGTTAAAATTTATGGAGATGGGATTTATTTTTTTTTTTTAACATTTTAAATGTTGCCCTCTGGCAGCAGGCCCTGCACCTTCCCCCTGCCCTGCCAACCACAGCTGCCAGCCCAGCCCGTGGGGCAGGGAGGTTGTGTGCCGGGATGGGCTGTGGGAATCGTGCTGGGCTCCTGGAGCTGTGGCCAGATGAGTCCATCCAGCTGTGGCCTGGGCTCTGCACTGATTTCCTGCCGTGCTGCTGGCCTGTCAGATGGGGAAGGACACAGCACAGGCAGCTCCAGGGAGGAGCTTTCCTCTGCTCCTGGCTGGCAGCAGCTTTGCCCACATCTCTGCCAAGTTGCCAGCTGACCACTGCCTGTTGCAGGAGGTTTCTGGCCCGTGCTGCCTTGCTGTGCTCTTGGATTGTGCCAGATGTGGCTGGGTGGCCTGGGATGTGATTCCTGGGATGAGCTGGGAGCCGTGGGAAGGTGCCAGAGGAAGGCCAGCACACTGCTGTGCTTCAGCCTGGAGAAAAGGGGGCTCAGGGGGCCCTGCTGGCTCTGCACAGCTCCTGCCAGGAGGGACAGCCAGGGGGGGTCGGGCTCTGCTCCCAGGAAACAGCGACAGGAGCAGAGGGAACGGCCTCAGGATGTGCCAGGGAAGGTCAGGTTGGACATCAAGAATTTCTTCATGGATGGGGATGTCAGGCAAGTGATGGAGTGCCCATCCCTGGAGGTGCCCAAGGAAGGCCTGGATGTGGCACTCAGGGCTCTGGGCTGGGCACAGGGTGGGGATGGGGCACAGCTTGGACTGGATGATCCTGGAGGTTTATTCCAACCTCGGTGATGCTGTGATTGTCTGGGATGGCTGGGATCCCACCCACTCTCAGCATTCTCCTTCCCCACCCCACAGGGCTCCAGTACCTGGGCAGGCTTCAGGGACAAAGACATTTTGTTCAGTTTGTTCCAGGCTGGCTTGGACAGGGCTTGGAGCACCCTGGTCTCAACCATGAGCTGTGTGTGAGCTGGGGGAACAGCCCCTGCGGTTGGATGATGTGTTTGAGCTGAGAGGGAGAAATGGGATGCATTCCTGGGGCTGTTTCAAACCCTGGGATGGTGTGCAGCTCGGCAGGGGCAGAGCCAGCAGGGCGATGCTGCTGCACAAGGTCATTTGTGGCAATTAGCACTGATTGTCTTCGAGGGGCCTCGTGCACTCAGCATTTGGCACCTCAGCCCATCTTGTGATGCATCCAAAGGGAAGTCAAGGAATAATTGATGGCAGGACTGCAGCAGGCTGTGTGTGGGGGGATGAAAGCCCTTCCTGCCATATGCCAGGGGTTTGGCTTCAGCAGAGCTGGGAATTGTTGCAGTTCTCATGAATCGTGTCAGCTCCCAGAGCTTTGGGTTGCACAGACCTGACAGTGACCCCAGAGGGAGGGAGAAGCTTTTTAGCAGGGCCTGTTGTGCTAGGACATGAGGGGATGGTTTTAAACTAAAAGGAGGTTGATTCAAACTGGATTTAAGGGAGAAATTCTTTATTGTGAGGGTGGGGAGGCTCTGGAGCAGAGAAGCTGTGGCTGCCCCATCCCTGGAAGTGTCCAAGGCCAGGTTGGAGCAACCTGGGATAGGGGAAGGTGTCCCTGCCCATGGCAGGGTGACACTGGATGGTGTTTAAGGTTCATTCCTACCCAAACCATCCTGGGATTCTGTGATTTATTCAGAGTCATAATCAGGTAGGTCATGGCTCAGTTCCCTCCTGCTGAATGTGTTATAAACAGCAAAATAAGTGTAATTTAAAACAAAAGCCTACCAGTGGGGTTTGTATTTATGCAGCCATTCCAGAAGAGGTCACATCCCAGCAGGGCTCCTGAACCCAGGAAAACATCCACTTTCCTTGGATGTGCCTCAGAATGCAATTGATTTAAATTAAATATGATGAAGCTTGTGGGACCAACACCATCACCTGGTGAGAGCACGAGCTGCAGTGTGGAGTTCAGGGGGGCTGTGCTGATTTAGCCTGATTTAAACTCTACTATAAAATATAACCTATTCCTAAATGTGCTTCCCAGAGTTTTGTGCCTAATGACCATCTCTGGGAAAAGCTTTTAACCTTGGTAAAACGTTTATGGCATCAAATTTATTTTATTGCAGGCACTTGGTTTAAACATTTTCCTTGGTTTGGGTTCTCCAGGTTGATTTGCAGTTACAGTTTGAAGGAGCCAGGAGATCTCTGAATATAAGTAATGTCACAAATGTGTGTCCAGTGTGGAATTTGCCTCCTTCATTTCTCCTGGATGTCAGGAATATCTGTGGTAAATTGAAGGGATTGGTTCCTTCAGCATGAGGTTGGTGGAGTTTGAACGTTTCTGTGCAGTTGGTAGGTAATTTATATAACACTTTATGTAACAACTTGCTGCCTTCACCATTTTGCATGTGCATAAATACATCACCCAAGCCCTTCCTGAAGGAGAAGGTTTTAAAAGCAGCCAGTCCTGGTGGCTGCACAGCTCTGCAGCAAAAAATACATATTTATTTTGGGGCAGGGTTGATATAGAGATGATTATTTTTGATGCCTGTGCTCAGAGTGGCAAATAATAGAGTCTGTAGTTAAATTCCTGTGATATCCCTGGGCCTAGGTGGGATATGGAGATGCTCCAAGGGCTGGAGCCAGGCTGGGGGTGCTCACCTGGAGAGGAGAAGGCTCCAGGAGAACCTCAGTGCCCAAAGAGGCTCCAGGAGAGCTGGGGAGGGACTGGGGACAAGGGATGGAGGGACAGGACACAGGGAATGGTTCCCAGTGGCAGAGGGCAGGGTTGGGTGGGATATTGGGAAGGAATTCCTGGCTGGGAGGGAGGGGAGGCCCTGGCACAGGGTGCCCAGAAAAAACTGTGGCTTCTCCATCCCTGGAAATGTCCAAGGGCTCTTTAGGGCTCATCCTGGGGCCCACAGGTCCCTCCTTGGTGGCTTTCCAGGCTGGAAGTGCCCCTGGCAGCCCAGAACCCCCAGAGCTGTTGCTCCTGGCCCTGCTCTGTGTGCAGGGAGTGTTTTTGTGCCTTTGTTGGAATTCTTGTGAGCCCCTTCCCTGGGCTTGAGATAAAGATGGGAAGGACAGGCCTGGGCAAGCTCTGCTTAATGAGCTGCTTTTCCCTGCTGCCTTCCAAATCAGTTGGAAGTTTAAATGGAAACCTGTTTAAATCAGGCAGAGCCTGCAAGGGAAAGGAACAGGCCCTGGCACTTCTGAGAGTCAGCCCTCGCCTTGGAAAAGCAGAGGAAAAAAAAGGAAAAAAACACTGGAAAATAAGCCCACATTGCACATTTTAGAGTGATATTACAAGCCCTGGTTCTCTGTGACATTTGTTTGCAGACCATTTGTCTTTGATCCCCTTGTGAGGAGCCACCAGAGCCTCTCCACAGTGCCAGGGCACCAGGGCTGCCCAGAGCTGCTGGGACAGGCAGGGCAGCCCTGGGACAAATCCAGCCTTGTCCTGAGCCACTGGTTGTATCCAAGGGGTCATGGCAAGGACACTCAAACTGAGCTCCTGCGAGCTAATTAACAGTCAGGGCTAATTAACTCAAGTTTACTGGGCTAATCCCACTGGGCCAGGTCTGTTGTTCATCTGTGGGCATCCCACAAGAGGAAAGTTGCACCAGGAGAGGTTCAGGTCGGATATTAGGAGACATTTCTTTCCCAGAAGGATTGTCCAGCCCTGGCACAGGTGGAATCCCCATCCCTGGAGGGATTTCAAAGCCCTGTGGATGTGGCACTTGGGGACATGGGGCAGTGGTGGCCTTGGTTCAGCACCAGGTTCTTTCAGACCTCTGTCTGTGTCTCCTTTTCTCCTTAAACTGCTTTTTCTTTAAGGTCTTGGAAGCACTTTCCTCTTAAAAAAAAAAAATAAAATCACTGAAGTAAATGTGAATTTCCCCCCCCCCCCTCTCCCATCCCC
This sequence comes from Climacteris rufus, assembly GCA_013398175.1. Lineage (NCBI taxonomy): Eukaryota > Metazoa > Chordata > Aves > Passeriformes > Climacteridae > Climacteris > Climacteris rufus. The sequence goes on along the minus strand of VZRZ01002174.1, from coordinate 69,468 downwards.
TGGTATTTCCTGGATTCTTCACTTCTTCATAAATAATCATGAATGATTCAGTGAGTCCATTACTGGCTCCCCTGGTGACACCAGGATGTATTGCTGAGCTCCAGTGCCTTCCCTCCACTTGTGGGTACAGAACCCCTTCACCTCCTCACTCCCTGTAGAAACACTGACAAGTTCTTCATTACTTCCTAATTAGCCAGACGTCCCTTCTTATTAAAGATTAATTTTTTTAAAGGCAGCCATTATCTCGGCTCTTCCAGGATTATTGATTTATTCTCCTTCCTTTTTTCATTAATGGATCTACAACCTGCTCATAATCCATCCAGTGCAGTGGTTTCCCTGCCTCTCATCCTCCTCTGCCTACATCCTTCCCAGTCTTCAGTGCTTTTACCACTCTCTGCCTCTCTCTGGGCTTTGTTTTCCTTGGAAATCTTCCTGTGAGCTCTCCAGAGGCCACTTCTGAGCTTCAGGGATTTCCAAAGAGAGCTTGGGTTGCTTTGCCTGAGGTCACTTCCAGCCCCCAGCCAGAGGAGGACAAGGGGTGTGAAATTCCTTCTGTGCCCACTCTGCTCCCTGTCTGAGGCAGGAATTCTGCTTATTCTCAGTCTGGGAATGAGATGCTTTCCCATCTCTGTAAATCCTCTTCCCTCCATGTTTTGGAGTCTCTGTAATCCAGCCTGGCTTTTTGGGTGTCTGCAGCACCAAATGCAACCTGGTTGCTCTCACATTTTGGGATTAATCCCAAATCTAACCCTGTCCAACCTGCATCCAGATGTAGGGGCTCAGAGCCCAGTGCCTGCAAGAAGGAGAAAAAAGCTGAATTCCTATTTTTCCTATGTTTTTTCCTGCATTTGAGGTGAGATCTGAGCTTCCTCACTGTGTTGTCCTGGCAGCATCCACCAAGCATCTCTGCTGGCTGTGGTGAGTGGTGCATTCCCAGTGCTCCAGTATCCATGGTGATGGGCTGAGCTTTAAAGGGAATGTGCAATCCTGGGCCTTGGAGCTGCTTTTTGGTCTCTTGCAGAGAAATCCCATGGGCAGGGCAGGGCTGTGTGAAGGCCAAGGGCTCAGCCCTACCCTGCTTTGTCCCCACAAGGTGGGAGCAGCCAAAGATATTCCTGGCAGGGAAAAGCTCTTTCTTTTTTAATCAAACACTTTTGGTCATAGAAAACTTCAGATTAGGAGGGACCTCTGAGAGCTCAAGTCCAGCTTTCTGCCCAGAAGCAGCAGCAGGAACTGTAGGAGAGTTTTCCAGAGTGATTTGGGTTGGAAGGGACCTTAAAACCCATCCAGTTCCACCCTCTGCACATCCCAGGCTGCTCCAAGCCCCATCCAGCCTGGCCTTGGACACTCCCAGGGATGGGGCAGCCACAGCTTCTCTGGGCACCCTGTGCCAGGCCCTCCCCACCCTCACAGGGAGGAATTCCTTCCCAATATTCCTTCTAATCTTTCTCTCTGGCAGTGGGAAGCCATTCCCACTCTGGAATCTTCCAAAGGCTCATGGCTGGAAGCACAGATCCCAAGGGATGCTCTCCAGGGAACAATTTCCCATCCTGTTGGAGGGGGAAGAAATGAAGCAGAAAGACCTGGTGATCCATATTTGCTTCCTTCCTCCTGCTGCTGCTGCTGAGTGATTCCTGCAATCTCACTGAAAGCAGAAAGCATAAAATGAGTTTTAATTTTCTGCTGTCCTGTGGCTGGTGCACAGAGCAGGGATATTGCAGTGGCTGTGCTGAGCAGCTGGGCAGAGCCAGAGCTCACTGCTGTTTCCTAGAGATGTGAGGGAGAGGTCAGGGAAGCTGCTGGGAATGCTCAACTCCCTGAAATGTGTTTTGCTGATGGCTCTGGGCATCCTTGTTACACAGAACATCTCAGGAGGTTTCACGTGCAGCTTTTGTGCTCATCAGGCACTCACAGGTAAAGAGGAGCTTTAAAGCTATGCCCCAGAGCAATGTTTAGTAAAAAAAACCAAAGAGAATGTTTAAAGAGAACCCACATCCTCTTAAAAACATGCCAGAGAAGCAAAGGGAGGGGTTTGCTGACCCTTTGCATCACTTTTCTTCAGGAAAATCCATCACCAGGTCAGTGGGGATGGATTTTCCTGAAGAGATGATGATGTTGATGCACAGGGATTTATTTGGTCAAGGGAAGGGCCCAGAGAACAACACAAAAAACACCCCAAAAAGGTCCTGAATTTTGGGGGAAATTCCTGCCAGCCCAGCCTCAGCTGGAGGAGGGTGGTGGTGTGGGAATGGAGGAGTGGAGATATTGCAAAGCCAGGGATGGAGGTGATGGGAAATGGTGGTAGAAAGCAGCTGGGAAATGGGACCTCAGGAGAAAGGAGTGAGCTGGGCATGCACTGAGAGGAGGTTGGAGAGGGAATTGTGATGATCTTCAAGCCTTGAGCAGGCTGGTGGAAGCTTTGTGTTTCCATGGGTGCAGCAGGAAGTCTGGCACTTCAACCACAGCAGTGGAAATGTGGTTAAATTTACCCCTCTCCCAGAGCTGACCTTGGATTGGGAATTTTGACAGATGGGCAGTGAGCAAGTGCTGATGAGCCCAAATACCATCTCCTTCAGCAGGGATTAGCCAGTATCCCATCAGGAAGTATCAGATTGGGAAGGATGGCTTCAGGCTGGTTTAGATTTGAGCCAAGGATGGAAATGAAAATGGCTACAGTCATAAAATCATGGAATGGTTTGGGATGGAAGTGACCCTAAAGTCCTCTACTCCAACCCCTTCCATGCTGATGGTGTTTCACTTAAGAGAAATATCCACACACAGAAATCCACATCCTGTAGTTTTGTAAGACTTTGGATGTGCCCAAAATAAGATTTGAGTGGGAGAGGAGAGAGCTTTGGTTTGGCTCATTCCATGAGGAAAGGCAGACAAGGCTTTGGGTCCGGCAGCCCATCCTTGGAGGCTGCAGCAAGGATTCAGGAGGAAATGCCAGGAGCTGGGTGTCTGCAGGGCCACACTGGGGATGCTGGAGGATGTTGGTCCTTCCTCCTGGCCAGGGCAAGCCCTGTTCATCCACAGCCAAAGGGAATGAGGTGCCATCTCCCATCTGCACCTCTGAGAGCCTCCCTTGAGCCAAATCCAGGAGTAAATTGTGTAAAATCCCAGCTCTGGGCAGCAGCCAAAGAGGCAAAGGGCTGGGAAATGAGAAGCTGCTGCTCAGGCACTCTGGATCTCAGAGCTGTGGTTTGGATGGCCTGGGACATCCTGCACAGGGATGTGGGAGCTGCCTGGTGCCAGCAGGACATCAGCTGCTCCTGCTGCCTGGAGGGTGGGATTTCACCTTTTTGGGAAGCATTAGGGCCTCCTTAGAGCAAACACCCAGGCACCCCACTGCCCCAGAGCTGGCTGCTCTGCTCTGGGAGAAGGGGCAGTGCCCAGTGTCACCCTGGTCACCCCTGGCAGGGCAGGGATGGGTTCCAGACCTCCTGGATGGGCCATGGCAGGGTTCAGGAGGAAGGGGGTTCCACTGAGCTGCCCTCTGTGCTGGGACTGCACAGAATCATGGAATGGTTTGGGTTGGAAGGACCTTAAATCCCATCCCACCCCTGCCATCGGCAGGGACACCTTCCACCATCCCAGACTGCTCCAGCGTGGCCTTGGACACTTCCAGGGATCCAGGGGCAGCCCCAGCTTCTCTGGGCACCCTGTGCCAGGGCCTGCCCACCCTCACAGGAAGGAATTTCTTCCTCACACCTGCTCTAAATCTCCCCTCTTTCAGCCCAAAACCATTCCTCCTTGTCCTGTCGCTCCAGGCCTTTTCCAAAGTCTCTTTCCAGCTCTCTTGGAGCCCCTTTAGGCACTGGAAGGGGCTCTGAGCTCTCCTCTTCTCCAGGTGAACACCCCAGCTCTCCCAGCCTTCATGGTCACAGCCATGGGCTGTGTTCCTTTCCCTTATTGCCTCAGTTACTACAAGCTCAGAGCTGGAGAATCCAATACAATTTGCATTTCTGGGCAATTAAATGTCAAAGCAAAGTCAAGATGCTGGCGAGCTGTCAAGGGTGTTTATGGCTGTGCCTTACTGCAGCACCCAGATGGTGATTAAGGGCTGTAGGACAAGACAAAAGGATGCTCAACACACTCCCTGCACGAAGAGGAATTGCCTCACAGGGCTCTCAGCCCTGGGTTAGGGCCAGGAGTGGGAAAAAATCATTGTTTATGCCGTTAATCAGGTTTAAATTTAACTCCAAACAATGTAATCAGATTGAAAGACTTAATGCAATAATGGGATGGGAGAGCTGAAGTGTGAGTAACCGTGGGGGCACTGATGGGATTGCAGGCACACGGAGCAGCATTTTAAGGCAGAAAGGAGCAGATGTTGCAGAGTGCACATTCCTGGATGTTGGGCAGTGCCTGGAGCACGAGCACTGCCTGGAGGGAGGTGTTGGAGAAGATGTTTGGTCTTCACAGGCAGTGGTGAGCACATCCTGTGCTCACTGTGCCCCAAAAATGTACCCTGACAGCTTCACCTGCAGGCTCAGGGCTTGGTTTGTCCACACCACCAGACACAGAGATGACAAAACAAGACTTTGCTTCCACATTTTTTCATCCACCACGGAGTAAAAGTGGGTCTAAGGACACAACGTTTGCCTGGTGGGACTTTCCTCACCTTTTACAGGAATGTCCTCCAGCTTTGTTGAGGAAAAAGATGCAGCACTGTGTCCTTCAAACCCAGCAGGACCCAAACCCTTCCCAAGCAGTGACCTGATGGGAAGTGGGTGAGATTGGAAGTGGTTTCAAGCTCCTTGACCTTTTCTGGCAGTCTTTCCCCCAGTGCTCGTTATTCCTGCATAAACAGGAGCATTTCACAGCAATCCCTCAGGAGCTCATTTTCTTCTGCATGAACTCCAACCCTCTGGCATTCCTTGGGCCTGAAGGAGAAGGGAGGTCAAGTGGAGCAGTGGTTTTTTAGGGAGCTGACAGCAGGTTGCTCAGGGAGAGAGAGGGATGTAATTCCAGGATAGAATGAAGAATGGCCCTGACACCATCAGTGTTTCACATCCTGCTCCTCGTGTCGTGGGCATGTGGGAGTCCTTGGGAAGAGCTGAGATGGCTCAAGGGTCCCTGAGCATCGTGTGAAAATGCTTTGATGTTTGTCATGGAGAGAGGCTGCTCTGCCTCTAAAACATTCTTTGTTTCTCAATTCTAAAACTGGTGGGAATTCATAGCAAGAAACACGGAGTGGTTTGGATTAAAGCCCATCCCATCCCTGCCATGGGCAGGGACACCTTCCACTGTCCCAGGCTGCTCCAAGCCCCATCCAACCTGGCCTTGGACACTTCCAGGGATCCAGGGGCAGCCACAGCTTCTCTGGGCAACCTGGGAATTCACAGCCAGGAATTCCTTCCCCATATCCCATCCAACCCTGCTCTCTGGCACTGGGAAGCCATTCCCTGTGTCCTGTACCTCCATCCCTTGTCCCCAGTCCCTCTCCAGCTCTCCTGGAGCCCCTTTAGGCCCTGGCAGGGGCTCTGAGCTCTCCCTGGAGCCTTCTCCTCTCCAGCTGAGCCCCCCCAGCTCTCCCAGCCTGGCTCCAGCCCTTGGAGGATCTCTGTGGATGGATGCAGATCCCAAAGGGACTCGTGCCAGCAGGACAAGGACAGGCAGGTGCAGGAGGTGCTTTGGCTGGAAAAACCACTCTGAAAATCCTTGCCAAGCACCAGCAGCCCCCAGATCCCTTTCACAGCTGTGCTGAGCCCTGTCTGGGGGAGCACCATGGCAGAGCTGGCAGGTCCCTGGCCCTCATGGCTTGGCAGGTCCCTGGCCCTCGTGGCTGGGCTCTTGCTGTCCTGTGGCATTTCCAAGTCCCCCTGCACACCCAGGGCTCCTTTGCTGTGTGAGGGATGGATGAGGCTGCCCACAGGCAGAGCACAAGTCACAGCTGAGCAGGGACTCCCTCCCCTGTGAGGCTCTGAGCAGCTGGAAATGCTGGGAATGCTCCTGGATCAGCATTCACAGCCACATCCCTGAGCAGCTGGGCTGGTGCTTGGCTGGAGGTGCATTTCCAGGCAGAATAAACACAGAGCTACACCTACAGTGCTCTCCAAAGGGGCTGACACACCATCCTGCACACTCTCTTCCTGGATTTATGGAAAAGGGATGTTTGGGCAGTCCTTGGGCTGCTCTGTGGGCTCCAGCCCCTGGGCAGGCAGGGAACGTGCCCTGCTCCTCCTGGGCTGGCATTTGGAGCCCTCCTGGCTGGGACAGCACAGCCCCTCTGCCCTGGGATGCTCCTCTGCATTCCCACCAGGCTCCTGCTTCCAGGAACAGGGGCAGGGAGGGGAGAGAGCTGAGCTGAGTCCAGCCAGAAGCAAGAGAGGGGATGGGAACGTGTCCAGCTTGCAAGAGAGAACCACAGAGGGGAAGCACAGAGCACTTGGGCTTCCTCAGGAATGCTTTGGAGAAGGGATGGTGGCAGAAATGGGTGGGTGAGTGCAGGGCAGGACACACCCAGGAGGTTCTGGAATGGCACCACAAAGCTGCACTGAGGCTGCCTGCTTGAGGTGAGCACATTTTGGGGTCAAGGCTGGCTGGAAAAGGTCTTTCCTGGTCAGAAATAAAAGTACAAGTAGCTGTGACCTCCTGAAGGGAGCCCACAAGAAAGGTGGGGAAGGACTTCACAAGAGCATGTAGTGATAGGGTGGGAGGAATGGGGTCACACTGACAGAGATAAGGTTAGATGGAAAATTAGGAAAAAATCCTTCCTTGTGAGGGTGGGGAGGCCCTGGCACAGGGTGCCCAGAGAAGCTGTGGTTGCCCCATCCCTGGAAGTGTCCAAGGCCAGGTTGGATGGAGCTTGGAGCAGCCTGGGATAGTGGAAGGTGTCCCTGCCCATGGAAGGGGTGGGATGGGATGAATTTTAAGGTCCCTTGCAACCCAGACCATTCTGGAATTCTGACATCCCTGGGGCTGCCTCTGCTGCCATCAGGCACATCCTGGCAGATTTCCTTTCCCTGGGGATGATGAGGGACAGGACACATTGCAGACAAACTTCTAGGGCAAAATACCCAGGAGAAGAGTCTGTGCTGAGGGGAAACTGCAGAAATTTGGCTTCCTGGTGCCCTGGGAAGGGAGTGCACCTTACCCAGAGCTGCTTTCCTTTGCTCTCCTTACCCATCCAGGAAAAATCCAGGGAGATGGATTGTTGGCATGGAGTTACCCACTGCTCTGCTGTTGAGGAAGTCAGTGCACAGCAAATATCAGGAGTAATATTGTTCATTAGTGCAAGGTAATCAAGGCAATGGATCTGGTTATAATCAGCCTCAGGAAGCAGAGTTCAGCTTCCAGAGGAGATCAGAAGGACCTGGCTCATCAAGGAAGATCTCCCACATCTCAGGCAGCCACACAAAGAGCATTCCTGTTGTTCTTAAGAAGCAACAAATTCATTGCAGAGCCTTAATTAGAGAGAAAGGCCATTAATGGAGCCAGACTGCATTTCCTGAGCAGGCTCTTAGCAGCTAATCCCCACTGCAGCTCATCCCTGCTCCTGGGGCATTTTCCCTTCCCACCTAAGCCTCAGAGCCCTGGATTCCCCTTTTCCCAGGGCAGCAGACATAAGGGAATAGGTATTAAAGACTCAGCTCGTGTCCTGAGCTCCAGGGTCAGCTCCAAGCGTTCCCTTTGTTTCCCCAAGGCTCTGTCACACAAGAGAAACCCCAAGCAGCCACCTCCAGGCACATCCCAGGGCACAGCAGAGAGGGAGCTGCCTCTGGAGGGATTTGGAATTAAACAAGGGGCAGTGGAGGAGGCTGGACAAGGTGACTGGATCAGAAGGATGTGGAGCTGCTGGAGTGAGTCCAGAGGGACACAAAGATGCTCCAAGGGCTGGAGCCAGGCTGGGGGTGCTCACCTGGAGAGGAGAAGGCTCCAGGGAGAGCTCAGAGCCCCTGCCAGGGCCTAAAGGGGCTCCAGGAGAGCTGGAGAGGGACTGGGGACAAGGGATGGAGGGACAGGACACAGGGAATGGCTCCCAGTGCCAGAGGGCAGGGTTGGGTGGGATATTGGGAAGGAATTGTTCCCTGTGACGGTGGGGAGGCCCTGGCAGAGGTTGCCCAGAGAAGCTGTGGCTGTTCCATCCCTGGAAGTGTCCAAGGCCAAGCTGGACAGGGCTTGGAGCAACCTGGGACAGTGGAAGTGTCCCTGTGGGCTTTAGGGAGCTGAGTTCCTGGCCTTGCCTTGCCCACAGTGCCCCACCAGGAATGATGGGAGGAATTTATTCTAGTCCTGCTTGCATGAAGCAGCAAAGTTGGGGCCCTTCCTGCCAGGGCTCAGATCCCAAGAGAAGCCAGACTCCACATGGATTTGGAGATCTCTTGACCTGCATTTCCACCCTGATGTCTGTGTGCAGGCTGCAGCAGTTCCTCTCTCAGGGGCACAACCAAATTGTCTCTGCCCCTAAACCATGGAGGGTGAACCTCAGCATCAACTCACCCAACAAATCAATATTTGGAGTTTTTACTTTCTCCCCCTTTACCTTGTTTGCCCCTCTCTGTACCTGTGGGAAAGCAGCAGCTCCTTGTTGTGTTTTCCTCAGCATCCCTGCAATAGATCCTGCAGTTCTGTCTGTGCTTTCAAAGGGATGTGTGTCAGGTGTTGGCAGGGAAAAGCTAAGATCATTTGCTGTTGAGTATTAATGAAGCAAACCAGGAATTAATTGGACAAAATCAAAGGGCTTTTATGAGGTGCTTACATTTCATCTCCCTAAAAATCAAAGCAAAGACCAGATCCTATATCAAGGCAAGGACAGAGAATCTTCAGCACATCCTCACAGTCAGGAGCAGCCCAGGACATTCCATAGCTCTGGTGTTTGTTTAGTCCAAGGACCAGGGACAGTCAGCAACTCACAGGAATGGTCCCTGTGGGCAAAACTGCCCTTTGCCAGCTTCAGCCAACTTGGAAGGTTGGACTCAATGATCCTGGAGGTCTTTTCCAACCTTTAATGATTCTGTGATTGATCAGGTTGCAAAGAATCATCCCACATCCACCCTTTTCCAGGGGGATGAGCTACACCAGGGTTGATCCCAGTGCAGGGAGGTGTGGAAGGTGACTGCAGCTCTGAGGGAACAGAACTTCAGGGTGTTATCAGGGTGTTATCTCACAGGCCACTTGGCTGAGTGTTTCCTGCTGGAGAATTTTGGATGCCCGGTTTGCCCCTCAGAGAAGTGGGATCAGAGCAGGGATGCAGGAATTCAAGGTTTCTCCTCATCCAGTCTCCAAACCCTGCTGAGGAATCCTTGCAGGCTGCAGAGCACCAGCTGGCCTGACCTGGGAGCCAGGGAATGGCAGGTTTAAGTGAGCACAAGGATTCACAGCAGGAGCAAAATGCTTTGCTGTTGCATTTCAGCAGCACGTGAGCTGTCCCCGCAGCATCCCCGGCGTTCCAGCCGGCCTCTCATCCACACAGCTCCTAGCAGGAGGTCTGGAGGCCAGACTTGTTCTTTCACAGCTCTGACATAACTATTATGTGCCTTAAAACCTGTGCCAAGAGAAGAATTGGTGGTTTTTACCCTGAGTCTGCTGCTCCCAGCAGCGTCCCCAGTGCAGGCCTTGATGACCAAGTCACAGTGGGTCATTTTTCAAACATTAAAAGTCTCCTTTCAGGGAGAACCCCCAAAATGTGGGGCTGGTCAGGGTGTAGGTGAGGGGCTCTGTGCAGCCAGCTGGGCCAGGGTGAGTACAGATGGACAGACAGACATTGCATCTGCTGCAGGATTGTGGCTGTGACCAGGCTCAATAAACACTAAATCCAGTATGATCCACAGCAAGGGCCTGCCCAGGGCCAGGGATTCCCAATAAAACACTAAATCCAGCATGGTCCACAGCAAGGGCCTGCCCAGAACCAGGGAATCCCAATAAAACACTAAATCCAGCCTGGCCCACAGCAAGGGCTTGCCCAGGGCCAGAGAATCCCAATAAAACATTGAATCCAGCAGGAATCCAGCCTGGCCCACAGCAAGGCCCTGCCCAGAGTCAGAGAATCCCAATAAAACACTAAATCCAGCAGGAATCCAGCATGGCCCACAGCAAGGGCCTGCCCAGGGCCAGAGAATCCCAATAAAACATTGAATCCAGCAGGAATCCAGCCTGGCCCACAGCAAGGCCCTGCCCAGAGTCAGAGAATCCCAATAAAACATTGAATCCAGCAGGAATCCAGCCTGGCCCACAGCAAGGCCCTGCCCAGAGTCAGAGAATCCCAATAAAACATTGAATCCAGCAGGAATCCAGCCTGGCCCACAGCAAGGCCCTGCCCAGAGTCAGAGAATCCCTATAAAACACTAAATCCAGCATGGTCCACAGCAAGGACCTGCCCAGGGCAAGGGAATCCCACATGGGAGGCACTGAAAGGGTTTTAGTAAGGTCATGCCTGAAAAGAATCTATCCTTGTTTTATTTCCAGGCTGGAGCTTTTGAATCAGTTCTGCCTGCTGAGGGAACACAGTGCCCTTGTGTCTGCCTGAACAAAGCCAGGCTGGGGCCATCTGTGCACCCCAGTGACAGCACAGCAGGGCTGGGGGCTCAGCTCTGCCTGCCTGCTGCCATCCCCACCTCACAGAGAGCTTAGGGCATCCTAAGGAAGCAAAAAATCCCACAGACACAGGTTTAGCCAGGCCAGGCATCCTGGGGACAGCCAGGCATGCTGGGGACAGGCAGCTCTCTGTCCACTTCACAATTTCTTTCCAGGGGCTGCTCCTGGGCATCTGGCCATGCCCAGCTCTCCCCAAATCCAACCAAACAGCCACAGCTCCTCACTGCAGGGGAGGATGGATGCACAGATTTCACCCTGATAAACAATAACTGTGGTGGGAATACGTAAAAACCACCTGGGCTGAGCTGATAAAGCCTCCAAGGGCTTGGCAGTGATTTCTGCTCTTTGCTCTTGTGTTAGCAATGCTATCAAAGTGGCTTTAACAAAATCCTTTCACCAGCACTTGGGATTTGGGATTTGGTATGGGGCAAACCCCACTGCATGGGCTCCCCCAGCTCTGCCTGGCAGAGGGGATGGGAGGTTTTTTCCCAGCTGAATTCCCCAATGCCTTCATCCTGGTTTGGTCCACAGTCCTTTCCGGAGCAATATTTTCCACTGCCAGCTTTGGGAATGTGAGTCTGGTGTGGGGTGCACAGGGATGGAGGAAAGGGTGGAAAATGAGAAAAAAAAAGGTGGAAAATGAGAAAAGGAGGAAAATTCCTTGTGCACTAAACACAATCTGTGTCCCCAGGGGTGCTGAGCATTGCAGAGGCAAAGGGCTGCACCTTCCCCCCAGGAGCACCCACCAGGTTTTAGGATTCCCAGTACTGGGTGTGGTGGCATCCCTGCCTTTTCCAGAGGCCCAGGGGCTGCTCCACACACCCTGGGTTTAATTCCCATGTCAATAATGTTGCCCCTGGGATAATCCCCTGTGCAAATGCCTGCCCCAGAGATCTAGGTCGTGGGGAGGATCATCTCCTTTGCACCTCCCTGCTGCTCTCTGGGCTGGGCACAGGCAGCAGGAGCATCCAGCCCTGAGGTAAGATTCCCTCATGGAGCTGCTCTCCCAGGGGCTGCTCCCCCTAAATATTTACATTTCATCTTTCCCCTGCACACCCCAGTTCTGCCATAACTGCAGTGAAGGAGGTTGAGAAACAAGGTCCCTGTTGAAGGCAGGAGTGGAGTGGAATCCATTCCTAAAGGATCCTTCCTCTCCTGCAGTTTTCACCCAGGAACTGTGCTCACAAACATGGCTCTGTGTGTGTGTTTATCCTGTAGACTCTTCCCTCTGGTGCTTGATTTGCAGCTTTCTGTCAGGTTGGGAGCACAGGGGAAACCAGGAAAACCTGAGCTGGAGCCATGTCCAGTGCTCAGAGCAGAATGCTGTGGTGTTGGAAGAGGGATAATTCAGACCCATGGCCTGTTCTGTCACCTGCTTTGGCTCAGAGTTACAGATATTTGCAGCTAAGATTGTAGAATGACAGAATCATGGAATGCTTTGGGTTGGATGTTAAAGAGCATCTCATTCCATCCCACTTCAACTAGACCACGTTGCTCCAAGCCCCATCCAACCTGGCCTGGAACCAGAGAGCTGGAGAGGGACTGGGGACAAGGGCTGGAGGGACAGGACACAGGGAATGCCTTCCCAGTGCCAGAGGGCAGGCATGGATGGGATATTGGGAAGAAATTCCTGGCTGGGAGGGTGGGGAGGCCCTGGCACAGGGTGCCCAGAGAAGCTGTGGCTGCCCCTGGATCCCTGGAAGTGTCCAAGGCCTGGCCCCTGCAGGATCCCAGGACACAAGGACCAGTCCCTGCAGAATCCCAGGACACAAGGACCAGTCCCAGGATCCCAGGACATGGCTCTGCCTGACCCCTGAGTCTCGAGGGCCAGGTTGAGCCCAGGCTGCAGCTCCTGGTTTCTTTCCAGGGGCAGTTTTGCATCCAAAAGTCAGGTTCTCCTGACTGCAGCCAAAAGCCAATTAGCAGCAGTTTAGCTTCATCAACTTCCTGACTGAATGCAAGTTTTAATTAAACATCCCATTTTAATTAGTCAGGCCTCACGTGCAGGGAGCTGGCCTCAAGATTCAGAGGCTGCAGGTCCTGTGTCTTAATTAAAACAAAGATTCACATGAGTTGAACTCCAGCATCTGTGGCAGCTCCTCATCCTTTGGAAAGCAGGCAGCTGGGAACAGCACCTTTTGCTGCCACGGCATCCCTCTCCTCTTTTCCTTCCACATGGATGCTCCAGTGGAAGGACTGGCTGGGAGATGACTTGGTTGGAAGGAGAGAAGGAACAGGGGCTGGTTGCAATGTTTGGGGTGCCAGAGCAGGTGCTGGGCTCTTTTGGGGTGAGTTTTGGTGACTTTGTGCCAACAGTGCTGTGGGCACAGGCCCAGGGCAGGGAGTGTCCCCTGTGCTGGCACTGCTGGGCCACCTCCAGTGCTGGGGGCAGCTCTGGGCCCCTCAGGACAGGAAATATTGAGGGGCTGGAGTGTCCAGGGCAGGGAATGGAGCTGGGAAAGGGGCTCAGCCTGGAGCAAAGGAGGCTCAGGGGGCCCTGCTGGCTCTGCACAGCTCCTGCCAGGAGGGGCAGCCAGGGGGGGAACGGCCTCAGGGGCAGGTTCAGATTGGATATTTGGGGAAATTTCTTCATGGAAAGGGTTGTTGAGCCTGGCACAGGTGGAGTCCCCATCCCTGGAGGGATTTCAAAGCCCTGTGGATGTGGCACTTGGGGACAGGGGGCAGTGGTGGCCTTGGCAGTGCTGGGGCAAAAATTAGACTTGATGATCTTGGAGGGCTTTTCCAAGCTAAACAATTCCATGATTTTATGATCCTGCCTGGTGCCAGAGCCTGGGGCTGGAAATGGGAGCAACTTTCACAGCCAGGTGTCCAACACTTGCGAACTTGAGGCTTTTCCCAGCGTGCCAGATGGAGCTGTCACAGCCATCAGCACCCAGTGCCTCCCAAAATCGCAAACCCAGCTCCCTCCTCACCCCGAGGTCAGCCAGGACAGCCCCATCGCTGGCAGCTGCGTTAGACAAGAGGAGAAGCAGAGCAGTTCCCACCGTGCAGAGTTCAAATGATGCTTTTCTCTGTTTCTTGGAGCCTGCTGAGCCCTGAGCCTTCTGCAGCGGCTGCTCTGCTCCCTGTGCTGGGACAAGGGAGAGTCAGAGAGTGACAGAAATCCCTTTGTGAGCCGCGCCTGGGAAGGAGGAGGGTGATGGAGCTATTAGCGAGCACAAAGAGGGGACAGATTCTCTCCTAAGTGCTCTGGGGACAGAGATTTAAATGCTTAGCTCCCATTAATGCTAATGTGAATTACAGAGGGCTCTTCTTACTGCCATGGAACAAGAGCATTGAAAAAAGAGGGCGGCTTTGCGCAAAGAACAAATTCCCTTGATTTTAAGGCGCTGGTAAATGGGATTTTTCTTCATTTCACACTCATTAATTCCCCTGTCAGTGCTGGTGCAGGGTTGGACTCGGCTCCAGACACACATGGGAGCTGCCTGGCCCCCTGCACGCTGGATAAATCCCCTGCAGGGTGTCCCCAGAGAGGGGTCCCGACCCCAAAAAGCCACAACGATTTTGTTTTCACGTGGAGATGCAAAGTGCAACCTTCCAGAAAGGGAAAATCCTTCCAGGGTGTGTCAAAAACATGAACAGCTCTTGTTTTCTGGGGAGGACTCCAGTGCCTAAAGGGGCTCCAGGAGAGCAGGAGAGGGACTGGGGACAAGGGATGGAGGGACAGGACAAGGGGGAATGATAGAGGGGAATATAGATGGGATATTGGGAAGGAATTCCTGGCTGGGAGGGTGGGGAGGCCCTGGCACAGGGTGCTCCTGGATCCCTGGAAGTGTCCAAGGCCAGGTTGGATGGGGCTTGGAGCAACCTGGGATAGGGAAAGGTGCCCCTGCCCACGGCAGGGGGTGTTGGAATGAGGTTGTTGGAATGAGGTTCTTTTTAAGGTCCCTTCCAGCCCAAGCCATTTTGGGATTCTGTAACTCTGCTCTGTGCCTGGTGATGAAATCCTTCTCCGAGGTGACAGACTGCATTAAAGCCTGGGTTTGCTCCAGGGCTCACGGATTTAAGGTCCTGTGGGATTTAAGGACCCAATCAGTCCCTAATTCCTCCTCTGATGATGAACATAAGAGCCACCAGCAGCTCTTTGCTGTTCCGCGGCACCCGGGCATGGATCAGGTTGTCAGTGCCCTGAACGAAGCCACCCAGGCATTCCTGCAGATTCATGGCATTAATTAACCTTGTTTAACGAGCTGCCAGCCCCCAGCAGGGTGACTCAGGCCAGGAGCAGCAGGGATGAAGCAGGAGCAGCTGTTTGTTTCAAAGGGAATGTGTCCAGAAATGTGTTTTTTTCTCTCTGCATGAGGGGGACCCATCCTGCTGATGAAAAGCCAAACCTTGGAGCTCCTGTGTCCAGTGGCCACCCCTAAGGTGGAAGGGGCCAATGCCAGCTCTTACTGCACATCACAAATCACATTGGGTAGAGGAAAAATTCATCCAGACAAGGTCTGCAAGATCCAAGGGATTTATGAGTCCATTGGAGCATCTAGCAGAAATTAGGAACACCAGAGGGTGGTGGGCACTGCCCAGGCTCCCCAGGGAATGGGCACGGCCCCAAGGCTGCCAGAGCTCCAGGAATGTTTGGACAACACTCCCAGGGACAGGGTGGGGTTGTGGGGTGTCTGTGCAGGGCCAGAGGTTGGATTCTGATCCTCATGGATCCCTTCCCACTCAGGATATTCCATGGTTCTGTGATCCCTGGGAACTGGGCACGCTGGCATTGGCAGCCCACTCCCTATGCCAGGGATGAGGCACAGGGCAGGGCCCCCACTGTGCACATGGGCAACCTTAAAATTGTGGGAAAATGACACTTTCCAGACTAAATGATGCCACTCACTTGGTGGCATCAAGAATCCCTGGAGCAGAGGGAAGGGCTGAGCTGAGAAGGGAGTCAGAGACCACGGGCAGGGATGCTCTGAGGTCCTGGACCCTTTTTTGTGGAGACTCCAAGCTTGCTGTGCCATGGGAGCCACTGTGGGATGAGTCAAGGGGTGCCTGAGGTGAAGGAAATTCCATGGACAATACACACAGGCAACACAGGGCTCTTACTAAATTTTAAGCCCACTTCTAAAAAGCTTTCCCGTTAGGAAAACCTCAAAGAATTATGTTGATCTAAAGATCTCCTTTATGAAATTCATGTTAATGGGGGAAAAAAAAGCCTTCTAAAGACTTTAAAGGAAGAAAAAAACAACCCCAACATGCTGCAATTTTAATGAGGAGCTTGTAAACATAACCAACCCCTGCTGATTTTCTCCATTAATTGCCTGTGTTTTCAGGGACCAGGGCCCTGCAGCAAAACTGCTCTGAGCAAAACACCTCGCTGGGTTTAGGGCTTCTTCCCAAATCCAGGAGGGCTGGAAGGGGATGGAGGCTTTGGCAGAGGAGCAGGGAAGGGATGAGGCAGGGCTGTCCCTGTGGGGCTCTGACCTTGGATCACTCGGGGAGGGAGGAGGGATGGGGGCCCTGCCGAGCTGACTTAGCAATCCCATTTTTATTAGGGATGCATTCGCTGATTAGCTCCACATCCTAACGACTCGGGCATGATAAATGAGAAAGGAAACGCAGGAACCACTTGGGTGAGATTAACACATCTCCTGGGGAAGCTGCAGTCAGGTCATTTGCTGGGCCATTCTTTTCGAGGCCATTAAAAGGTCTCTTCAAGAGCAAGGCTGCGTTTTGTTCTTGATTTCAGCCCAACACCACCTCTGCTCCCCTTCTCCCCTCTCCCATCTCACTCCCATCTCCCACACTGCCACCCTCCCATCCAGCAGGGATGGGCACATGTGGGTTTTGGAGATTTGGGGACATCAGCACCTTCTGGGCTCCCTTCTGTGCCTGCCACAAAGAAAGATCACCCCTCCAAACCCCCGTGGGGTGTTTGCAGGCAATTTGCAGCCCACAAAAGAGACCAAATCTCTCCCAGAGCTAAATTGTGGTGGGTGATTTGCCCAGCTCTTGAGGTAATAACTCCTGCTGGAATCAACAAAAGGGGAAGATTCCTGAGTAAATGTTCGGAAAGTGCCATGAAAATGAAAAAGCATTTGATGAACATAATGATTGTTATTCTGTTCTGCTGCTCAGCCCAGCACGGGCCAGGGCAGGCTGTGGGAGTGTGCTTCTTCCCAGAGGAAGAAGGAGCAGTCAGTATTTTGCGGGAAGACCCTGCTTTACCTTCGTTTTCAGGAGGGTTTGGGACATTTTCAGTCTGATCTGTGTCCCACAGATAAGGGTGAGATCCTGCAGGAGTTCTGGTGTCTGACTCCCTGGAGAACACAGATCCAGGGCAGGGAGTGCCTGGCTCACTGAGAGACCCAGGGTGGATGTGGCTTCTCCCTGAGCATCCAGGGAAGCCCGTGGAGGAGGTGGACACTGAATATCTGCTTCCCAAATCCATAGTGGTGAATCCTCCTTTTCCTCTCCTCACACTCAGGCAGGTGGAGCTCGGTGGGATGCTGGAGGCAGTGCTGGGCTGCAGCCCCTCCCCAGCCCAAATCCCACCCAATCCAGGGGGATGGCTGGGTCCTGGACACGGGAATGACCTTGCTCTCTCTCCCCCTGCAGAGCCAGCTCTCCCAGGCCCTGAATGGTTTGTCAGACAGAGCCAAGGAAGCAAAGGAGTTCCTGGTCCAGCTCCGCAACATGGTGCAGCAAATCCAGGTACCGTGTCCGTGTCCCCTGCTGGCAGGCAGCCAGGGATGAGCAGCATTCCCAGCAGGATGAGCTCTGGCCCTTCTCCCAAGCCTGGCTTGCTGGGTGCTCTCCCAGAGGAACCCACACCTGGCTTTTCATCTCATCCCCTGAACCCTCCCAGAACTGCTGCTCCTGCTGCTGTGGAGGGAGCAGCGGAGATCCCAGCCCTTCCCATCTCTGCCATAGGGAGAGCCAGAGCTGTTCCATCATCCAGACCTGTTCCATCATCCAGACCTTTTCCACGATCCTGGCATTTTCCATAATCCAGACCTTTTCCACCACCACCTTTTCCATGATCAGACCCTTTCCACCACCACCTTTTCCATGGTCCAGACCTTTTCCACCACCACCTTTTCCATGATCCAGGCCTTTTCCACAATCCAGACCTTTTCCATGATCAAGGCCTTTTCCTCCACTACCTTTTCCATGATCCAGGCCTTTTCCATCANTTCCATGATCCAGGCCTTTTCCACAATCCAGACCTTTTCCATGATCAAGGCCTTTTCCTCCACTACCTTTTCCATGATCCAGATGTTTTCCATGATCCAGACCCTTTCCAACACCACCTTTTCCATGATCTAGACCTTTTCCATGATCCAGACCTTTTCCTCCACCACCTTTTCCACAATCCCAGACCTTTTCCACCACCACCTGTTCCATGATCCAGACCTTTTCCTCCACCACCTTTTCCACAATCCCAGACCTTTTCCACCACCACCTGTTCCATGATCCAGACCTTTTCCTCCACCACCTTTTCCACAATCCCAGACCTTTTCCACCACCACCTGTTCCATGATCCAGACCTTTTCCTCCACCACCTTTTCCACAATCCCAGACCTTTTCCACCACCACCTGTTCCATGATCCAGACCTTTTCCTCCACCACCTTTTCCACAATCCCAGACCTTTTCCACCACCACCTGTTCCATGATCCAGACCTTTTCCTCCACCACCTTTTCCACAATCCCAGACCTTTTCCACCACCACCTGTTCCATGATCCAGACCTTTTCCTCCACCACCTTTTCCACAATCCCAGACCTTTTCCACCACCACCTGTTCCATGATCCAGACCTTTTCCTCCACCACCTTTTCCACAATCCCAGACCTTTTCCACCACCACCTGTTCCATGATCCAGACCTTTTCCTCCACCACCTTTTCCACAATCCCAGACCTTTTCCACCACCACCTGTTCCATGATCCAGACCTTTTCCTCCACCACCTTTTCCACAATCCCAGACCTTTTCCACCACCACCTGTTCCATGATCCAGACCTTTTCCTCCACCACCTTTTCCACAATCCCAGACCTTTTCCACCACCACCTGTTCCATGATCCAGACCTTTTCCTCCACCACCTTTTCCACAATCCCAGACCTTTTCCACCACCACCTGTTCCATGATCCAGACCTTTTCCTCCACCACCTTTTCCACAATCCCAGACCTTTTCCACCACCACCTGTTCCATGATCCAGACCTTTTCCACCACCACCTGTTCCATGATCCAGACCTTTTCCACCACCACCTGTTCCATGATCTAGACCTTTTCCATGATCCAGATCCTTTCCACCACCACCTTTTCCATCATTCAAACCTTTTCCATGATCCAGATGTTTTCCATGGTCCAGACCATTTCCACCACCACCTTTTCCATGATCCAGACCTCTTCCTCCACCACCTTTTCCACGATCCAGACCTTTTCCATGACCCAGACACTTTCCACCACCACCTTTTCCATGACCCAGACCCTTTCCACCACCCCCTTTTCCACGACCCAAGCCGCTCAGCCTCCCACGCGCTGCTGCCGCAGATTCACGGTTGGCCTTGTGGCAGCAATGCAAACCTGACCCGTGGGGCATCAGGAAAAGATGCAGTGCAGTTTCCCAGCTGGAATGGGGGTGCTCCCTGGGCTGTGACCCCCCCTTTCCCACAGGAGAACAGCGTGGAGTTCGAGGCCTGCCTGGTGGCCCAGTGCGACGCCCTCATCGACGCCCTCAACAGAAGGAAAGCCCAGCTGCTGTCCCGGGTCAACAAGGAGCACGAGCACAAGCTGAAGGTGAGCCTGGCAGAGCTTCCTGCAGGGCTGGGAATGAGGAATGGGGTGCTGTTTGTTGGGGAGGTCACTGGGAAGCCACCCCCTTTTCCCATGAGTTCCGTCTGGCTGCAGGTGCCCAGCCCGCTGCCAGCACGTCCCTGAGCAAAGTGCTGCTTCCTCCTGGTGGTTCCCACTGGATTATTCCATTATTGGGTTCATTTCTATCATTAGGTCAGCAGAGTTGTGTGTACAGCATGGAAAAGGACTTATGTTGCTTCTGGAATGATCCTGCAGGATGCTGAGTGCTTGTACCTTCTGCTGAAGTCCTGAGATGTCACCAGGAGCAGGATTTACTCTGATTTCTGTGCTTTCATGGCCTCAGGGGGGTGGTGGCTCTCAGATTGTTGGTGTTGGGGAAGCAGAGGTGCAGCTCAGCGTGAGCTGTGGAAACAGGCTCCTGCTTTGTGGCATTCCCACAGACACCACACCACATTTTCCAGCTGATTTGGGGCTGGAAAAGGAAGCAAAGGATCAAATCTCACCTGGGAGCAGTGGAACAGGGACAGCCATGCCCAGAATCTGTTGGACAAGGTGGTTGCACCCTGGCCATCAGATCCAACTGAGGGATGTCACACCCACATTTGTGACTCCAGGGTCCCTCTTCCCAGGTCATCTCAGTGTTCTGCCTGGGAACTTCTGTGTCTCTTCTCTTGGCCTTGCTTTGGGCCACCAGAGAGGCTCCCAGAGGGATTCCTGGACCTGCCTAAAATGAGGGAGAAGACCACCAGTCCTGTGTGCATGCAGAAAATGGGCAGCACAAGGGCATTTCCATGGGGAGAGGGACAATAGCAGCTTTGTGGGACCGAGCCCACCATCAGTGCTCATTCTCAGCAACAAAGCACAGCCCCAAGCAGCCATGGCACAGAGGGGACCCCCACTGCCTGGTGGGCTCCCTTTCCCTCGTCCCCTGCAGGGCATGGTTAATTAAACTCTCACAAAGCCACCAGCACAAAGCAATTTCCCTGCTCAGCACAACCCGCGGGGGCCTTTCACTTTTTGGCTGGAGGAATGGATCTGCATCCCAGTGCTTGCTCCTGGCCTCCATGCCACCCCCCTCCACCCTGGAGCACAAACATCCACCCTGATGGGCTTTGTCATTGTCAGGCCTGGTCCTTCAAACAAGAAACAGCCCCTGGTTTCAAACTGGAGCCTTAAAATCAGCCCCGGAGCCTCCCTCCCTGAAGGGCAGAGCTGCTGCAGGTCCACGTGCCATGGGGAGGGCAGGAAGGGCTCTGTGGTGCTCCAGCAGATGTGGCACATGAGCCTGCATCCAGTTCAAGTCAATCATGGATTGGTTTGGGTTGGAAGGGATCTTAAAGTTCATTCAGTTCCACCCCCTGCCTTGTTCCACCTTCCACTATCCCAGGTTGCTCCAAGCCCCATCCAGCCTGGCCTTGGGCACTTCCAGGGATCCAAGGGCAGCCACAGATTCTCTGGGAACCTGTGCCAGGGCCTCAGCACCCTCACAGGGAACAATTCCTTCCTCATATCTGATCTAAACTTCCCAGTGGAGTGCATGGAGAGCTGCAGTGATTTGCACTGACTCTGGGATGAGCCGGCACGGAGCCGCCGTGTCCCGGCTGCTCCACGGGCTGCTGCTCCTGCCCAGTGGGACCTTGGCCATCCTGGCACCGTGTGAGGGAGGAGAGGCACAGGGGACA
Source organism: Climacteris rufus (assembly GCA_013398175.1). Taxonomy (NCBI): domain Eukaryota; kingdom Metazoa; phylum Chordata; class Aves; order Passeriformes; family Climacteridae; genus Climacteris; species Climacteris rufus. The sequence continues at coordinate 48,469 of VZRZ01002174.1, read as the reverse complement.
GAGCCTGGCCTTGGCATGGGGCCACAGGGCCCAGCCCAGGTTCCCAGCCCAAATTTCCATCCCAAGTTCCCATCCCAAGTTCCCAGCCCAAGTTCCCATCGCCATGCGGCACCCGCTTGGCTTTGGGACTGACCTGCTTTGTCCTGACACACATTCCATGCAGGCAGGCACAAATCCAGGCCTGACTCTGGGCCAGCACTAATTACTCCAGAGCAGGGAGAGGTTTGTGAGGACATGAACTTGGAAGGGACATCTCCCTGCCTTTCTCCAGTGTCCCACTACAGCTGGATTCAAGATGAAGAACCTGGGCTTTAAAAAATGACCTGGAGGGGCAGTGAGGCCAGGTGGCTGCTCCACCTGCAGGACGCACCTCCTTCTCTGTCCTCCTCGTTTTCTGGTCCTGGTTTTCAAGGGAACAGTGTGGTCTTTCCCAAGGGATGATGTCCTGCAGCACAGGCAGGTTTGTGCAGGGGACACAGGGGCTTCCCTGTGGTGTTGTCCCAGGAATCTGTCCTCAGCCCACCACACACAGAGACAGAGCTCTGGGTGCACCTCCTGAAGCTCTCAGCAGTGTTTTGGACCATTCCAATCTTTTTCCAGCCTTGGCTCCATGATTTCACCTGGGTGCTTTGGCAGCAGAGCCTGTTCAGGCAAACAGCATTTCCCACATTTCCCCCATTTCCCAGGAGAGCAGATTGCTTTGGAAACGCCCACCAAGGGCTCCTGCCCATAGCACTGGATCTCCAGAGGTGAAATGCTGCTCCATGGCCCTTCTTCAAAAGCTACAGTCAGGATTTTCCAAGGGAACTTGGTGTTCCAGGATCAGGTTGCTGGTGGTGGTAACACAGCAGCTCTGCTTTTCCCAGCTCCAGCCTGAGCCTCCTTTCCAGCAGCAAGTCACCATGGAAACATCCACCTGGAAAGCTCTGCCTGTGGGATTCAGCACAATCAAACCTTGCCAGGGTCTGCCCTGGCTGTTTTTCCATCTGGGATTTTTCCATGTGGATGTGCAGCTCCATGGGGAAGCACAGCAGCAACTGGGACATCACCCTCCATCCCCACAGCCCTGCAGGTGCCCCAGGCTGGGGAGGCTCCCTGCCCTCCATGGGACATTCCCAGCAGGATTCATCCCTGGCACTGGGAGGGTTGAGTGCCTTGAAAACCTGTCATCCACCCAAGTACTAAAAAGAGGAGGAAGACACTTAAGTAGAGCCCAGTGTAGATGTTATTGCCTTCTAGGAGCTGTATTAAAATGTAAATTATAGTTAATGTCATCTCATGGGGAAGAAAAGCTCTTGGAAGAACTCTCCTATTTTAAGATCAGGGTGAACTGCTATAAGTGCACACAAAACCTTTTTATAGGCTGGAATTAGCAGCCAGTTTCTGGCTGTTGCCTTATTTAACACCTAAAGGGGAAAAAGAAAATGGTGTTTGGTAAAAATGACCACAAACAAAATGTGTGGAGCTTCCCAAAATCTCCTCATCAGCAGAGCCATTGGAGAGTCAGGCTGGGGTCAGTCTCTTCACCCAGGTGACAGGCAAAGGGGAACAGCCCCAGGGGAGATTTAGGTTGGATATTGGGGAAAATTTCTTCATGGAAAGGGTTGTCCAGCCCTGGAGCAGGCAGTGGTGGGATCACCATCCCTGGTTGTGCTCCAAAACCCTGTGGATGTGCCAGGTTTTCCTGGCAACCTGGTGAATCCTATGAGTCCTTCAAGGGCTCCAGGCTCCCCCTCAGCCCAGCACAGCCCCTTGGACCAGTCCAAGGCTTGAGGAACTCCCAGATTTCCCTTCCAGCTCTCTTCATCCACATCCTCATCACTACTGGGGTCACAGGGAGCTCCCAGGGAGCAGCAATCCCTCATGCATGAGGAGAATCACAGGATGCTTCAGGGCACTTGGAAAACTTGTGGGCTTCACTGGCCCTGCTGGTTTTAGCCCAGGGATTCAAATGGGTGAGAGATGTTTGTGTTTTATTTCTCAAACCTTTCATCTTACTAATCAAAGTGATTAATGGACTCTCTCTGTCCTGTGTGCATCCCGTTTCTCTTGGGAAGAAGCCCCACTAGATCCCAACCAAAGATCCCTCTCCTTGCCTTAAAAACAGTGGAGGCAAGGTGGATTTCTGCTGTTGGCTTTTCTCCTGTAGAGATGCTGCATTTAAATGCTGGTTTATGTCTCCAGCTGGATGATGCTGGATCCCTGAAGGGGTCACAGAGTTAGGGAAGGGCTGGGACAGAGCTGCAGCTTTGGATTCACCTTTATCAGGCTGCCCTGGCTGCCTCCCTGTGAGTGTGGAGTCTCTCCAAGGTGGAGACTCCACAGCCTCTCTGTCCTGGTCTTCATAGAAAGGAAAAAAAAGAGATTTTATTGTGTGTTCACCCAGCAACTGCTGTCTCCTGGAGGCTGGTGCCTGGCTGGAGGGAGCAGATGGCAGTTCTGCTGCAAATACTTGGAAAGCACCGACTGTGGCAGGGAGAGGCTCATAAATTCATTATCCTGGGCAAACCAGACAGAGATTTAAGCTGCAAAGAAGATAAGGAGATTGCTTCAGCAATCCCATCTTTGCTGCCTTCCCATTGGCACGTGCATTTCCCCACGCAGGGGTCTCTCAAGAGGGAAGGATTTGGCTTTTCCAGGCATTCCAGGTGGGATCCCCACTTGCCCTCCTGCAGCCCAGCAGGCAGGGAATGCCAAACCTGGCTCTGGCTTGGCTGGCACAGCCAGGATATGCTCCAGCAGCAAGGTTGGACCCCCCAGACAGGCTGGTCTTGCCTCACACCGTGGTCTGCAGCTGGGAGACCCAACATCCACACAGCCAGCAACACTTCCAGGAGCAACCCCCTCTCTCTGAGCAGGAGAGAGCACATGAAGCCAAAAGGGTGTTTTGCATCCCCACTGCACCTTCTGGCTCCTGCCCTGAAGGGTGAGCATCCCTGCTGAGAGAGGAAATCCAGGGGCTTGCCCCCTTCCAGGAAGGTCAGTGTAGGAGGGGGATCTCCAGGACCAGCTGTTGGTTCTGCCTTATCCTTCCAGGACCTAAAGGGGCTCCAGGAAAGCTGGAGAGGCACTTTGCACAAAGGATGGAGGGACAGGACACAGGGAATGGCTTCCCACTGCCAGAAGGCAGGGTTAGGTGGGATTTAGGGAAGGAATTCCTGGCTGGGAGGGTGGGGAGGCCCTGGCACAGGGTGCCCAGAGAAGCTGTGGCTGCCCCTGGATCCCTGGAAGTGTCCAAGGCCAGGTTGGACAGGGCTTGGAGCAACCTGGGATAGTGGGAGGTGTCCCTGCCCGTGGCAGGGGTGGCACTGGATGGGTTTTAAGGGCCCTTCTCACCCAAACCATTCTGTGTCTCACCCCAGCAGAGCCACTCCTGTGCACTCCAGTGTTAGAAACTGGCACTGAATGAGCTCCCCACTCCAGGGCCAGTGTGAGAGGCCACAACCAGTGTGTGCAGGTCCTGCTGCAGCACAGCTCCATCTCAGAGCCATCCAGCATCTCCACAAGCCTCTGGACAACCAGAGGAGCAATATGGGAGCTCCCTCTGCTGCCCTGTCCTCCCTGCACACGGAGTGCACTGGCTGCACCCCCTCCCCAGCTCCTGGCCTCGCTCCAGCCTCCCTCTGCCTGGAAACAGCAGGCTGGGATTGCTAAAAGCAGCAAGGAGAGGCTGTTCCCTAAAAATCTGGAGCTGTCTGGGAGAGTGTTTCATGGCATTTCACATGTTGTCCCAAGGAACAAGGGGCAGGGCAAGAGGAAACAGCCTCAAGCTGTGCCAGGGGAGGCTTAGATTGGATATGAGGAGAAATTTCCTCATGGAAAGGGTTGTCCAGCCCTCCCATTCCTGGAGGGATTTAAAATCCATGTGGATGTGACACTTGGGGACAGGAGTCAGTGGTGGCCTTGGCAGGAGGAACAGCTGAACTCTCCATGATCTGGGAGAGCTTTTCCAACCTTAATGAATGTGAGCTTCTGAGTTGCAAGGCTGCTAATTCTTTTCTTCCTGCTAGGTGATTAAGTAGAGGTGATTAAATTTTAATTAAACAACACGTGGTGGCATTGATTGCCTTGCAGGAGTCACCCCCCCTCAAAGCACAGGTTCCTTCCCTGTGGGAGCCTGACGTGCTTCCTCTCCCCTGCCCTCCCTCAGACAGGGATGCTGGAGGGATGCTGGCAGCAGGAGATGTTCCCCAGGCCATCCCAGAGCTGTGGAGCAGTGGGCACTGAGCTCCCAGGAATGTTCATCCCTGTTTATTGCAGCTTTTCCCATCGTGCTGCAGCTGCTGATGCAAAGCTCATCTTCGCTGTAGCACTCCCTGGAGCTGCACAGCTTTGTTCAGTGCTACTGGAGAACTTTGCACAGCTTTTTAAAGCTCTTCCAGCAGCAGAAGATAAAAAATCTTCCATGAACACACGAGCACGTTCCTGTAAGAATAAAATCTCTCTTCCTGAGCTGCTCCACCAATCTCCTGCAGCAGAAATCCTGGGTGAAGATCTGGGGGATTCAGTGTGATGGAGCAGCCAGATTTCAATAAATCCTCGTGGTATCCAGCCTGAACCCTCTTCTCCTTGCTGTGCTTCAGGGAAGGTCAGCAGAGCCCTCAGGCACCAGTAAACCACAGGCTTGTGCTCCTCTGCTGGGATGCTGGGATGTGATCCCTTAGGGAACCAGTCCTGGGTGCAAGATGTGCCTTAGTGTGGAGTGGGCAGCTCCAGGCAGAGCTTGGATGGATTGATTTATTTATCTCCTCTCCCTGGCACTTCTCTTGGCTGGAGCTTTGTCCATCTCAGCTGCTGAGCATCTCTCAGATCCTCAGGGATGAGGCTGGGGGAGGAGGAGTGTTGGAAGTAGCAGGTACCAGGCTCACTCCTCATCCAGGACTGTTGGCTGCAGCTGCCCCAGAGCCAACCCCACATCCCAGCTCCATCCCAAGGATGGACAGGGCAGCTGTGCATCCATGGAATTTGGCACTTGGAGCTCCCAAGCTGCCATTTGGAAGCTGTCCTAATTAAAGGCAAGGCATGGAACTGCCCTGCTGCTTGGAATAATTGTGTGTGTTAATGACTTTGAGCTAAACAAGACTTGTTGGGACAAGGTTGTCCAGAGCAGCTGTGGCTGCCCCATCCCTGGAAGTGTCCAAGGCCAGGCTGGATGAGGCTTGGAGCACCCTGGGATAGTGGAAATGTCCCTGCCCATGGCAGGGGTGGAATGGGATGGGCTTTAAGTCCCTTCCAACCCAAACCATTCTGGAATTCTGTGTTGTTTCCAAAGCTGTGGAGTTCAGTGTGTGAGTGTTGGCCAGTTCTGCCTGTCCCTGTTCCCTGGGCTCCCTGTGACCCTGCTGTGCTTTTCCCTGGCAGGTGGTGCGGGACCAGATCTCGCACTGCACGGTGAAGCTGCGCCAGACCACGGGGCTGATGGAATATTGCCTGGAGGTCATCAAGGAGAACGACCCCAGCGGCTTCCTGCAGGTCAGGGGGGAGCTGGGGCAGGAGGGGCACGGCCCAGGGCCATGCAGGAGGGGTGGGGTGGCTCCAAGGAGGATGTTCCCAGCTTTTCCAGCCAGGAAATGAAGGCTCAGCCTCTGAGCACCTCCCAGCAGGACAGGAGCAGGAGCAGGAGTAGGATGAGGGGAGAGATGGCTCCAAGGAGGATATTCCCAGCTTTTCCAGCCAGGAAATGAAGGCTCAGCCTCTGAGCACCTCCCAGCAGGACAGGAGCAGGATGAGGGGAGAGATGGCTCCAAGGAGGATATTCCCAGCTTTTCCAGCCAGGAAATGAAGGGTCAGCCTCTGAGCACCTCCATGCTCCCAGCAGGACAGGAGCAGGATGAGGGAGGGATGTTTGTGGATAGGGGGTGGCAGTGGGTGGTGTCTCCCTGGAGCAGGGATCAAAACATGCTCATGGCTCTGCACTGAGACACCAACAGACAGCCCTTGGAGGCTGCATCCATCCATCCCTGGGCTTCCTTTGGCACTGCACCTTGCCAGGAAATATCCCCAGATCTCCTGAGCCTGCAGCAAAGGGCGACACTGCAAAGCCCAGCCTTTGGCAGAGGGGAGGGCAGAGCAGGGTGGGGACGAGTCCTGGGACACATCCCCTGTGCCTGAGGCTGCTCCATCCCTGCAGATCTCGGATGCTCTCATCAGGAGGGTGCACCTGACCGAGGACCAGTGGGGGAAGGGGACACTGACCCCCCGCATGACCACGGACTTCGACCTGAACCTGGACAATGCCCCCCTGCTGCAGTCCATCCACCAGCTCGACTTTGTCCAGATGAAAGGTAAGGATCTCTCCAGTGCCTTCCCAAAGCCCAGCTCTGCTCCTGCTGGGAGTCTCCATGCAGCTCATCACAGGGAAGGGGAGTTTCTCATCTCCTCCCAGCACCCCACAGCCAGGGTTGTGCCCACTCCTGTGTGTTTTGCATCCCTGGCCCGGCCATCTGCCTCCCTGGGCACCTGGGAGCCAGACCAGGATGCCAGGAGCTTGGCTTTGCCTGGAAAAGCACTCCCAGGGCATTAAAGTGCATTAAGAAGTGCTTTGCAGGTCGGGACCTCTATTTTGGGAGCAGCACAAGGCTCTTCCCAAGCCTCTCCTCACACCCCTGTGCTCGCTCAGTGCTGAGCAGCATCTGGCACGGACCAGATGTCCCTGCAAACAGAGAGCCAGGTCATTCAGGCTGGGCTCTGCCCTCCCTCCCCTCACCTTGCTGTTGTTTTAACCTTCATTTTGGCTTTAATTTCCTCCCTGTCCCCCCTGTTGGTCACACAGTTCCTGTGTCACACAAGGAGCACCCTCAGCTGATGGCCCTGCTGCTGCTGCTGGCAGTGAGGAGCTGCCCCTGCCTGCTCATCATTAGCCAGGCTGTTCATTTGGAATGCCAGGAATAATTTTTTGATAGCAAACCCAAGGAGGGCTTGGATTGCTGTTTCATATTCCTGTGTTCCTGCCCTCCCTTCCTGCAGTTTAGCCCAGAGGGTTATTTTTAATTAATAAGAGCAAATCTGCTGCTGGTTCAGCTGCCCACCCTCCTCTTATCATCTCCCTCCTCTTATCATCTCCCTCCTCCTCCTCCTCCCGGCTCCCCCTCGCTGTGGAAATCATTGTTGGGTTTGCAGCCTCGCAGAAGGTTGGGTTTGGATCCCAAATCTCTGTCCCAGCACCAGGGGAGGGAGGGCAACACCTGAGCTCTCAGTAAAGGCCTCCCACCCTCACTGCCAGCCTGGAGGCTCCTGAGGATCTGCCCAGGAGGTGGAGGAGTCTCAGAGGGTGAATGCTGAGCCTCTGCCAGCAAGGGCAGCTTTTCTGTCCCAGGCATCCATGGCTCCTCCACGTTTTGTCTGGATTCTCCATGTCTGGCTCTGCTTGCTGTGAGCAGTGAGGATGAGGATGGTGGATGTGAGGGATGTGTCAGGGGCATCATCCCTGTCGTGCTGTCACTCTTGCCACGCTTCTCAGAGCAGGACTGGGCTGTGTGACACACGTGGAGATGGCCAAACACAGCAGGAAAAACCCTGGCAGTCCTTTCTGTGCTCTGTGTGGCTGATGGGAGCCAAAGGGGGAACTCAGCCCCCAGTTTTGCTGCTTTTTTGCAGTGAATTTTTTGGATGGAAAAGCAGGGCTGTAGATAAATCCAGAGCCAGGGTTCTGCAGAGCCTGTGGGAGAATGTCCCAGGTTTGGGACTGGCTGCATGAAGGGCCCAGGCAGCTCTCCAGCAGGTGCATTGTGCTGCCATAACGCTCCAAAATCAATTAAAATACGGGAATAAAGCAGAAAAGCTTCACCAGGCTGGGGTGGGGGGAGGAATTGGGTGGCTCTTGGTGGGAGAACAATCCTTTCTGCTTCCTCCCTGACCACAGCTAATCCTTGGGCTGCCCACACACAACAACACACCCCGCATCCCTCCACAGTCCCTGCAGCCGGGGTGGCACTAATTACACTAATTGGTGATTAGTTTCCTCCCCAGTGCCGGCGCCCCCCATCCTGCAGCTGGAGGAGTGCTGCACCCACAACAACAGTGCCACCCTGTCCTGGAAGCAGCCCCCGCTGTCCACAGTGCAGGTGGAAGGCTACATCCTGGAGCTGGACGATGGCAACGGCGGCCAGTTCAGGGTAGGTGCTCCAGCCAGGCCCAGGGAGAGCCATTCCCTGTGTCCTGTCCCTCCTTCCCTTGTCCCCAGCCCCTCTCCAGCTCTCCTGGAGCTCCTTCAGGCACTGGAAGGGGCTCTGAGCTCTCCCTGGAGCTTCTCCTCTCCAGGTGAGCCCCCCCAGCTCTCCCAGCCTGGCTCCAGTGTTTCCCTGCAGTGAAGTGACCACATCATTTGTCCTCAAACCTTTTCCAAGTCCCCTCCTCCTTGGAATTATGAGGCTCCCAGCTGGGGGGCCCAGGGAAGGGGATGGTGCAGGCAAGGTGTGGGGTTTTGGGGGACAGGGGTATTTAAAGGGGTGCAAACACCTTTCCAGAAACACAAAGAGCAGGTTTGAAGCTCTCATTGCCCAGAAAAGCTGTGGCTGCCCCTGGATCCCTGGAAGTGCCCAAGGCCAGGCTGGACAGGGCTTGGAGCAACCTGGGACAGTGGAAGGTGTCCCTGCCCATGGCAGGGGGTGGAACAAGATGATCTCTAAGATCCCTTCCAACCCAAACCATTCCCTGATTCCATGAAGCTCCATATTTTTAGGTTGCTCAATATTTCATGCAAGGTGTGCTAATTGCCATGAAAGGCTTCATGGTTTGCCAGCTGCCAGCAAGCAGAGGTGTTTAAGGCCTGAGGGCTTTTAAATTGCTGTAATTACACAATTAAAATATGATTTTGCTCTGATCCAACACGCTGATAATTATCCTGGCGTGTTCACATCCATGGAGAGCAGGCACAGGGAGCAGCCCCTTCCTCTCTGGATTCATCCACAGGAGCCAGGGCAGAGCTGAGGTGAAGGAGAGGTGACGTGGGTGGGACCTGGAGAGAGAAGGGAGCAGGGGCTGGGTATGGGGACAAGTGCTTGCCTCTGAGAATATTCCTTCCCAATATCCCATCCAACCCTCCCTCTGGCAGTTTGGAGCCATTCCCTGTGTCCTGTCCCTCCATCCCTTGTCCCCAGTCCCTCTCCAGCTCTCCTGGAGCCCCTTTAGGCCCTGGCAGGGGCTCTGAGCTCTCCCTGGAGCCTTCTCCTCTCCAGGTGAGCACCCCCAGCTCTCCCAGCCTGGCTCCAGCCCTGGAGCAGCTCCATGGCCTCCTCTGGACTCTCCAGCAGCTCCACATCCTCCTGATGCTGGGGACTCCAGGGCTGGATGCAGAATTCCAGCTGGGATCTCACCCGAGCAGGGCAGAGGGGCACAATCCCCCCTCACCTCCTGCTGGTGCTGCAGCCCAAAGCAGCAGTTCCAAGAAACAAACCACATTTTGCTCTGCTTTACCCTGTCCAGCCCTCAGGGATCAGAGCAGGGTGGAATCCTGTGCATCCCGAGCTCCAGGAGCTGCTCTCCCATGCCCTGGCATTGCCATCCGTGGCCCTGACTGTGCTTGCCTTGCAGGAGGTGTATGTGGGCAAGGAGACCATGTGCACAGTGGATGGGCTGCACTTCAACAGCACCTACAGTGCCCGGGTCAAAGCCTTCAACAAGTCAGGAGTCAGTCCCTACAGCAAGACCCTGGTGCTCCAGACTTCCGAGGGTAAGGAATTGCAGAGGCTTGGATGGCTCACACCACAACCCCCCAGTGCTGGGCAAGCCCTGCAGGAAACCAGCACTGCCTGCAGGGGAAAAGGTGGTGCCAGGAGCCTCCAGCAGTGCCAGCATTTCTCTGTCACCCTTTTCCTTTGCAGGGAAAGGAAAGCCTGCCCTTTCCTTTCTTTGGGCAGGCGCAGGGAGAGGCGTTGAAATCGGGGTTGGAGGGCACGAAGGGGAGCTCAGATGTTTGCAGGGATCCACACCACTGTCAGCATTGCTCCTGAGGGCTGTAACCACAGGATTCAGCCCCTGGAAGTGCAACAGAGAGAGCAGAAGGGTCATGAAGCAGTGTGGGTGTCCTTCCAGAGCCAGGGATGCACAGGAGCCCTGCCAGCACTGTCTGCCTCACCCCCACACCCACAGGCACTGCTGGAATATTAAACACTCCCTTGAAGGCTGCAGAGGAATCTCCCTGCCTGGCTTTAAGTACATTTGTCACACCAGGCACTTAATCCATTGTGGAAAATTGGCTTATTCCTGACATGCAGGTGGAGAGTGGCAGGGCTGGCTCCGAGGTGGGAGCTGCAGCTGTGGAGGAAGGGATGAGCCCCCAGCAGGTCTGCTGCCCCACTGCCAGGCACAAAGCCCCTCCTGGGGAGTTCTCCATGCTTGCTGGAATCCCTTTTCCTTGCTCCCAGACAAAAATCTCTCTTTTCTAAGCCATATGAGGGGTTTTTTTCCCAGCAGCATCCAACTGGCTGGCAGCTGGGATCAGAAGGGAACACACACAGCTCGTGGGGCTGCTGGTGGGGTGGAAAGAGGGTGAGAGCTTTCCTGCCACAGAGCAGCTCTGGGGGCTTTGAGCAAGGAGAAAAAAGGGAGTTTTGCTGAAAAAAATAAAGACAAAAGCAGAGTGTTCCTCTTGCTGCCTGCACTTAGCTGCAGGAGATGACCATTTCCGTTTGGAAAGGGCAGGTTTGGATGTGTGGGCAGGTCACAAAGGAATGGCACTCCAGACAGAGGCAGAGTGGGCAGGAAAACTGTGACAAAGCTTCTCACAGGAGAGGCAGGGAGGTCAAATCACAGCACAGAGGCCTTGGCACATCTAGGGACACACTGTTTGCAAAGCTGAGCAGCAGCAGCAAAGAAGCTGCAGAAGTTCCTCTGGAGAGCCAGGGGTGGGACAGCCTGGATCCAGAGGGTGGCCAGGACTGCTCCCAAAGCCTGAAGGTCAACAGTCCTCACCCACTTCACAAGCTTTGGCAGGAGACAGCAGAACTTTGGCTTTTGTGCCTCACAGGACACATTTGAGACACGATTTCCTCATCAAAACCAGTTGGGCTTTAAGCTGTCCCAGCCAGGAGCTTGCAGGGTCCCCACTGTGATCTTCCCAGCTCTGATTTCCTCTCAGAGGTGTTCTCACTGTCGAGCCAAGCTCAAGCTCAGCTCCAAGATAGGAAGAAATCTGGGGGAAAATATCTGTTTGTGGTCTGGTGCTTGGGTTGTGCCACCAAGGAGAAGTTCCACTCTCCAGAGCATGGGATCAGAGCTGGCTGCATTCACTCAGCCTTTTCACTTGAATGAGCTCTTGCATTTGTTATTCCAGCAAGAAAGAAAGGGGGAGAAAAAGTCAAACGGGCCTGGAGCATTTTGTGCTCTTAGAGGCTGCCTGAGCTCCTTGGATTGAAAGGGAAAGAAATCACATTTGTGCAGCTTCCGGATCTCCGAGTGACTTGTTGAATTGAGCTGCACATCACAGCCCTTGGGGAGGCTTTTATTCCTGCCTTCTGCAGCAGCATCAGGCCTTCTAAGAGCTATTTTGTCTGAAGGAGGCTTAGCTTTCCCCCTCAGCTGAGCTCTGCTGCTTCCTGCAAAGTGTTTGTGTGGGAAGAGAGGACAAAAGAAGAGATGGGCTGGATGTGAAGAGAGCATCTCTCAGTGTGGCTGCCCTGCTGTCAGTGGTTGTGAGGAATTCTGTCATTTAAAAGCTGGTTTTGGGTCCTGGCCCATGAGATCTTCATCTGCAGCATGTGGAAAGGAGCTGAAGCCTTTCTTCTGCCCTCCATGAGTAGTGAAAAGGGTGGTAGAGGGTAGTGGGGAGTGAAATGTCTTGCAGGGCCTAAGAATCTGAAGAGAGCAAGGAGGAGAAGAGAGGAAAATTGTGTCTGGGGCTCTGCAGGTGGTGCCTCTGTGGTTCTGGCCAGCCAAACAGCCACGGGAGCCAGGCAGCACTGATGGAAAATCCCATGGGAAGGCAGCACACCCATGAGTCTGCAGCAAGAACATCTTCCCAGCCCGTGGTGAGAGGCATCTTTTGCTCATCCCAGTGCAGTTCACACTTCAAAGCAGGTTCCTGGTGCCACCAGCAGGACAAGGTGGCTCCTGGCTCTGATCCAGAGCCCTTCCCATGTCCTGGGGCTTCCCAGGGATGAAGATCCCCACCATCAGCACAGCCAAGGAGCAGCAAGGGCTGAAGGTCCTTCCCTTGAGCCGTGGCCCCCCCGAGCTGTGCCACATCACCCCTGGGAGCCTCTCTTGCCCTGTCACATCTCTGCCAAAGGCTCTGCTGTGTGAGACCTGCCCGAACCTCCCTGTGTCTCCAGCACCTGAAGGAAGCTCCAATGTAGACTGGGAAATCAGTCTGGAAGAAAGTTTCCAAGGTGGCCCAGGGCACAGACATCTCCCAAAGCCTGACTGGAGGCAGCACTGCTTGGTTGTCCTCACCCATGGGAGACCTGGGGTCTTCTGCAGCCTCCTCCTGCTCCTCCCTGAGCTGGGCAGCCCCTGCTCTCCTGGTCTTGCCTCATCCAGCAGATTTCCCAGCCTGTGGTCAGTCTCCTGCTGACTTCTTTCCATGTTCTGAAGGACCAGCTCCCTCCAGGCTGCTCTCCAGAGCTTCCACCTCCCTTGCCCAGCCAAGTCAAGCACCAGAACCTTTTCTTACAAGCCCAGCTCCTCACCTGGAGCCCAGCTTTAAACTCCTGACCATCCATGGAGTGAGCCTGAGCAGCAACCAAGGCTTTTTAACCAGCAGCTTTTGGAAAGGGGTGAACAACCCAAGGGGGAGCAGCCTGCAAGGAGCTACAGGGAGATGAGGGGCTAATTAGGGAGAGTCATGAGCATGGCTGCTGTGGTGGTAGTTCCTTCACTCTTGGTAGGGTTAGAGCCCATCCCTGCCTAACTCTGAGCTCAGTTTGTTCACCTGTTGTGCAATGATTTACCTGCTCTGACCCCATTGACAGCCTTTGCTCCCACAGCCTTGGCAGCAGCAGCAGCGAGTTGCAGAAGTTACAACTCACCATGCAAAGAAATGTTCCCTTTTTCTCTGTTTTAACACCACTTCCAGCTCAGTCCATGCTCACAGCCCAGCTGGGAAAGCTGGGGGTACAGTGTGAGTCTGTGGATGGTGGATTCTACATTTTCCTGCTAACATGGACCACGTTAGGGAGGAATTTGCAGGAGGTGACTGTGGTAGTGGGGAACAGAAACGATGACCTGAGAGGTTCCCTCTGCTCTGACATTTTGCTGTGAATCCCATGAGTGAAATTCTTCCTGTAAGGCTCAGATGTGTTTTGACAGGTACAAAGGGATACCAAGAACACAACATCCCGAACAACCCTTGAGTCAGGTGGGTGCTTGGTGGTTCTTAGGGTGACAGAGCTTAGCACAGCCCTGCAAAATGCCTTTTTAGCTGGGTGTTCACCCCTGATCACTGTGCACAGGAAGCTTTGAGATGTATGACAGCACGATGGGGTGTGTGCATGGTAACCTGTGAATTTTTTTAGGTGTGAAGAGGTGCAGGACCCCCCTTTAAAGACAAGCCAGTTGAATTTGCCGTGCTGACACGGGGACACTGGAAGATGAACGTGTTTTCCCTGCTGCCCTGAGGGGTCTGGCTGGGCTGCAGAGCACCAGCCTTTGCTGCCCTGCCCTGTTTGAGCAGAGCCACCCCTCAGTGAGCCCATTTCTGATCTCTAGTTTGCATTGATCTTACGTTTAGACACGCAGTCAGAAGAACAGACCCTCCCTTTTCCAGTGCCTTTGGAAAGATCGCAGCTTCGTAGGATGAGTCCTTTCTCCTCCACCCTTAACCTGCAACCCAGCTTCTCGGGGAGATCCTACTTTGAGCTAAGATCTTCGGCCCACCAGCTGAGCTTGCATTCCTCCTTACAGTCCCTGAATTCAGCCGGTGAGCTGAGCACCTCTGGCCTTGCCTCTTGGTCTGTGCTGCTGGGCATCTCCAAACTTATCTGTTCGTTCTGTTCCGTTGTGTTTGTTTTTCTCATGACATGCGGAGGGCAGCGGGAGTTCTTTCTGTTTGTCAGTGGCCTGCTCCTGCCTCCCAGGGGGATTTGGTGGTGGTGTTTCATCTGTGCCAGCGTGGGGTGGTGGAGCAGCACAGGAATTCCTCCCCTGGGTGCTGCTCTTGGCAAGGCCAACGTGGCTGAAGCCTTTGGCGATCGTAAATCACGGAATGGTTTGGGTTGGAAAGCACCTGAAAGCTCATCCAGTTCCAACCTCCTGCCATGGGCAGGGATACTTTCCATCAGAAGATCCCTCATCTTTAGTTTGTGTTGATCTTGTGTCAAGGGACAATCAGAAAAGATCTTTCCTGGTTGAAACTCCTGGGAACATCTCCGTGATTTCTTTTCCCTGTACAACCAGGAAACACAGCCTCTGCTGGGAAATTTGGTCTGTGTAATTGGTTTGGTTGATTACATCTAGACCCCTCCTAAGAAAGAAGTCTGGATGCAGGTCTGGCTTGTTGCCCAGACAGGTTGTGGACTCCCTGGAAATGCCCAAGGCCGGGTTGGACGGGCTTGGAGCAACCTGGGACAGTGGGAGGTGTCCCTGCCCATGGCAGGGGCATGGAACGAGGTGATTTGTGTCCCCTCCAACCCAAACCAGTCTGGGATTCTATGATTCCAGCTCACAGCCTGGCTTAGGCCTTGTTTCCTGCAGAGCAGAGGGCACCACTCCCGTGATGCCTCCCTGTCCTGGCAGCCCCCACAGGAGCGCCTGGTTTGGATCCGTGTGCCCGGAGCCGCGGGCTGCGGTGGGATGTAGGCAGGCCAGGCAGAGGGAGGGATGGATTGGGGCAGCCAGCCAGGAGCCACAGGCACAGGGGTCTCTCAGAGCTGTTTTCTAACCAGTCTTTGCACATCTTCTGTTGCTAAAGATCCTGGGCCCTGATTCTTCCACCACTTCTGGATTTACACCGCTCCAAAGGCGTCAATCCCCGGCTTTCTCCGGTGTGAGCCCAGGAAGAATGGGGGCCCCCGATTGTTTGATTTCCATCCCATAACACGGAATGAGGAATGCTGCAGCATGACCCTTGCCAGAATAACCGGGGCGGGGGGGGACCCTGCAAACTTTCTTTTCTTTGTGCTTTTCATGTTTGGTTTCTCATCGTGCTGCTGTGAGCTGATGGCTTCCAACGCTGTTCTGTTACGGACGTTCCTTCCTTTGTGTCCAGTGTTCCGGGGCCCTTCCGTGCTGGCCATTCCTGGGTGTGCACCCTGCACCTTCTGCAGCCTCACTCCGGGGTGGGGGGACAGGGAAAAACGGGGTTCTGAGCACCAAAAACAGGGTCTGTGTGTGCCTCACACGAGCTTGGAGCACAGCGGTGCGCGGACACCTGGAAAAGCACTTTTGGAGTCGGGACACGGGGCAGGATTCATTAAAACAGCCTCAGGAGGAGCCTCTTGGCACGGCACGGAGCACAACCACAGCCAGGTGCTTCCCCACCAACACTTGGGTCAGGAGGGGGAGAACCAGGCACAGAGTTAGACAGGGGTGTCCTTACAATCCAGCACCCTTTGTGAGGGCACTCCCAGGCACTGCCAGCACAGGGCTCCGTGTTGGCCTCTCCTCCTGGTCAGGATAAGCCCCTGGACCAGGACAAGCCCCTGGATCAGGACAAGCACCTGGACTAGGACAAGTTTTTGGATAA
>VZRZ01002174.1:20533-31851 GCA_013398175.1 Climacteris rufus | reverse complement strand
GCTCCTGGATCAGGACAAGCCCTAGGTCAGGATAAGCCCCTAGGTCAGGACAAGCTCCTGGATCAGGACAGGCTCCTGGATCAGGACAGGCCCCTAGGCCAGGACAAGCTCCTGGATCAGGACAAGTCCCTGCATCAGAAGAAGCCCCTGGACCAGGACAAGCCCTTAGGTCAGGATAAGCCCCTAGGTCAGGACAAGCTCCTGGATCAGGAAAAGCTCCTGGATCAGGACAAGCCCCTGGATCAGGACATGGTCCTGGACCAGAACAAGCTCCTGGATCAGGACAAGCCCTTAGGTAAGGACAAGCCCCTAGGCCAGGACAAACTCCTGGATCAGGACAAGCCCCTAGGTCAGGACAAGCCCCTGGACCAGGACAAGATCCTGGACCAGAACAAGCCCCAAAGTCAGGACAAGCTCCTGGACCAGTCCCCAGCCCATCCTGCCCGTGCAGCTGATGAAGTTACAGCCCTTTGGTGCTGGCAGGGGTCTGAGGCCAGGTCTCAGCCCCCAGGGCTCCCCTTTCCAGCTCCAATCCCCCCCAGACCTCACACCCACCAGGGAGGCAGCCTGGGAAAGCTCAGTGGTCCCTCTGCACTGAACACACCAGTGGCTGCTCTTTGCTCAGTCCCTGGCCTTCAAGGAGTGGATTTTCAGTCAATCTGGAGAAGCTTTACCAAGTAGCCAAGATATTCCACCAAGGCTAAAATTTCCTGCCTCTTTTCTGGAGAAAAGCTGGATAATTTGGCATCCTGAGCAGTCAGACTTGATACAGTCCACACTGAAATTCCCAGGTTGTGCTTGCTACCCGTCTCTGTGCCCTCTGGCTTTTAATGAATCAGGCCTCCCGTGGCTGCTGGCTGCTTAATTAACGATGAAATGCTCACGAGGGTTTTTCAGGAGGTTGTTGTTCCTTAGCTGTGATGTGTGAAATGTAGTATCTCTTTATAGGATGCAATTTTGAGACACAAGGATCGCCTTACTCCCAATTAGGCAAGTATCTTAATTACAATTAACTGGCTCCTACTGCGTGTTGCTTCATTCTTTTTGCTTTTTTATCTTTTCTTTGGCAACTGAGCAGCATTTTTTGCTCGTACCCTGCTTGCAGAGCGCTCTCGGATGTCACAGAATCATGGAATCATTTAGGTTGGAAAAGCCCTCTGAGATCAAGCCCCAAACATTCCCCAGCACTGCCAAGGCCACCACTGACCCCAAATGTCCCCAAGTGCCACATTTACATGGCTTTGAAATCCCTCCAGGGATGGGGACTGCACCACTGCCATGAACAGGAAACAAATGTGGAGAAATGGTGATTGCTGGGTGATGTAAAGGAATTTTAAGGTTTTCTCCCATATAGTTTTAAAGAGAAGCCTGAGGTCAGTGCTCTGGAAGTGGCCCTGTAATTAAGAACTGATTCTTCTGCTCTCCTCATCTTTTAAACTGAAAGAGGACAGGGTTGGATGGGATATTGGGAAGAAATTCTGGGCTGTGAGGGTGGTGAGGCCTTGGCACAGGGTGCCCAGAGAAGCTGTGGCTGCCCCATCCCTGGAAGTGCCCAAGGCCAGGTTGGAGCAACCTGGGATAGTGGAAGGTGTCCCTGCCCATGGCAGGGGGTGGGATGAGATGGGCTTTAATGTTTCTTCCAACCCAAACCATTCCATGATTCTCAAAACAACACCTACTCCTGTTCATTACGGGCACTTCAACCTTGCAGAGGCAATTAGCCCCTCTGCAGCTAATTATAGCAAGGTGGCTGCTGCTTGCTTGTTTTCTTCAGACTGCCTGCAGAGCCAATCCTGTTCATTCCCCTGGGAGAAGGAGCCCACAACCCTGTGGGATTCCCTCCTCACCCTGCACCCACCCACAGCCCCAGCCCATCTTCGTGCCTCTCGCCCCACCTTGACCCAAAGTGCCGACAGATCCACGCTCTGCCTGGAGCCACAGACAAGCAGCAATGGTTCCTCCTTCTTTTCCCCTGCCCCACCTGACGTGCTGTTTTCTCTCCTGCATGCCTTTCCTTGGGAATGACCACAGTTGACATTAAAAAAATGGTGGCAGGTACGGCGCCCCGCGTGCGCGGCGGGGAGCGCGGGGCGGCCGCGTGCATGTCAGGAGTCTGGTGGAACCTTCCAATAAACCGCTGAACCCGTCTCACCCGAGTGCTTTTATTTTTCAAGCCGTCAGAGTGTGTTGTGGATGTGTGTCAGTGCACGTTTTCAGCTGGAGGAAACCACCTGGGGAGCCAGGCTGGTGGCTTGTGCCTGAGTCCCTGTCCCTCTGTCTTGCCAAGGCTGTGACACTGTGTCTGTCAGATCTGCAGTAACCACGTCCTGTGCGTTTAAACCAGCAGCCCTACAGAGTTCTGGAGGTTTTTGGGGCATTTCCAGCCTTCCCATGAGCTGGTTCTTGGCTTAGGTGTGGCTGGTTGCTCAGCAGGGAGGTTTTCTGGTGTGATGTGGCATCTCTGTCGATGTAGAGCTTTATGTGTGCTTTTGGTTCCCTTAAATGCACACACAGAGTTTATGTGCTGATCCTCAGTCCCCTTCCCACCCTGACCTAAGTAACACTTCGTCCTAAGAGTAAGTTTGGTCCAAGGCCAGGTTGGACAGGGCTTGGAGCAACCTGGTCTAGGGGAAGGTGTCCCTGCCCATGGCAGGGGGTTGGAACGAGATGGGCTTTGAGATCCCTTCTAACCCAAACCATTCCATAATTCCATGAGAGCCTGGAGACCTGGCAGGGATCACTTACCTCCTGCAGGGGCCAAATTTTAGGAGTCCTTGAAGATCCTGCAGGCTCATGAGCCAAGACACTGGGAGCCATGGGGCAGCAAGAGCAAAACTCCAAGTCCTGGCCATAAAACCTCAGCCACACGGGCAGCTGCAGCTACAGGAGCTCAGAGCATCCCTCTGTGCTGGAAGTTGTCCCTCTGTGGTGGGAGTTGTCCCTCTGTGGTGGAAGCTGTCCCTCCCTGGTGGAAGTTGTCCCTCTGTGCTGGAAGTTGTCCCTCCATGGTGGAAGCTGTTCCTCCATAGTGGAAGTTGTCCCTCTGTGCTGGAAGTTGTCCCTCCATGGTGGAAGTTGTCCCTCCCTGGTGGAAGCTGTCCCTCTGTGGTGGGGGCTGTCCCTCCCTGATGGAAGCTGTTCCTCTGTGGTGGAAGTTGTCCCTCCGTGCTGGAATTTGTCCCTCCGTGGTGAGGGCTGTCCGTCCATGGTGGAAGTTGTCCCTCCCTGGTGGAGTTATCCCTCTGTGCTGGAAGTTGTCCCTCCCTGGTGGAGTTGTCCCTCCCTGGTGGAAGCTCCGTGTCCTGCATGCCGCATGCCGTGTCCGTGTGGCTCCGCGCGGCTCCGGCGCGTCCCCGCCGCGCTAACCCCGTGCTGTTTGTGTGTTCCAGTGGCTTGGTTTTCTTTCGACCCCGCCTCTGCCCACGCTGACATCATCTTTTCCAATGACAACCTGACTGTCACCTGCAACAGCTATGATGACAGGGTGGTGCTGGGGAAAACGGGCTTTTCCAAAGGGCTGCACTACTGGGAGCTGTCGATCGACCGCTACGACAACCACCCCGACCCGGCCTTCGGCGTGGCGCGCATCGACGTCCTCAAGGATGCCATGCTGGGCAAGGACGACAAGGCCTGGGCCATGTACGTGGACAACAACCGCAGCTGGTTCATGCACAACAACTCCCACACCAACAGGTAGGTGCTCAGAGCAGGGGCTGCCTCCTGGAGACCACAGCCCAAGGAAGAGCCTGTGCTTTTCCACAGGGAGGGGAACATCAATCCTGGTCACCTCTCCCTTGCCCTGAGCAGGGATCAGGCCCTGCCTGCCTGGTGGTGTCTGCTCCAATATTCCTTCCCTGCCTGCCACAACTTTCCATGCTGACTTGCTATGTGGCATCCCCTTCCCAGTAGCACCCAAAGCCTTGCAACTCCTGCAGCAACGTTTGCCTTGATCCCTGTGCCAGAACTTCTGCTCATGTTCCCCATGGGACTGCAGATTTTGCTTGGGGAGAGCCTGGGGTCTTTTTGCAGCCTCGAGGGCTGGTCCCTGGTGGATCAGCAGGTTTTGGTGTGGGTGCTGTGGCTTTGCTCCACAGTTCCACTTGCTTTCCCCCATGGCTGTGTGGCTGGGGCTGCTCTCAGGATGGCTTTTCCCTCGGGGACATCCTGGCAAGCAGAGAGCACAGGAGGGCAGAGGAGGAGGTGCCCAGGGACTTGTGAGCGTGGCTGGGATGGGAGAACACCACGCCCTGGCTCCTGGGAGAGCTGTGACGTTCACCATCATCAGTCCTTGAGCTCCATGGCCTGAGCCCTGAGCCAGGAGCACAGGGGACATGGAGCCACTGCCCTTTTCACCCCACAGAACCGAGGGGGGCATCACGAAAGGCGCCACGGTGGGAGTGCTGCTGGATTTGACCAGGAGGACTCTGACGTTCTCCATCAACGAGGACCAGCAAGGGCCTGTGGCCTTCGAGAACCTGGAGGGGCTTTTCTTCCCTGCTGTCAGCCTCAACAGGAACGTGCAGGTATGGGATTGGTCAGGCTCTCTGGAGCACACAGTGGAGTTCCCAGCAGGGGGAAGGGGTGGCCTTGCTGTCACACCCTCCCTCATGCTGCTGTCACTGCAGTGGGAGCTGCTGCTCAGTAGCAGAAGGGTTCTTGTGCACAAGGATGGCTTGGAAGGAGCTAAACTTGCAGCCTAAACCACCTGTGAATCTCCAAAATTAGGACAGGCCTTCCTGCAGCCACAAGCTCCTCGCTCCAGGTTCCTCCTGCTGAAGCACCAGGGTTCTCCAGCCCTCCCTGGGATGGGGTTTGATAACTGCGCCCCACAAGAGCCTCACCAGCTCCTACAGCTCTCCCAGGACCTGGATGAGAGCATCACCAGGGAGAAGGGCACCTTCTAAAACCTCTTTTCCATTTCAAACCCCTCTTCTCTCCCTCTCTCCCAAGCTCTCAGCTCTCCTGAACATCACCCAGCGGTGACTCCCTGGGCCGAGCCGGTATTTCCATCTTTCATTTTCCTTCTCACTGATCACATCCCTGCTGCCATCTACCCCAGGGAATCTTCCACACCCTGGCTCTGGAACACCCCCCCTGCACCTCCACCCCTGCACAAGTGCCCAGGCACATCCAAGGCCACGTTGCACATGATGGATCATCTCAGGGTGTGGAGCATTTTGGCAGGGTCTTCTACAGTGGATGTCCAAGCTGGGGATGGACTTTGGACAAGGGATGGAGGGTCAGGATAAGGGGGAATGGCTTCAGACTTACAGAGGGCAGGGTTAGGTGGAATATTGGGAAAAAATCGTTCCCTGTGAGGGTGGGAAGGCCCTGGCACAGGTTGCCCAGAGGAGCTGTGGCTGCCCCATCCCTGGCAGTGTCCAAGGCCAGGTTGGACAGGGCTTGGAGAAATCCCATGGGAGGTGTCCCTGTCCATGGCTGGGGGTGGAACTGGATCATCTTTAAGGTCCCTTCCAACCCAAACCATTCAGGGATTTTATGATCCCCTCTGTGGGATAGCAGAGGCACCAAGTGACCTCTCTAAATTAGGGATCAGTGCATTAACACATGTTCTGTTGTATCCATCAGGATACAGGACTTGTGTCAGGACCATCCCAAAACTTGGGAACACCTTTGCCAAAGTGTCCCACCCCAAGGGTCTCACTGGCAGGGGAGAAGGGCTGGCAAATGTTTAATTAGAAAACACTAATCAAGTCCATGTTGTCCATGCTGGGTTTAGGGGTGGTAAAAATGTCCTGCTGTGTGATGGGTTTAATTCCTACTTCAATCCTCTCCACAGCCATAAGGGACAAGGCATTCCTTGTGAGTTCTCTGGGCAAGGCAGAGCTTAAATCCCCTGACAAGAGAAATCCCGTGGGATGATGATAAAAGGCTGCTAATAAACCCAAGCCATTTATTATCCTTCTTCAGAGACTAATTAAAAAACAGCTCTAATTAGGAGGGAAGTCATTGTATTTTAGACAAAGTTTTCCATAAATCTGTATCTGGAGAGGAAATGCTGCTGCTGCAATAAGAGAAGGAGTTGTTCTTTCCTCCCAAATCAAAGTATTTGTGGAGTGAGCTGAATTCCCCCTGTGCCTCTCACCAGTGCCTGTGTGAGCACTTCCAGGGCCTGGCCCTTGCTCAGTCCAGAGCCTGCCTGGATCCCTGATGGAGCAGGACTTTTCCTGCCCAGTGAACATCACGTCTCCAGGATTTCCTTCCTTCTCCCCTTGCCCAGCGTTGCAGCTGCTGCTGCATCACTCCCCATCCCTGGGTGAAGCAGGGACAAGTGCCAAGCTCCCATTTCCATAGAATCGGGATGGTTTGGGTTGGCAGGGACCATTAAAGGCTGCACTTGAGCATCCCCCCAGGCTGTGGCATGGCCCTGTCCCAGCATCCTGATGCTGCTCAGCTTCCTCACCACGAAGGTCTTTCCTCCCACCAGCAATAACCACATCCCCTCCACTGTCCCCATCCCTCCACTGTCCCTGTCCTGCTCTGTCCCCATCCCTGCTCAGCTCAGGGGTTTCTCTGAGGTTTCCTGTAATGGTTTCACTGTCCTTCAGGCCTCCCCCACCCCCTCTTGTCCATCCCATCTGCACAAAGACCCAACTCCTGCCACGTCCCACCTCTCTGCCAGCTTTGTATGCAGCCAGCTGGGAATATCTGGGTACCAGCAGCACAGAAAAGTCAGGAACAGGCGAGATGGAACCACCACCACCACATTCAGGGGACACCCCTGCAGCAGGGAGGATGCGGGGTGGGGCAGGAGGAGCGGTGAGCTCCCACCATCTCCAGCCACACCCTGCCTGTCCTCAGCGCTGCTCCTGGGGACAATGTGGCAGCTGCCACGCCAGCAGCTGTCCCAGCAGTCACCCTGGGGTGCAGCTGAGCCCCGTGTGTGCCCTTGCAGGTGACGCTGCACACCGGGCTGCCCGTCCCCGAGTTCTACGCTTCGCGCTCAGCCATGCCGTGAGGATGCTCCCGGAGCCGGCTGCCTCTTCTCGGGATGGGAGGAGCCGGCCCGTTCCCTCCCGCAGGACAAGGCCAGCGCCCGGCCGGGCTCCCTGCCCCGCTGCCGGGCCCGGCTCGGCCCCTGGTGGAGACGGGAGGCAGCTCGGGAAGGAGGATCCCGGCTCTGCGCCGTCTCCGCTCCGCAGCCTCCGCGCTGTCCCGTGTGTGTGCGCTTCGCTCTTTAGCTCTCTTTGGCTGATGAAGTACCTAGGTAGCCTGAGCTGTTCTCCTGTGTCCGCTTTAGGTTTGGTTTTCCCGATTTGAGTTGGGGTTTGTGGGGGGATGGGGGCAGTTCTGTCTCGCTTTCCCCTCCCGTGGGGCCGGCCGGAGGGAGCCCACCACGGGAACGCTTCTGCCCACGCCAGCCTGGTTACTTTGCAGGATTCTCTCTTTCCCCCTGTGGCCTTTCTTGCAGAGCACCCTCGGTCACGTGTAGAGGTGGGTCCTGGATTACCAGTCAGTCTCCATGTCCTTCCCAGAGCGCCCGACTCTGTCCCGTGTCCCCCTGGGGCGTCTCTGTGGGGCAGGGGGTGGCCATCCTGTCCCCAGGTGCTCTGGGTGCCCAATGCCCACGGGGGGCTCTCCACAGCCCGGTGCCACAGCCATACACCAGAGAGCCCTCACCTGGCTCTTCAGAGATTAGCGTTTATTTTTTTATGGTTGCCATATAAAGCCTAGCCTTAAATTCAACTGAGAGTGTCCTTCCAATCACCGGAGAATTCATTCTGCAGTCAGGCTCTGACAGAGAGCCCGGGGATGGGATGGGAGGGGATGGGGAGGAAGGAGAGCTGGCCACAGCCCTGCCACGCACTCAGGAACAGGCTCCTGCTGCCGGCAGCAGTTCCCAGCAGCCTCCATTCCCTGCTTGACTTTCTGGTAATTCAGAGGCAGGAGAGCCGAGCCGAGAGCTGCTCCAGTCCCTCGCTGGGCCCCGCTCGCTGCCGGCCCAGCAGAAAGACAAGTGTACATAGCCCGTTCCCTCGCAGCCTGCCCTCCTCCAGGACAGCCCCCTTCACCCCCTTGTTGCTCTAGCGTTCAGTTTTCCTAATTTATTGGATGGGTGCTATCTCGTCGCCTCCCCCCAGGAGTTCTGCCGGCCGCCGGAGAGCCGCGTTGCGGGACAACGCCGGGCAGCTCCCTGGTGGATTCCTGAGGATCCCCCCGTGGCTGGCTCACCCGGGGCTCCTCTCCCAGCCCTTTCTCCCCCCCCTTCCCCGTTCTTTAGGATGTTCATGGTGCTTCTTAGAGTCCCAGTGATTGTAAGACGTCGTCCCCCCGTTGCGCGATGGTAGCTGCACACGGCCGCTGTACTGACCACGAGTGTCACGTTTGCTGTTCTAATAAAGGACTTTTATGAGAGAAGGGCAGAGCTTCCAGAGCATCTCTGAGCTTCAGTTCCCACCTCACGCCCTTGGTGCACGTCCCTCGCTGTCCTTGCCTGGAGACAGCAGCAGGGAACAGGCAGAAGTCAGTCCAGGGAGGGAGAGGGGGGTAGAAGCCGCTTGAAGAAGGAATTTTTGGCTGTGAGGGTGGTGAGGCCCCAGCACAGGGTGCCCAGGGAAGCTGTGGCTGCCCCTGGATCCCTGGAAGTGTCCAAGGCCAGGCTGGACAAGGCTTGGAGCAACCTGGGATAGTGGAAAGTGTCCCTGTCCATGGCAGGGGGTGGCATGGGATGGGATTTAAGGTCTCTTCCAACCCAAACCATCCTGGGATTCTCTGAAACCCAGTGCTGTGGCAGCACCATGAGATGACTGAGGGACAGGGCAGGTCTGGTACCACTGTGTCCCTTTCCCTGGCACGGTGGTGGTGCCACAGCCAGCGAGACCATGGAGCAGCAGGGAATAGGAGCTTCTCTGGTTTTACCTCCCCAGAAGGGGAACAGGTCACTGTTACACCCCTGGGACTTGTGGGGACCCCAAGCCTTTTCCCAACCCTTTCCCAAACCAAGCCCTGCATCCCTTCAGGAGAAGCAGTGACAATTCCCCGTTCCCAGGGCGGGTGCTGAGCTGGGACAGTGGGAGAGGGGAGGGTGCAGCTCCCAGCCAGGGCTCCCCACTCTGCCTGCATCAGCAGGGAAATGGTGGGGCTGAGGAGTGGTTCTGGGATAAAGGAAGGAGGGAGCAGTGACTGAGCTGGATACAGACTGGCATCTCCCTGGGGAGATGAAACAGAGGCAAAATGCAAAGGGATGAGTGCAGGGGGGGCATTTCCAAGGAAACAGCATGGACAGTTCTCCAGGGGCGTGAGAAGGACTCGCTGCTGGGATATCAGAGCCTGCTCTGTGTTCCCAGAGTGACTCAGGAGAGGTTTTCAATGTGCAGCCTCTGAGCTCATCACGGGCTCGAGTCCAGGGCTCCAGAAGAAATGCAAATGCTTGAAGTGCATCTGAGAAGGATGCTTGTCCCTCCCAGAGCAGGAATGTGCCCAGGACACCGGAGATACAGGAAACTGCAGCATGTAAACCCAGCCTGTAAGTCATGCACAGCACAGGGAACAGCCCAGAGCCACAGCACCTGGCACTAGGACAAGGGGGAATGGTTTTACAGCGACAGAGGGGAGATTTAGAGGAGGTATTGGGAAGAAATTCCTGGCTGGGAGGGTGGTGAAGCCCTGGCACAGGGTGCCCAGAGAAGCTGTGGCTGCTCCATCCCCGAAAGTGTTCCAGGCTGGACTGGGTTTGGAACAACCTGGGATAGTGGAAGGTGTTCCTGCCCGTGCCAGGGGGGTTGGAACAAAATGAGCTTTAAGGTCCTTTCCAAAACAAACCATTCCATCATTCTGTGATTCTATTACTCTCTGGGTAGGAGCCTGTGGATGGATCTAATCTAATCCAACCCTGCCCTCTGGCAGTGGAAGCCATTCCCTGTGTCCTGTCCCTCCATCCCTTGTCCCCAGTCCCTCTCCAGCTCTCCTGGAGCCCCTTTAGGCCCTGGCAGGGGCTCTGAGGTCTCCCTGGAGCTTCTCCTCTCCAGGTGAGCACCCCCAGCTCTCCCAGCCTGGCTCCAGCCCTGGAGCATCTCCGTGCTCTCCTCTGGGCTCTCTCCAGCAGCTCCACATCACTGGGATGTTGGAGCCCAGGGCTGGGGCAGCTCTGCAGGTGGGGTCTGACCTGAGCGGGGCAGAGGAGCAGAATCCCCCCCTCCCCTGCTGCCCACCCTGCTGGGGATGAGCCCAGGACCCTGGGCAGGCAAAACACAGAGTCTGGCAAACCTGCGGAGCCTTGGCCGGAGCAGGAGGAGGAGGGGAAGGAAGAGGGAGAGGAAGTGTTGCCCTGGGGAGGAACCGGGGGCAGGGCAGGGCACTGCGGGCAGCCACGGTGCGGGAGGCAGCTGGGAGAGCCCGGAGCAGGGAGAACACATCCCACGCCATTTCCAGAGGGAATGCAGGCGGGCAGAGAACAGTGAGGAGAGGCGGGGAGAGGATGGGAGGACCGGGAGATGCTGCGGATGGGGAGGGGGGGGCAGTCGGGCAGGGAGGGACCGCGACACGGGGATGGGTCGGGACACGGGGGGACACATCATGACGCTTTCCGGCTTTTCCCTCCGAGCCTGCCGGGCAGGACCTTCCTCCTACGTGCTCCAGGAGCGGCTGCCCGGGCGGGCGGGGCCACGCGTGGGGCGGTCCCTGCGTGGGGCGGCGCTGGGTGGGGGCGCCCGGGGGGCTCCGGCTCTGACAGTCCCGGGACACCCCCTCTGCACACCCTCCGTGGGGGCGGTCCCCAAGGTACCCCCTTTCCACGTCTCTGGGGTCCTCTCCCTTCGTACCCACCCGTGACACCCCCCCGGGGTCCGCCCCTTTGCACCCCCCTCTGTGCATCCCTGTGTCCCCCGGGATCCCCCTTCTGCACACCCCTCCGAGACCCCCGGGGTCTCCTCCTTTGCACCACTCCGTGCCCCTGGGGGTCCCTCCTCCTCCGTCCATACGTAGGGTCCCCCCTCTTTTGCCCGCTCCTCCGTGCCTGTCGGGGTCCCCCCTTCGCACCGCTGAGCCATCCCCGGGGGTCTCTCCCTTTTTATCCCCAGGTGCGGTACCCGGGGCACACATTTCCTGCATTCTTGGGGTGCCCCCATTTGCTCATCGCTCTGTGCCCCCCCTGGAGTCCCTCTTTGTCCATCCCCTCTTTGCACAGCCCTCTGAGACCCCCCTCCCAAGGGCGATCCTCGGGACACCGCTTCCCACATTCCTGGGATCCCCTCACTTTTCGCCCCGCTCTGTCCATCCCCGGGATTCCCCCTTCGCCCCCCGCTCTGTCCATCCCCGGGATTCCCCCCTTCGGCCCCCGCTCTGTCCATCCCCGGGAT
>VZRZ01002174.1:390-18744 GCA_013398175.1 Climacteris rufus | reverse complement strand
CGGGGGGAACCGGGGGGAGCCCCTGCGTGCAGGGCGGGGTGGTGGGAAGCCCCCCCCGGTGGGTCCCGGGTTGTGGGAATGCCGTGGGATCCGTGGGAGCCCCGTGCGTGTGAACCCTCCCTCGGCGCTGGATTGACGGCGCTGCGTTTTTCGTGGATTTAGGGCTGTTCCGGTAACTTTTCCGAGAGGAGGGACTGGACTTTACCAAGCGAGGCCACTGTCCTTTGCTTTGCAAAACAAACAGAGCGCGGCTTGGCCGGCAGCGGGGTGCAGGGCATGGGAACGCCGCTTGTTGTCCCGCGGCGCCGGCGTGGGTGCTGTCTACCAAAAACCAACTCCAAAGCCTTCCCGGGGGAATTATTGGAAAGGCTTAAACGCACCCGTAGCCAACCACAAACAGGTCTCGTTGAACAGGGGTGATGCCAAGCGTGAGAGATCCGGTTTGTGCAGGAGCGGCTGCGCTGCTGCTCGTCCCGCTGTGCCGCGGGCTCTGCCGCGGGGGGATTAAGCCCTAATCCCCCTCCTGACACCTGGATGTCCCTGTCGGCATCAATTTCCTCCCTGCCAGCGCCTCGCTGGGAGCGTGCCAGCCGCGATAGCTCGGCGCTGCCCCGTCTTGTGTGGGAGTGAGAAAAAGGAGCCTCTTCCCCGGGGTTTGGATTTGGGGCTCTGCCGTACGGCCGAGGCGAGCTGGGTGCTGTCTGCCTGCAGTCCCTGCTCCCAGCTCTGCTGGGATCCCCAGGGATCCTGCCCAGCACATCCTGCCCGTGCAGCAGCGTTGGAACGCGAGGATCTTTCCGGTCCCTCCCAAGCCAAACCGTTGTAGGATTTCCAGCATTCTCTCCCATCTCCATCCCCGGCCCGACCCCGCGCAAGTCCTGGGGAAACCTGTCGAGTCAGCGACTTCGCGCAGCCTAAATCCTTCCTTAAAACCTGCCGGTGCTGACGCCGGGGCTGGGCTTACACGAGGCCGGAGCCAGCGTTCCCTGCTCCCAGGGGACGGCAGAGGAGCCCCCCGCCCCGCAGGCACCGCCCGGCCCCGGCACCTCGCTGCGTTCTCCGGTTGCTTTGCAGCCCCGGGTGATGTTAGAAAGGGCTCCTCTGTGAAGTTGAACCACGGGCGTGTGCAGGGTGAGCGTCCCGGAGCTGTCCCCGCTGTGGGACAGGGCGCTGGGGCTGGGCCGAGTGAAACGGCCTCTTCCCAGCTGGGGGAACAGCAGGAGCTGCAGGGTCACACAGCGACCACAGCCCTGAAATTCCTGGTGCGAACCACCCCGCTCTGTTGGGAGTTGGGTTTCATCCTGGTTTGCTGAGGTATCACCCCGTAGCAGCTTTTGGGATCCGCAGGAAAGGTGAGCAGGGGTGGTTTTCTCTTCCAGAGGATTTACTACCTCTCCCTGGAGTTCTACATGGGGCGCACGCTGCAGAACACGATGATTAACCTGGGGCTGCAGAATGCCTGTGACGAGGCTGTGTACCAGGTGAGCATCCCAGCAGGGCTGGGCACCCACACCGGGAGGCCTCCTCCAGCTCCTGGGAATGTCCATGTTTTACCACGCTGGCTGCAAACTGCTCCTCGAGCCCCGGGAGATGACTTAGGGAATAAAGGCTGCTCCAGAGCCTGCCCAGCCTGGGGAATGCAGCAGGATCCCCTGTCCAGCCCATTAAACTGGAAGGAAAGTGGTGCTCCTGTGGAAGAGGCTGTTAATGTCCATTATCATTGCAGGCAGCAATAAAACCTTAACCCCAGCTGGGTGCTGGCACCAGGCACCGAGGTTATCAGAGGGTTTTGGGTGGCTCTTTTTGTCCCCACCCTGTCACCTCATGTCCAGCGTCATCAGAGGTGGCTGGGGCAGTTGCACAAGAGCAGGAACAGCTTTTTTTTTGTTCAAAGGAGAGGAACTTACTTTTAAGGTTTTTTTAATTTTTATCCCCACTTCCTGTGACCAGGGGACGTCGGGGTGAGGACAAGGAAACAAAGCTTTCCATGGGAAAAGGTGGCTCAGCTGAGCTCCCTGAGGAGTTTTGCATAAGCAAAACCTCTGCCTCCCACAGCATCCCAGGCTGGAAAATGTAAATTTCCCTGGAAAAGGGGTGTAGATGCTTCTCACCATAAAGGGTGATGGCTGGAGTTAGGAGGATGGGCACCTGGGTGCTGCTCCAGAGGATGAAGGTGCTGAGGGAGCAGGAACACGGCACCTGGATGCTTTCCCCGTGGGATTGGGGGAGCAGGAACACGGCACCCAGGTGCCTGCTCCAAGGGATTGGGGTGCTTGGACAGCAGGAACACAGCACCCAGGTGCCTGCTCCAAGGGATTGGGGTGCTGGAGGAGCAGGAACACGGGATCCAGGTGCCTTCCCCAAGGGATTGGGGTGCTGGGGGAGCAGGAACACAGCACCCAGGTGCCTTCCCAAGGGATTGGGGTGCTAGGAGAGCAGGAACACAGCACCCAGGTGCCTTCCCCAGGGGATTGGGGGAGCAGGAACACAGCACCCAGGTGCCTTCCCCAAGGGATTGGGGTGCTGGAGGAGCAGGAACACGGCACCCAGGTGCCTTCCCCAGAAAATGGGGGTGCTAGGAGAGCAGGAACACAGCACCCAGGTGCTTCCCCAGGGAATGGGGTGCTGGGAGAGCAGGAACACAGCACCCAGGTGCCTTCCCCAGAAAATGGGGGTGCTGGGGGAGCAGGAACACAGCACCCAGGTGCTTCCCCAGGGAATGGGGTGCTGGGAGAGCAGGAACACAGCACCCAGGTGCTTCCCCAGGGAATGGGGTGCTGGGAGAGCAGGAACACAGCACCCAGGTGCCTTCCCCAGAAAATGGGGGTGCTGGGGGAGCAGGAACACAGCACCCAGGTGCTTCCCCAGGGAATGGGGTGCTGGGAGAGCAGGAACACAGCACCCAGGTGCTTCCCCAGGGAATGGGGTGCTGGGAGAGCAGGAACACAGCACCCAGGTGCCTTCCCCAGAAAATGGGGGTGCTGGGGGAGCAGGAACACAGCACCCAGGTGCTTCCCCAGGGAATGGGGTGCTGGGAGAGCAGGAACACAGCACCCAGGTGCTTCCCCAGGGAATGGGGTGCTGGGAGAGCAGGAACACAGCACCCAGGTGCCTTCCCCAGAAAATGGGGGTGCTGGGGGA
This sequence comes from Climacteris rufus, assembly GCA_013398175.1. Classification (NCBI taxonomy): domain Eukaryota; kingdom Metazoa; phylum Chordata; class Aves; order Passeriformes; family Climacteridae; genus Climacteris; species Climacteris rufus. Next base: position 15,603 of record VZRZ01002174.1, on the reverse strand, counting down.
GCAGGAACACAGCACCCAGGTGCTTCCCCAGGGAATGGGGTGCTGGGAGAGCAGGAACACAGCACCCAGGTGCTTCCCCAGGGAATGGGGTGCTGGGAGAGCAGGAACACAGCACCCAGGTGCCTTCCCCAGAAAATGGGGGTGCTGGGAGAGCAGGAACCTGGTGCCTGCCCCTGTGGGACTGCAATCATGGAGAGATGGAGCAGGCCTGGGAAAAAGCCCTCAGAGCCCTTGGAAATGTCTGGGACCCCAAGAGCAGCACCCTGGTTATAGGTGGGTGCCCCCCAGCCCCAGAGCTTGCCCACAATAAGGTCAGGGGTGTGAGTGTCCCTTGTGAAGCTGGTGGAGTGACTTCAAACACAGGAGCAGGTCCCTGGCATGGCACAGAACCACAGCTGAGGGGGAGAGGGGTTGCTTTGGGTGCAAATCAGTGTCCCACCTGCAGGGATGGGCCTTGTGGAACTGGGTGCCTTTCCAGCCCTGCAAGGGAGTGCCAGGAGTGCCTCCCCTCTGCGGGGCTGGGCATCCTGAGAGTCTCCAGCTCATCTCCTTCTTCTCACCTGCAGCTCGGGCTGGACATGGAAGAGCTGGAGGAAATTGAGGAGGATGCTGGCCTGGGAAATGGGGGTCTGGGCAGGCTGGCAGGTGAGTGACCCCCAGGTGGTGGGCACAGCCCTGAGGGCTTTGCATCCTCTACAGGAGTTACCTGATCCTGGGGAGTTTATCACTCCCAGCAGGGAACGAGAGGTGCTGGCGCTGGGTTGTGTCCCTGTGGGGCTCGTGGCTGTCCCAGGGAGAAGGATCCCTCTGCCAGGGATCCACAGGGAGCCCAGCTCACTGCCCTGCTCTCTCCTGGGCAGCCTGCTTCCTGGACTCCATGGCCACGCTGGGGCTGGCAGCCTACGGCTACGGCATCCGCTACGAGTACGGCATCTTCAACCAGAAGATCCGGGATGGTTGGCAGGTAGGGATGGAGGCCTGTGCTCCTCCTTGTCCCCCAGCACAGCCAGAGCCCCACATTCACCTCCTCCCCCTTAGATTGGGCTGTGCAGGCGCTCCCCCTCAGTTTGGAGGGAGCAGCTGCTGCTGTGTTGTTTAAAACTTGTCTTAAAGTGTTGTTAAAAGATGTTGTCTTGAACGAGGTTAACTTCTTAAGCCAGTGCAAGCACGCAGGACCCACCCCTGGTCCCCATCCACAGCATGCCCCGCTCAGGGCCACCCCAAGAGCTGCTCCATGGCTGCCTGGAGCTGGTGAGGATGGAGCAGTTGTGTCCCTGCTCCTCATGGAGTGAGGGTGGAAGAAGCTGGTTTGGAAATGCAGCATTAGCAGTGCACTGAGAGAAACCCTGGGTTTGTCCCCATCCCCATGGATAGCACGGACACCCTGGCATTCAGGGTGGTTGGAGTCGATCCCTGCCTCTAGACTCACCCTGCAGTGCCAAAACCCAGCTTGAGGGCGGACAGAGCATCCTCCCATTTACCATGAGCACCCAGAGCCTTTTCCAGCCATCCTGCCCCAGCCACCCTCCGGGTCGCCCCTTTGCACCCCCTGGGTGACCCTGTCACGGGGCTGGGTGTCCCTGTCACAGCTCTGGGTGCCTCTGGCAGGTGGAAGAAGCGGACGATTGGCTCCGGCACGGCAACCCCTGGGAGAAGGCCCGGCCCGAGTACATGCTGCCCGTGCACTTCTACGGCAGGGTGGAGCACTCTGCCTCTGGGGCCAAGTGGATTGACACCCAGGTATGGGTTGGCACTGGGAATGTCCCTTACAGGGTTTGTCCCATCACCTGGGGGGTTCTCACTGGCTGGCTGCGCCCCAAGAATGAGTCCTGCAGAATTTCTGTTGGGCTGGAATGGAAAAGGCAGCGGTGGGGGAAATTGGGGAGGAGATGGACATAGGGATGGGGACAGGTTTGGCTGTTCCACATCTGCAGCCAACTTCTCCATACCTGGAAGTGCTCAAGGCCAGGTTGGACATGGCTTGGAGCAACCTGGGATAGTGGGAGCTATCCCTGCCCATGGCAGGGGGTGGAACTAGATGGACTTTAAGGTCCCTTCAAACCCAAATCATTCCATGATTCTCTGAAATACCCAAAAGCAGCTCCAGCAGCTCTGTTTTCAATATGCAGCCCTGAATTAACCCTAAATTAAGCTTCTCCTGACCTTCACAAGCCCCTCTCCATGCCCTGAGTGCAGACAGCAGCCAGCAGGCAGAGCCAGAGGGGTGTCCCCAAGCAGGTCCCCACACGTACAACCCTGCAAAGGTGGACACCACTCCGAGCTCAGCCCTGAGCAGGAGGCTCTGTGGGGTGGGAGGGCTCCAGGGGGAGCTTGGGGACATCCCAGCCCAATTCCAGCTGCCCTGGCAATGCCACAGGTGGTGCTGGCCCTGCCCTACGACACCCCCGTGCCCGGGTACATGAACAACACCGTCAACACCATGCGGCTGTGGTCGGCCCGGGCTCCCAACGACTTCAACCTGCGCGACTGTAAGTGGGAGCTGGGCGGGATGGGGAGGAGTGAGGGGGCTCCACGCCCACCTTATCCCTCTGCTCCTCCCCAGTCAATGTTGGAGACTACATCCAGGCCGTGCTGGACAGGAACCTGGCAGAGAACATCTCCCGGGTGCTCTACCCCAACGACAACGTGAGTTGTGATTGTTTAGGGAGTGATGTTTTAGGGGTGGATAAAGAGTGCCCAGGTGGAGTGAGAAATGGAGCAGCCCCTCCCTCCAGGATGCTGCAGAGATGCTTTTAGTTGTGTTTCAAGCTGCCCACAGGGCGTGGATGAGGGTTGCTCTCACCAGGATGAGTGTCCCCCTGAGCTTTGCCTGGAGGGAGCGGGGATGAATGTGCTGCAGAAACGTTCCTTGAGCCCCAAAATACAACATGAGGGCAAACTGCTGAACGTTGCTGGCGTTTCTCTGGTGGCCCTTTGCAGCCCTGGGGCAGAGGTTGTGCCTCAAATTGTCCTTTGCACACCAACCCTCTTGCTGTGGGAGTTCTTGCCAAGCTGGCACGGAGGTGTGGTGGGATGCACAACCCTTCACAACCACAAACCAAGCTGTGCAGCAGGGGAAGGCAAAGGGAAGCTCTGCAGCCTGTTTGGGGCAGGTCCTGATGTTTTTTTTCCCATTTAATCCTCCTCCAACTTTCCCAGCTGGCAAGGAGAGCTCAGGGCGCTGCACCTGCAATGGTCAAGTTGTCTCCTGCAGCTCTTCCTTTGCAGACCAGCAGGTTGATGTTTTTTGCTGCATGAATGGTGCTTAAATCCTTGTCTTAGAAATAGCTCCTGGGTGTTACAGCTCCTATGGCTTCCTGCTACCTTTCCTTGCAGCCAGAATGTTCAAACCACAGAGAACAGGTTTTGATGATGCTCAGCTTGGATTTAACCTGTCTGCACCAGCACATCCCAAACCCCTGTGCTGGAATCTGGGAAGCCAGAAGATGTTGGGATTAGAGCTGACACCAAAACTGGGGGAAGCACGGGGGGGTTCATTCCCTGGGAACACCTTCCCCTAGGAAGTGCAGTGAATCCTGCAGGAATCCTGCAGTTCCCTGCTCCTCTGCCTGCAGTTCTTCGAAGGGAAGGAGCTGAGGCTGAAGCAGGAATACTTCGTGGTGGCTGCCACCCTCCAGGACATCATCCGCCGCTTCAAAGCGTCCAAATTCGGGAGCACGGACAGCGTCCGGACCGTGTTTGATTCCTTCCCCGACCAGGTACGAGCCAGGGCTGCTCTGACAGGGGCCTTGGAGAGCTTTGTGGAGCCTCCCTGGGGTTCCCAGTGTCCCCACGTGCCACCCTGCTCTCCCAGGTCGCCATCCAGCTGAACGACACACACCCCGCCATGGCCATCCCGGAGCTGATGAGGATTTTCGTGGACATCGAGAAGCTGCCGTGGGATCAGGTAGGGAGGCCCCACCTGGGTCTGCTGCACTTGCACCCACCTGCCCACGGTGGAGGAGGCAATTTTGTGGCTGCTGGGAGTGACATGGAGCAGTCAGGTCGGGTTTAACTGGTGTGGGCTGGGAGGAGCTGGCTGGGCTGTGCTGCTGGGCACGGGTGGGTGTTGGCACCCAGGGCGCTGCTGAGCACCGGCTCTTCCCCTGCCAGGCCTGGGACATCACCAGGAAAACCTTTGCCTACACCAACCACACGGTGCTTCCCGAGGCCCTGGAGCGCTGGCCCGTGGACCTGGTGGAGAAGCTGCTCCCCAGGCACCTGCAGATCATCTATGAGATCAACCAGAGACACCTGGATGTGAGTGCCTGGAGCCTGCTCTGCGGAGGGGGATGTGGATGTGCTGTCAGGATGAGGGGGATGCACAAACTGGTGAGGTTGGGTGTGAGGCTGGGTGATTCCAGCTGCTGTTTTGGGAAGTTGATGTGTAGGAAAGCCCTTTCCCACCAGCACATTTGACTGTTGAGAGGCTTCACCCGTTGCTCCAGGGATTTCAGGGCTGGCAATTCTTTGCTTCCTAAATCCTAAATTCATCTGGGGAAGGATGATGTTGGGAGTGCAGAGATGTGGTTTGAACTCCTTGTCTGGCAGCATGATGGCCTCACTGGCCAAGTGTGTGTCCTCAAGCCCCTCTCTGTGGGGATTTGAGGGGTCCTTCTGTCCTGGGAAAGGCCACCCTTTGGAGGGGGTTTGCACTGTCACAATGGAGTAAAAGCCACCGCTGTGGCTGGTGTCAAATGCCCTGGGGACACTGCTGTGGCTCCCTCCTCGTGAGCCACGGGGTGGGACATCCCTGGGTGCCAGCACTGCTCACCACCTCTCGGGCTGCACCGGCAGCACATCGCCTCCCTGTTCCCCAACGACACGGACCGGCTGAGGAGGATGTCCCTGATCGAGGAGGGCGGCACCAAGAGGATCAACATGGCCCATCTCTGCATCGTGGGCTCCCACGCCGTCAACGGCGTGGCCAAGATCCACTCCGAGATCGTCAAGACCCAGGTGTAAGTGAGGGGAGGGAGGGAGGTGGTGCTGGGTGGCCCTGGAAGGGGGGGGGTGGTGCCAGGTGGGCGAGGCTGGAGCTCTGCCATCCCCACCCTTGCAGCTTCGAGGACTTTGCGGAGCTGGAGCCGGAGAAGTTCCAGAACAAGACCAACGGCATCACCCCGCGGCGCTGGCTCCTGCTCTGCAACCCGGGGCTGGCTGAGCTCATCGCGGAGGTACCGGCACGGGGGGGACACCTGGGCCCTCTGACCCTGCCCTGCTGAGCCCAGGGCTGCCACGAGAACCTCAGCCTTTGACATCTTCTGCGTGTTTGAGGGTTGAGGAGCTGAGGGTCAAGGGAGGGGATTCTGCCCCTCTGCCCCGCTCAGGTGAGGCCCCACCTGCAGAGCTGCCCCAGCCCTGGGGTCTCCAGAATCAAGAGGATGTGGAGCTGCTGGAGTAAGTCCAGAGGAGGCCACGGAGCTGCTCCAAGGGCTGGAGCCCCTCTGCTCTGGAGCCAGGCTGCAAGAGCTGGGGGTGCTCACCTGGAGAAGAGAAGGCTCCAGGGAGAGCTCAGAGCCCCTTCCAGGGCCTAAAGGGGCTCCAGGAGAGCTGGAGAGGGACTTGGGACAAGGAATGGAGGGACAGGACACAGGGAATGGCTTTAAGATGAAGGAAGGTAGACTTAGATGGGATATTGGGAAGAAATTCCTGGCTGGGAGGGTGGGGAGGCCCTGGCACAGAGTGCCCAGAGGACCTGTGCCTGCCCCATCCCTGTGAGTATTCCAGGCCAGGTTGGACAGGGCTTGGAGCAACCTGGGATAGTGGAAGGTGTCCCTGCCCACAGCAGGAGGTTGGANCACCCACCCCACCCCACCATCAGCGCGTGCCCGTGCTCCCGTTGCAGAAAATCGGGGAGGATTACGTGCGGGACCTGAGCCAGCTGACCAAGCTGCACGAGTTTGTGGACGACGACCTCTTCATCCGGGAGGTGGCCAAAGTGAAGCAGGTGAGGGGTGTGGGCAGGGAGGGGACAGGGGGCAGGGGGAGCAGAGGCCGGGGGCTGACGTGGTCCCCGCCCTGGCCCAGGAGAACAAGGTGAAGTTCGCACACTACCTGGAGAAGGAGTACAAGGTGAAGATCAACCCTTCCTCCATGTTCGACGTGCACGTGAAGAGGATCCACGAGTACAAGCGGCAGCTGATGAACTGCCTGCACATCATCACCATGTACAACCGTAAGGCACCGCGCTCCCAAGGGGACAGGCTGTGCCAGGGCTGCACCAGCATCCCTGTGCCCCCCGTCCCACAGTAACACTGCTGTTTCCTCCAGGAATCAGGAGGGATCCCACAAAGCTCTTTGTGCCCAGGACAGTGATCATTGGGGGCAAGGTAAGTTGGGGCAGGAGTTTGAGAGGCTTTGGAGGAAGTCCTTGGAAGGGCACTGGGGGATTTGGGGGCAGTCTCATGGAGCTACATCTTCCTGACAGGAGGTTGGAGCCAGCTGGGCGTCAATTTCTTCTCCCAGGCAACAAGTAACATGACAGGAAAAACTCCTCAAGCTGCTCTAGGGGAGGTTTAGTTTGGATATTGGGAAATTTCTACATGGAAAGGGTTGTTGAGCCCTGGCACAGGCTGTCCAGGGCAGGGGTGGAGTCCCTGTTCCTGGAGGGGCTTAAAAGTCGTGTGGATGTGGCACATGGGGACGGGGATCAGTGATGGCCTTGGCAATGCTGGGTGAACAGTTGGACTCTGTGATCTTAGAGGGCTTTTCCAACTTCAACAATTCCATGATTCCACGATTTTACGTGCTTGAAGTTCTCCAGAGAGCACTGGAGTAGCATTGGTTGGCTTCAACCCAAGCAAGGCGTCGAGTTTGGGTGGGCCTTGGACAACCCTACGTTGTCTGTGGTCATGGAGACCCCCAAAAACGTGTTGGTGTAACATGCTGGATGAGGTGACAGGAGCAGGGATGAGCAGGTTGTTCCCTGGACACGTGGGAGCTGGGTGTGCCTCACCTGCCCCTGGCACCAACCCTCCTGGCTCACTTGTGGCTTTTCTCCCAGGCTGCCCCCGGCTACCACATGGCTAAAATGATCATCAAGCTCATTAACGCCGTGGCTCAGGTGGTGAACAACGACCCCACAGTGGGGAGCAAGCTGAAGGTCATCTTCCTGGAGAACTACAGGGTGTCCCTGGCAGAGAAAGGTGCCCTGGGTGGGACACACTGTGAGGAGGGGATGTCCCTCCACCCCTTGGCTGACCACCAGCCTGTGGTCCAAAGCTGGTCACCACAAGCCCCTCATGTTCCTGTTTTGTTGGCAGTGATCCCAGCGACCGACCTGTCGGAGCAGATCTCCACCGCGGGCACCGAGGCCTCGGGGACGGGCAACATGAAGTTCATGCTGAACGGGGCTCTGACCATCGGCACCATGGATGGGGCCAATGTGGAGATGGCCGAGGAGGCTGGGGAGGAAAACCTCTTCATCTTTGGCATGAGGGTGGAGGATGTCATGGAGCTGGACAGGAAAGGGTGAGGGCTGGGGATGCCACAGGGCTGCCACCACAGGCAGCAGCACCGTCTCACACCCCGCTTCCCTCCAGGTACAACGCCCAGCACTACTACGACCGGCTCCCCGAGCTGAAACAGGCTGTTGACCAGATTAGAAGTGGCTTCTTCTCCCCAAAAGACCCCAACCTGTTCAATGACGTGGTCAACATGCTCTTCCACCATGACAGGTGAGGCCTGGGGTGCCCTCCGTCCCCTGTGACCACATCAGGGTGGTGGGACCACACTGCAGGTGTTCCCGGTGTATGGACTTTCCATGGATGGCCCTTGTCACACCGATGCCTTTGGGTGTGCTGCCCTTCCAGATGATTTCAGGCATCTCAAGGGCTTTCCTGGCCACAGCACTGAGCAGCCATGGGCATTGGGATGGGAGAAAGGCTTTCCTGGGTGCCCTCCCGGGGCATCCAGGGTTCTGCAGAGGCAGGATGTGGCTGGAGGGTTTGTGTTGGAGGACGCCTGTGGGAGGCTGAGTTAGATCAGTGTCTGGAGCCATTTAGGGTTGCCTGGAACGCCTCAGTGTGGGTGAGGTTGGGGCCAGGCCGGGCTTCCTGCTGAGGCTGTGCCCGGGCCCCTCAGCCTGGCTGAGCTGTCAATCATGGCACTGGGGGCGGGGAAAGTGCGAACACAGCCTCTGATTGGCCGAGCTGCCCATCAATCATATGCAGGGCCGTACTAACCAGCTTCTGATTGGTCGAGCGACCAGAAGTCCCGCCTGAGGGGCGGGCCCAAGAAGGGCTAAGAGCTTAAAAGGCGCTGACCACGATGGCCACTGGCAGGCCCTGCTGGCTCCCTTGGAGTTTCCATCTCACCCACGCTGGAACCCAGGAGCTGGCAGCTCTATGTGTGTTTTTCTGTACCTTTTCTGCCTTTCTCGCTCTCTCTTCTCTTAATCCTTTTTTTCATGGAGCTTTTTAGGTAACTTAAAGGTTTTAAAAGTTTCTCGGTTCAATGGGCTAAGCAAAGGCTAAATAAATCCTAAGTAAATGCTTAATACTGAATTAATGCCAAGTAATGCTACGTTAAGTGGTTATATGTTAAATTCGGGGTTATATTTACTCCTTTTGCCAAATTTTCCTTAATTTTCTCTATTTCTGCCAGTAAACTTTAGCGTGGTTTTCACCTCTTGAGAATATCTGAGGTTTCTCCTTTGCACCAGAACAGAGCAAAGGAACCTTGAGTTTAATCCCTGGATTTAAGGGGTTTAAGGGATTTAAGGGGTACCAACGCCCTGGATCAGGCAGCCTGATGTCCTCCCACATTCCCTGACTCCTCCTTTCTTTGCTGCCCCAGGTTTAAAGTCTTTGCAGACTACGAAGCTTATGTCAAGTGCCAGGAGAAGGTCAGCGAGCTGTACCTGGTGAGTGCCAGCCCAGGGACGAGGCAGGGAGCTGTATGGGGGACACCACATCCCACCCTGGAGAAGGGATATACACAGAGACGAGCTCCAAACCAACCACCCTTCCCACATCCCGCCCTTCTCCCCGCAGAACTCCAAGGCCTGGACCAAGATGGTGATCAGGAACATCGCGGCGGCCGGCAAGTTCTCCAGCGACCGCACCATCAAGGAGTACGCCCGGGACATCTGGCACGTGGAGCCCTCGGACCTGAAGATCCCCCCGCCCAACGAGCCCCGGGACGCGGGCCAGGACAAGACCCCCAACGGCACGGCCGCCTAGGGGCCGCGGCGGCGCCGGCCGGAGCCCCGGGACGCGAGCGCGCGCGCTGTAAAATTCCCTGCTGTCTGAGTCTCTGTGTTGCTGCTGCTGCTGCTGCTGGCTTTCCTTTGGGGTAGGGACAGGGAGGGGAGGGCTTTTTATAACCTCAGTGTCGTGTGGAAAGCGAAAGCACGGCACCCTGTTGCTTGCGTTAGGTGCTAAAAATAAAAAGTGCCATTGGAGTCCGAAGGGGGCTGTTTGCTGGAGGCTAAAATTAGGGGCTGGGCTTGCTTCCACCAAGGTTCATGCAGGAGGAGGGCTGGCCAGGGGTGGGGTGGGCAGCACAGCTGGACACAGCTGTGTGGGCCCTTGCAGGCGCTGCTGAAGCAGGATATGGGGGTGCCAGCCCTGAGGCACCAGTACCCCATGGGATGCTCCCAGTCACGGCTCTGGTGTGACCACATCAGTGTCTCCATCCCTGGAGTAACCTGCAGCATCCTTGAGGCAGTCGGTAAATTAAAAGTTTCTCAGTAGTTTTTATTACTTACAGCAGTAAGTTCAGTGCCATGGGGGGGTCCTGGAGTGGGGTTGGAGGGAGTGCGTGGTCACTGCAGGCAGCAGCTGGCATCACTTCATGCTTAAGAAGTCTCTGCAACAAGATGTAATAAATCTCACACTGTGTCACTGACCCTCCTGTGCTGTGTCAGAGCCTGATTTGTGAGCCCTGGGTGCAGGGCTGAGATGGGCTTGGAGCATCTCTGCACCCAGGATGAAGAGGAGCTGGTGTCCCCAGGGCCACCTCCCCACGCCAGCCAGGCTGAGGACAGGCTCAGGGCAGCGAGGAGGGATTGAAACTTAAAAAGTGATGCCAGCAAACCCCGTGGGGAGGGGAGGGAGCAGGGGGCAGGCAGCTCTGTGCTTGCAGCAGGAGAGGATGCACCAGTGGAGGAAGAGGCCGAGGCTCATCCTGTGCCCCCCCATTTCTGCAGAGCAGCACTTACTTCACCAGGGCAGGCAGCTCTGGGTTGAAGGAGATGTAGTCGTGGCCCAAGCCCAGCTTTTCAGGAAAGGCAATCAACTTCACCTTGGATTTGTCCTTGTAGGCTTTGCGTGCTGTCTCATAGAGCTGCCACAGGGCAGGAGCATCATTACTGGCATGAGCTGGGGACCCCAAACCTTTCCTTGGGGGTGCTCAGCCCTTCTCTAGCCACTTCAGCCCCTCACAGCCTGGGTGGCAGCTCCTCACCTGGCGTCCCAGCTTCAGAGGCAGGACTCCATCATCTTCTGCATGCAGGATGAGGAGGGGGCAGCCCAGCACCTTCACACTGCGGGCAGCAAGCACAGCCCTGAGGACTCTCCCCGGAGCCAAGAGACCCCCAGGAGCCTCCCAAGCCCTGGCTGAGACTCCCCCAGCACCCTGACCCCCTGGTGCTGCCCCTCAGAGCCACCCTAGCCATGCCCTGGCATGCCCACCTGAGGGATGCCTGTGCTGCTTGCCCTGGCACGGCAGCACCAAGCACCCTGATCACCTTAAATCCCAATTCCAGGGTGGTCAGGGTTCAAAAGCACCCATAAATCAGGGTGTGTGTGCTACAAGGAACGTGGGCGGGTAGTGCCCAAAAAAAAGGATGGTGGATTGTGGACTTTGCTTAATAATCCAACTGATACCTGACATTATGCAAATAAAAAGTCAATTTGGCAGCATGAGTAAGCTGGGTAAACAGAGGAGTGCAGGGATTTCAGGGGGTGAGTGACACCTCCTCTCTGCCAGCTGGTGCCAGCCTCATTCCTGCAGCTCCCCAGCGCTGGATGAGCCCCTTCCCAGCAGGAACTCACTTCTCATCGCTGCTGAAGAACATGTCTGCCCGAGCCAGGGAGTCCAGGATGAGGTACTCAAACCCCGGGAACTGCCGGTAGATCTGGCAGGGAGAGAGAGTTTGGGAGGGCTCAGCCACGGCTTGGATTCAACTGCGAGGGGGGGAGACCCAGAGAGGTGAGGCTGACACTGCTGGGGGACCCCATGGGCTGAGCCTGTCACCAGCTGGGGACCCCTGAGGCCAAGCCCCCTCCTGGCACTGCTGGGTGAGCCCCCAGACTCACCTTGGTGATGGGGATGTGGGCAGCTGCGTCTCGGATGTTGGTGTAGGGAGATTCCAGGACAACAGCATCAACCTGGACCCCTGAGGGCACAGTGAGGTGGGAGGGAGCACAGTTCTGGGGCCTGTCACAGGCTGATGCCACACTCCCCTCCCAGGCAGCAGCCACGGAGCCAAGATGTCCCCATCCCACCCAGGAGGATAGGGATGGCCACTTGTCCCCCTTGCAGAGAGTGACAGGGCTCCTCATCTCCTCTGCAGCCCCAAAATCAGGCCAGGCCAGTGCAGAGCCTCAGGGTGACACTGCATGGGGACAACCCCTCCATCCTGGCCCTTACCTCGCTCCTCCTGCAGTTTCCTCGCTGCATTGGTGGCAATCCTGTGACAGGAGAGGTGACAGTGAGGGGGAGCAGCCACGCTGTCCTGGTGGGGTGCACGGCTCCCTCAGATTCCCCCTTGCTGGCTGGGTTTGGCTTTGCAGGTGCCTCCACCAAGGAGCTGCTCCAAGCCTTTGGTCCATCTGGTGGCACCAGCCTGGCAGCAGCGTCACAGGGTGCAGGGTGGGCTCTGGTGTCCCCCCACCATGCACCCTGCACCTACCCTGTCCCCAAGGAGTGTCCCCAGAAGAGGATGCTGCTGTTCCCACTCCGCGCTTTCGCCCAGTCGTAGAGAGCCAGGACATCCGTGGTGAAGCCGCTCTCTGTGGGCTCTCCAGTGGAGTCCCCATAGCCTGGGGGGGACATGGCTCAGTGTCACAACCCTGCAGGGGACCAGCCCCAAGAGGTGGGGTCACCCAAAGAGAGGCAGAGGGATGACTCTACCTCTGTAGTCAAGAGCCAGGATGTGGAAGTCAGCAGCTCCCATCGTCTGTCAGAGCAGCACTGAGTTATGTCCAAGGAGGGGATGCACCCCAGGATACACCCCAGGATGCACCCCACTTCACTCTGCACAGGGTCCCTCTGGGTCCCTGGAGCCAGCAGGAGCCCCATTCCCAGCAGATCCCAGTGTCCCCACAGGGAACCACTTACCTTCAGGAACTGGACACGGTGCCTCGCAGCCCTGACGGGGAAAGCACAGTTAAAGCTCAGGGGGACCCCAAGGGACCCTCCCCTCCAGCACCAATGCAGGTGAGGAACCAGGCTGGCCTTCTCCCAGCTGGGTGCTGTGGAGTGGGTGGGTTTTGACCTTTCCCTTGATTTTATAGTGATTTTCCCTGACTGCTGGGGTCAGCAGCCCCGGGCCCGCAGCACCACTGGCTGCTGCACCGCGTGTGCTGCTTCTCCCCTCAGAGCAGCCACTGCACCCATCCTGCCCTGCTCCTGGCCCTGCAGGAGCACCCTCAGGAGCTCACCTGGTGCCCCCATTGCCGTGTAGGTAGATGATCACGGGGTGAGCATCAGCCAGAGCCTCCTCGTACCAGCGCTGGTCCTTGCCCCGCGCCTCGGCCCCTCTGCTGCCCGGCACCGTGTGCCTGGGGGCACAGCAGGGTTACCCTGGGGGCTTCCTGGCTGCACCAGGACCCTGCTGTGCCCACCCCCAGTGCCAAGGGTGTCCTGCTCACCAGATGCCAACGGTGACGCCCGGCTCCGTGGTGAGGTGCAGGTTGATGGTGTTGTTCACCAGCAGCTCCGGCCGCCGAAAATCCGCGAAGAAGGGGAAGGCCACTGGTGGAGAAATCACAGCCATCACCCACGATCCTCACAGCCAGCTGCTTTTATGCATTTTTTCCCCCAAATCAACGGGTTATTTGTTTAAAATTATGAAGGGTCATGCTGAGGTAGGTGAGCTCAGCCCTCTGCCACCTCCTCCTGCCCGAATTTCCAGCCCCGCTGATGCTGAGCGTGCCCAGGCATGTTGTAACTCCAGGCAGTAAACAGGGTCAGCAGCACCACGTTATTAGGGCTTGCAAAACACAGGGAAAGATCCTTCCGTGCCTCCTCTGCAAGTCCACAGCACAGGGGGAGCCGGATGGGAGCTGTCCCGGTGCCACCCAGGCTCCAGGCGGGGTCCCACCCCTGTTTTGGGGGGGGTCTGCAGCAGCCAGCTGAACCCCTGTGGGGCTTCTCCCGGTTGGGACAGCCCCGGGATACTCACGGAAGTTCAGGAAGACAAATTTGGTGAGCACGCTGGGGAAGAGGCGGACGAGGAAGGGCACGGAGATGTAGAGGAGGAGCAGGGTCAGGAGGAGGGTGCGCAGCCGGGGGAGCCAGGAGCGCTGGGCCCTGCAAGGGAGGCACTTGTCAGCACATCCCCTCCCATCCCACGGGATTTGGGGAGCAGGTTCCTCATTCCCAATCCCAGCCACAACGGGATACAGCAGCTTTTCCCCACAAGGGCCTGAGGCTGGTCCAAATCCCTCTGGGAGTGGGAACTGGATCCCCACCCACTGCTGTGTTTTACTTTTGGGGATGGAGCTGAGATGTTGGAGCAGCCCCACCACGACACAGCGCGGCAGAGGCCCTGCTTTGGTCCCCCACAGCCTCCCACGGGACACAGGAAGAGCAGCTTCCCACGGGATGCCAGGAGGCAGGAAGGGCAGGGAGCGTGCCAGGGCTGGGAGCTGCAAGTCCAGCGGGCAATGAGCAGCAACCGATACTCTGTGGTAACACCCCAAGTCCCGACTGCCGAGGCACAGCCACACACGTGTCCCCAGGTCTGGCTCCCAGGGCTTCTGCAACACCCCAGGGACGAGGAGCAAGGTGGGAAAGGGGCTTGGGGGTGATGTCCCCCAGTGCCACCAGCACAAGAGGGGCAGTGTGAGCCCCTCCAACAGTGTCCTGCTCCGAAGGGCTGGGGGACACAGCCAGCGGGAGCAGCGAGACACAGCCCCAGCCCCCGGGAGGGAAAGCCAAGCCGAGAGCAGCAGCTTTCCCATCATCAACATCCCTCGTGGGCTAATGGTGATGGGGAAATCAGTCTGGGCATAAAGGCATTTAGGGCAGAGGTTTCTGGTGGGAGCCAGGCACAGAGAGTCGCTGCCAGCACATGCCCAGGGGCAGCATCCCTCCTACAGAAAGCCTCGGGTCCATTCCCTGCCCTGGGGAATGCTGCAAGATCCTAAGGAGGGATTGCAAAAGGGGTGCCAGAGCAGCGTGGCACCGGTCCCCGGGGAACAGGCACCCTTGCCGGGACGGTGTAGGGTTTCATGAGCTGTGCTGGAGGCACGGGGAGCTCCTCGAATCCCAGTTTTCCGCCAGGACGTTGGTCTGAGCAGTCCCGCGGCAGCAGGAATGCCCTGGAGAGGCGGCAGGGAATGGTCGGGCGCTGCTCCTGCTCTACACCCAGCGCTCCAGTGCGGCTCACACCGGCCCCTGCACAACCCCGGTGCGGCTGAGCACTGACCCGGCCCGGGACGAGCCCTGGCCGCTGGCACGGTGGCCAGAGGGGACAGCAAGGTGACATGCCACAGCACGGCACCGGCGTGGGGTGGGACACGGCCACAGGAGAGCATCGTGGCCACGGCAGGGTGACACGGGGACACGGGCACTGCACGGGGTCACGGTGGTGGCAGGGGGACACGGGGACACGGGCACTGCACGGGGTCACGGTGGTGGCAGGGGGACACGGGGACACGGGCACTGCACGGGGTCACGGTGGTGGCAGGGGGACACGGGGACACGGGCACTGCACGGGGTCACGGTGGTGGCAGGGGGACACGGGGACACAGGGACACGGGCACTGCACGGGGTCACGGTGGTGGCAGGGGGACACGGGGACAGGCCACAGGATGGGCTCACAGCAGCGACAGGGTGGCACAGCCAGGACAGGGGGGTCATGGCCCTGGCAAGGTGACCAGGCCATGGTGTGGGGACACAGGAACAGGGGGTGACAGCTCCAGCAGGGCAGCACGGCCATGGCCCGGGACAGACCTTTGGAACGGGACAGACCTCTGGCACAGGGGACAGACCTATGGCAGGGGGACAGACCTAGGGTACAGGGGACAGACCCAGGGC
>VZRZ01002169.1:275-26760 GCA_013398175.1 Climacteris rufus | reverse complement strand
ACTGCGACCAAAATTGCTCCCCTTTTTTTTTTTTTTTTTTTTTTTTTTAGCTGTTATTTGGGCAGGCTGTATCCTGCAGCAGTGGTAAAAACAAGGTGGTTTTCTACATTTACGTGCTGTGCTGATCTTTGGGAATAACAAATCCTGGCTGGGAATGTCAGGTGCATTTTCCCATTGCTGGGAATGTCAGGTGCATTTTGCCATTGCTGCATGGGCTGCAGGGCTGTGTGCAGCCTGCTCCCAACCTGGGTCACACCAGCTGCCTGCCCCAAATCCAGCTTTGCATGGCTTGCAGAGACATTTTGCTTCCCCACCAACCATGATTTCCTTGTGTAATTCTTTGTTTGGAGTTAAGGCCAGCTGGAGAGTTTTGCAGAGCAGCAAGAGAGGCTTCTAAAGAAAAATACAGCCTGTGGGTTAATGAATGTTTAAATCCTTGTGAGAGCCCCTGGCAGTGCACAGAGTGTTGAATGCTCTGTTTGGGGCAGTGCTGGCTGTGCTCATCCCTCAGCCCTGGCCCTGGGGCATTCCTGGCTGCTGCTGTTCCCCTCCAGGATCTCCTGGGCTCTTCCACCCCTTCCCTGAGCTCAGTGACCTTTGCAGTTCCTTTATTCTTCTTTCCACACTGCTGGGTTCAGTGCAGGCTCCTGTAGGCACAGAATTGCTTCAAACCCTCTTGGCCTGGAGGGCTCTCACATTTACCTGAGCACCATGCCCAGGGGTAAATTCTTTATTTTCTATTCCTAAACATTTAGTCACAGCTTTTTTAAAGTCTTCAACTGCTCCATTACCCTGCCCTGAAATGAGTCTGCTCTCTGAAGGGCTACTCCAGAGCAGACTGAGGTTCTTAGGGATCATTCTGAGCACACTTAAACATTTGTGAAGGATTTCCAGAGGCATACAATTCCTCTGGGACTTATGGCCAAGGTGCCTTGGAAGTGCAGTGAGGTTTTTCTAGCAGTGCAGTGCCTTTCTGAGCGCCTTTAATGTTAATTTTTGTTGTTGGCTATGAGCCATTGGGGGTTTGTGCCTCGTTGCAGTTGATTGATAGCTGAGCTGATAAATTGTGTGTGGCTTCTGTTTGTAACATTTACCCACGAGCTTGAGAAAAACTGTTCTGAGTCAGTTTTATAACAAAGCTGAAGGAGATTTGATATCTCTTAACAAGGCATCCAGGATGGGAAAAGCAGCAGGAGTTCTCCTTATTTCTCCATGCCCATCCACAGGAACCATAAAAGGGGTGTAAAATGCACCAGTGGGCCTGTAAAAACCAAACTGTTCAGTGTCTGGGATTCACAGGAGAAACCTGAGCGTTCCTCAGTTCGCTGGAAGGTAAAACAGGAGTCAGCCTGGGAGGATCTGGGTCGGATCCAACAGTGCCCAGCCCCAGGCAGGAACCTCCCCATGGAGCCAACGTGCTCAGGGTGGGCTCAGGAACAACCTCGGGGTTGTTGTCCCCCTGAGGACAGGGATGAGTTATCCCAGGAGAATGGAGATCCTTGGTTTGCCATAGAATGGTTGGGGTGGAAGGGACCTCAAAGCCCATCCAATTCCACCCCGGCCATGGGACACCTTCCCCTGTCCCAGGTTGTTCCAAGCCCCTCCAACCTGGCCTTGGGCACTTCCAGGGATGGGGCAGCCACAGCTTCTCTGGGAATTCCATCCCAGCCCTTCCCCACCCTCCCAGGCAACAATTCCTCCCCAATATCCCACCCAACCCTGCCCTCTGGCACTGGGAGCCATTCCCTGTGTCCTGTCCCTCCATCCCCTGTCCCCAGTCCCTCTCCAGCTCTCCTGCAGCCCCTTTAGGCACTGGAAGAAGCTCTAAGCTCTCCCTGGAGCCTTCTCTTCTCCAGGCTGGACAGTCCCATTTTTGCCTACAAGCCTTGAGCTTGGAATTTTAGGAAAACCATAAATAAAACCCAACCATTCCACTGGGGTTGTACACTATTTTGTTGGAATTGTTTGCCTTTCATTAGTTCCTTAACCTGCTGGAAATATTTAAATAATAATTTAAATAGTGTGTATAACATTATTCAGAATGTATTTGCCATATCTTAGCCAAAACTTGCTCTTCTTTGAAAGTGGATCCTCCTTTAATTGATGGACAGACTCTTCCCACCTGCTCACATCTTGGTTTTCAGCAGCCCTGGATGTTGGGAGATTTTTATGGCTGGAAGGGAAAAAGATCCCTGCCCCATCCTGACACTGACAAATTGAGTCCTTTTGTTGGCTGGACTTCAACAGCAGAGCTGCCTGCCCTGTCCAGGAAGGAATGTTCAATATCTCCCTCTCAAAAAGCATTTGTGGGAAGAAGAATCCCTGCAGGCAAATTCCCCATCCCTTAGGAGCCAAGCAGCTGCCACTGGGGCAGGAGGAGGCTCAGCCCCTGGACAAAAGCAGCAGCAAAACATGTTTATATTCAAAAATACGTCCCACATTTACTTCTGCATGTTTTAGTCTGGTGTGCTGTGAAAATGAACTCCTAAGTGTGGAGTTTATTTTTGTCAGCCATCATGAAATCACTAAAATGATTTACCCATCATTTACCCTGTGATGTTATCACAGCAGAGGGATCTTTGCCTTCCACCTGGGGAAATAAAACCCTCCTTGGGCTCCAAGCTGCTGCACAATGAGAAGGAGAGTGCTCTTAGCCCTAATGAATGCTAACAAGTAGCTCCAGCTGCTTGAGATTTACAAGAGAGGAAAATCTCCCAGACTAAATCCTTCTTCAGGATGCTTTCTGACTTTTAGATGAACATATTTGCGTCAAAATTCATTTTGGGCACGGGTCCAGGTACAAAAAGTGTGTTTGTCTCTACTTTTTTTCTTGGTTCAGAATTGCCAGGGAATATTTTCTATGTGATGAAGAGGTTTTCTGCATCCTTGCCAGGGCATGGTTGGGACTTCAGAGCTTCCTAGAGAAAAAATTTCCTCTTGAAATTATTTTGGACACGTGTAATAAATCATAATAATCAATATAAACGATGAAATGAACCTCTGGGCTTTATTCTTGCAAGTCCATGCCAGGGACCATTTCTTGGAATAGGTGGTGACATCTTCCTTAGAGAAGAGAGGAATGAAAGTGTATTATCCCCAGGAAAGGTCAATGCTCTGTTCTCTGCCTCTCCTTTAAAATTCATTTTGAGGAAAACCAGGATGTGCTGCCCTGTCCAGGTCCTTTCTGACACCTCACTCTCTTCACCTGCTGCACCCACTTGGATCAAGGGCTTGGATTTTCTCTTGCATCTTGTAGCTTCCTACCAGCCTGACCTGTGCAATAAACTGCCTAAAAAGTGCCCTCAGCCTGAATTTCATTCAAAAATAGCTGAACAGTCACCCCAGAATTAACCAGAAGCTACAGCTCCTTTTCCTTTGTTTTCAGCAATGGAAGTTATTTCCAGATTAGAAGAAGTCACCCTCTGGCTGCAGAGAAATAATTTGAATTCACCCTTGCTGGCATCTGTGGGCATATTTCATTCATTATCTCCCATTCAACCCAGAGGTGCTATTAAAATCCAACATAATTTCTGATCTGCAGGGAGCACTGTGAAAGCTGTAACAGAAGCAACTGGAAATAGCATTTGGAACTTCACTGATGTGTCCATTTAAATGGGGGTTTGAATGATATTCCTTTGTGTTTTCTCACCTGTACAAAATTTCCTTTCCAGCAAAGTGCTGGAAAAATAAAACCAATTTATTTCAAAAATGCAGGAAGTGGGCAGTCTCAGCTTGTAAGGCCAGGCCTGAGGGAGACAGAGCCAAGGGAGAGGAGAGGATGAGAAAATCCCAAGGTGGTGTCAGAGAGCAAAGTTTGGTGCTGGAGATGGCCCTGCTCACCTCTCCTCCAAAGAAGATGGATGGTGATGGATCCTCAGCCTTCTTCCCCCCATAGCTCTATTGCAGCTGAAGTGCCAGGCCTGGAAAATACCAATTTATGGGCTGACAAAGCTCCCTGATAAATTAAACTGCTCCTTGAGAGGTGTGTTTGGCTTCCCAGACACCCCCAGCCAGCAGCAGGTTTGTTCTTGTGGGCACTTCAGGGTGGTTTATCTTTTATTTTCTTGGACATTTAACACAGGCAGCACATAACTTATGGTATCTACCACAAACCTTCTCATTTAGCCTGTTTTGCTGCTGTTTTCTGCCACACTGTTAAATCTGATCAGTCCATGGCTTTGTGCTTTAAAAGCTCCTTTCTTACACCCAAAGCGCTGGTGGGAAAACTGCAGCCCAGAGCCACAGCCCTTGGGAGCCTCTGCACCTTCCTGCCCAGGGATGGGAGCAGAATTCTTGGAATAATAAAAATATTTCTTTTTACACTGCAAACCCTCAAGTGTTTTCTAGGAACGGTGCTCTTTATCCCTTGGGATAAGGAGAAATGGCTTGAAGTTGCACCAGGGAGAGGTTCAAGTTGGATATTGGGGGAAATTTACTCACTGAAGAAGTGGTTAAACATTGCAACATCCTCAGGGCAGTGATGGAGTGACCATCCCTGGAAGGGTTTAAAAAACAACTGGATGGGTCACATCACAATCATGGTTTGGTGGGCACGGTGGATTTGCTCAAATCTTGATGATCCTGGAGGTCTTTTCCAACCTGAATTCTGGTTTTTTCCAACCTGAATTTTGTTTTTTTCCAACCTGAATTTTGGTTTTTTCCAACCTGAATTATGTTTTTTTCCAACCTGAATTTTGGTTTTTTCCAACCTGAATTTTGGTTTTTTCCAACCTGAATTTTGGTTGTTTCCAACCTGAATTTTGCTTACTTCCAACAAAAGGTGCAAAAATATCTACAGAACTTGATGGTTGAAACCAAAATTGCTCTGGGCTCTCTCTAATCCCTGTTATCCCTTTCAATGGACTTGAGGAAAGGAAACTGAGATTAGTGGGAATATTTTGATCCCTTTCTTTCCCCTCACAGGATAAACATGAAAAGCCCCCCATTCTTGGCATGGCAATTTGTTCACAGCTCAATCCAAATCCCACTCAAGTCAATGAAAGTTCCTATTCTTTCCTGGTTTCCATAACTTTCTGCTTTTCCCAATGCAGAAAGATCCAGCAGGAAAGCAACATTTTAGTCATTTTATAACATGGTTCTGCTGGAAAGAGTCAAAACTCCCACAAAAATGGGGAAGAGGCTGAAAAAGGCACTTTGAAATGCCTAAAAAATAATAATTGAGCTTGTGCAGAGTTAGGGGTGATACAGGGNCTTTCTGCTTTTCCCAATGCAGAAAGATCCAGCAGGAAAGCAACATTTTAGTCATTTTATAACATGGTTCTGCTGGAAAGAGTCAAAACTCCCACAAAAATGGGGAAGAGGCTGAAAAAGGCACTTTGAAATGCCTAAAAAGTAATAATTGAGCTGATGCAGAGTTAGGGGTGATACAGGGTGGGCTGTTCCCACAAGGACAGACACCACTGGAGATGTGCCCCTCATTCCCTCTGCATCCCTGGCTGCTCTCCCAGCTCTTTTATTTCTTCTATTTCAGCTACAACTGAGTAATTCAACTTTTTTTATTGAGGACTTGGATCAAGACATCTTTGAAAAGTTCATTTGTTGCCTTAGTAACCAAATTTTAGTTGTTTTTCTCTTGCATGGAGTGCAGTGTTGGCAGAAAAGAGGGATTTTCCTCCTGATTTGCCTCAGCACAGGTTGCTGAGGTATTTCTTGCACAGAATGATGGTGTGCAGAGGCCAGCAGGGTTTATTTAGCACCCACTTGTGGTTTTTTGGCAATTTAATATAAAATAATTTCTTTTTCTTCTCCTTGCCCTGACACCTGAAACATGAAACCCTCAGATGCAGTAAAAGTCCAGGAATGCTGAATATACTGAGAGCATGGGCAGGTGACAATGTCTGGACCCGAAATCCTTAGGAAATTAAGCATAATATTATTATAATTAATGATTTTTCTTTGAAGGCAGGATAATTAGGATATCATCCATCTTCCAGTGGCTTCCTTGGCCCTGACAGCTTCCTTGGAGCTGTGTGTTGATGGATCACCTTATTCTCCAAAAATCTGGGAAGAATCCCCAGCACTGAGGGGCATTTTCTTCTCAAATGGTCCCACTTGGCAGATGGGAGCAGTGGGACATGAATTTGATCCTAAATCTATGAAAACAGAGAGGAAAGTAGACAAAAAACCCCACTTTTTTTGGGACCACTGCAGGATCTCCAATATAGGAGAAGGTCCCTCAGCAGAAGCTGAGGGTGTTCAATATAACAAAGCAGTCCTGAAAACTCCTCTAAATAAATAATGTGCAACAGGGTAAATTGTCCCTTTAAATGTGTTTTGCAAGGCAAAATATGACATCACATATGGAGAATAATAAAGAATAATAAAGAAAACCTATCAGCTGGGTGTTAGAACTGGCCAGAAACTTTGGAAACGTGGAAAATTGACTTTTTTTTTTACTCTGGATATTCCCAGATTGATGGTTATTGTTGAAGGAAGTTTGTTTTGAATTACATACAGATTTTTCTTCTGCACTACTAATTCTAAGAATTGCTCCAAGAAGCTTAAATATGAATAGACCAATATTCACTATAATGTCTGCTGCTTATTCTGAGGTTTTAGTAGGTAGAAAGAGATGAAAAATATTTTCTTAGAGTGCCACAATCACTCTGTATTTTCCTAGATTTTTTCTTTAAAATCTTGCATAAAGAATGGGAGAAACCTCCCCTCCCATGGTCACTGATATATTTCCTCTTTCTTACATCCAGGGGATAAATAATCATGTTTATACAATATTTCTGAGTGATACTGCTCTGTTCTTATTTGAGATTGTTTTTCTCACACTGTATTGATCAAGAAACGTAAGTGAACGTTGCCTTGGTTACTTTTGCAAAACACAGCATTTTTATCTTTATTTGTGAGACAGGTTCTGTATAAAATTCCATTTTCTCTTGGAGTCTGTGCTTCTGACTATTATTAACCAACAACTTTGGTAGTTCTGCTTTTATATATATATATTTATTTTTTTTTTAATCTTGTAGAATCTTGTGTTCCTCTGGGACTTTTTGGGGCAATTTTCCTCTTATTATTATATAGAATATAATACTGGGTAGTAGCCACAAAACTTTTTCCAGCAACTCTTTGCTGTCCCCTGTGCTCATTCCCCCAGAGCTGGGCTGGCAATTGGAGCCTTAAAATTAATGTGCAATTTGGGTAATGCTTTTTTTGTGTGTGTATCTCAAGAGAAGGAGGTGAAATATGATATTTCTTTGCATGTGGAGTTAGGACGGCTCTCCCTGACCCTCTCTTTTTTTTTCCCTTGCTGTCCCGTCCACAGGAAAATAAACCAGGAAAGCAAAGCCAAGGAATCGTAGGAAGGAGCCTGCTGCCCTCTCATGGCTCCCCGAGCAAACAGCCGGGAGGAAAATGGGAATAAACAGCTGCCAGGAT
Organism: Climacteris rufus; assembly: GCA_013398175.1. Classification (NCBI taxonomy): domain Eukaryota; kingdom Metazoa; phylum Chordata; class Aves; order Passeriformes; family Climacteridae; genus Climacteris; species Climacteris rufus. The sequence continues at coordinate 19,353 of VZRZ01002169.1, read as the reverse complement.
GCCCCGTATTTTAGCAAAATTCCCTTTCAAGGCACAGAGGCAGAACCAGATGTTCACCTGAACACGCTGGGCAGGAAAGGATAATTCAATGTCTGGAGTTATTGCAGGGAATGCTGTTCTTTTGTGATTTTATTTCCTTATTTTTCAGTTCATTTTCTTCCAAGAGGTTGCTTGGATGTGGTTTGGGTGCCACAGGAACTGCTCCAACAGCAGAACCTCATGAATTCCTGAGCTCATTACCCTGGGGGATTCAGGATTTCTGTGCCCCATCCCTGGAAGTGTCCAAGGCTGGGCTGGATGAGGAGATAACAAAGGTCAGAATCAGATAACTGCCAGGATTTGGAAGCTCCAGGTTAAATCAAAAAATAAGAAAGCTCTGGAATTCCCCATGTGGAAGAGAGGAGGCTGCCCAGGAGCCACCCAGGACAGGGCTGGCCCTGCCAGGCAGAGATGGGGGATAAAAACCAGGAAGCCAAAGTGTGCAGAGATCTGTTTGCTGAACCAAAAGCAAAGCAGAAGGGATTGGGCATCCCTGGTAAAGCCACTTCCACAGAAAGAAGCAAAAAAAGAGAGGGGAAAAAAAAGGATGCAACCTAATCCAACCTTGCTTTAGGTTTTAGGGTATCAGAAAGGAACTCCTGCCAAGCAGGCAGCCTTGGAAATGAATGGAGCTGTGTTCAGTGCACTTATCCTCTTAATGAGGACAAATCCTGGCAGTTTCCCCTCAGGTAAAAAGGGGAAAAGCTGGCACTGTCAGCTTGATGCACTCCTGAAAGAAAAATCAAGCTCCCATCTTATCTAAACCCGGGGTAATTTTACACATTCATCACTTGCCAGGAGCTCAAGTGTTGCTTTTCAGCAGGAGCTGTGTCTGAGCAGGTCAGGGGAAGGATCCTGGCTCCAAGAGGCTGAAAGGTGAATCCCTCCTCCAACTCCTGAGGTCCCAACTGCTCCTCACCTTGTGCCCCAGGCCAGAAATGCTGAAAACTGAGCTCGAGTGAAAAGGAACAAGGGGGGATTATCCAGCAGGGCAGCTTCCATCTGCTCCCCTCTTCCTCCTGTTACTCCCCAAAGGAGAAATCCAAGGCAGTCCCTCACTCTCAATCCCTTCTGACCTCTCCATCATGCTTGCTCTGATTCCATAAGTGACTTATTTTTCTCTGACTAAATAAATCACTTGGATGCTTCTGCTAAAGTGATCATGATGGAACTACAGGTTTTAAAATAACCATATATAACATTAACTGGGTAATACATTGTCACCCTGCTTTCTTTAGGAACATAGGACAACGAGGGATGGCTTTAAGCTAAAGAGGAGGGATTTAAGTTAAATATTGGGCAGGAATTGTTCCCTGGGAGGGTGGGGAGGCCCTGGCACAGGGTGCCCAGAGAAGCTGGGGCTGCCCCTGGATCTCTGGAAGTGTCCAAGGCCAGGTTGGAGCAGCCTGGGACAGTGGAAGGTGTCCCTGCCCATGGCAGGGGTGGCACTGGATGAGCTTTAAGGGCCCTTCCAACCCAAACCATCCCACGATTCTGTGATTCTTTTTATGCAAGATCTATTTTAGCTTTATAGCTCAAAGTTTCACTCTGGATAAAAGTTCCACCAAATCCAGTGAGAGCAGAAATGCTGAATAAAGGCAACTTTTGCTTTGAAACCACAGAAGATCCTCAATACCTGGTAAATTAACAGGCACCTTAATGTTTAGCAGCAGCTGAAAACATTTAATAAGACACATTGCAAAGCTCCCAGCAGGCAAATGCAATAATTTCTGATGTAGGCACAGCTCCTCGACAGCACTGGCAGAGGCTGGTTAATTCACAGTTATAGCAAGAAAGAGCCAGTGCTGCTTTGCTGTTACCCCCAGGCACAGGGACTCAGTCAATAAAACCAATCCCTGTCCCCCAGGAGCTATTCCACTAAAGAGCCATCCAGCTCCTGCTATTTAAAAATCTCTGCTGGTGGGAGAACTGCTGGAATTAACAATCAATGTTCTAAATCAAGCCCAGGATCACAGACACAGTTAATGATTTTCATTACAGGAGTATCACAGAGTGAAAAATAAATATTCCTCTGGCAGCCCTGGGGCAGGTTTGGGTGGGGGGTGAAAGGGAGGAGAGCCTGAAATGAGGATGGCCAGGAAAATACTTCATTGGGTTGGATAGAACCTTAAAACTCATCCAGTTCCATAGGCAGGCACACCTTCCACTATCCCAGGCTGCTCCAAGCCCTGTCCAGCCTGGCCTTGGGCACTGCCAGGGTACAACTCGAGCTCCTGTTTAAATCGGATTTTTTGGGCGTTGTAGTGACTTTGATCCGTCGCTCACATCAAAGCAGGTGAGCCCTTGTTACACAGCGACTTTGTAGTGTCTGCAGGCAAACAAGAGAGACCTCCAGACTGCTTTTCAACAGAGCCATGTGCTCCAGACAGGCATCCAAAGCAGGATTTGTTTTGTTTTCCAAATCAGTGCTTGAGCGCAGCAGGAATTCCCAGGCGAGGGGAAGCTCCCGCTTCCCAAAGCAGGAATTCTTGCTCCTCCCGTATTACTCTGACTTTATTTCTCCACCAGGCTGATCTGGGCAGAGCTGTTGTGTGTGATGGCTGCTGGCTGGGTCCAACAGTGACAGATGAATGCTGAAACGGTGTGAAAATTTTTGCAGCCAAAGCAAAACTGGCAAATGTTTGGCCTGGGGCCAGCGCAGCGCCGGCGATGTTCGCAGGCCTCAGGGCCCTCCCAGGCATGGCTCCTCTCAACCCTGCACAGCAGAGGACAGCCCTCATCCTGTTGACCTGTGCCACCCCTCAACTCTTAGAAACACTCTTTTATTTTTAATTTTTGCCCCCGCTCTGCCCTCACCACCCTTTTAGCCACGTGCGTAAGCGGGGCGGAAAATCCCTCTGCTTGGGTTGCTTTGGAAGAGCACAGCTGTATGAAGTGCTGGGTTCTTTCATCTCAAAACTTTGTTTTTCTGACATACATAGTAAGAAGGCACCTCTTGTATCTTCTCATCCCCTCTTCAAAATGCTTTTTTATCTCCACAAGCAGCTCTTGTACCACAGGACAGATATCGAGCATGACTGTGAAACACACTGGAAAGGAAAAGGAGGCTTTTTCTCCTTTTTAAAGGAAAAAACAATGGCTCTCCTGGCTGCAGAGGTGAGGGGCACAGGAGCAGAAGGTGCTGAGCCATTTGGCTCGAGCTCTGAGCATCATTTTGCACATTGGATCTGTCCCAAGGTCACACTGCTCACTCCCCTGGTAGGAACAGGAAGGGAGCTCGCCCGCCTCTGGGCAGTTCTACAGTTGTGTCTTTGTGTGCACATTAAATACTAATTCAACTGGGCAAAGGGATGGTTCTGGCCATAAATCATCACTAATCAAGCCAGCTGGTGGGACTTTGTGCCAGGGAGAGGTGCCAGCCTGGGGCAGAGTGTGGAGAGGGCCCGGGCACACCTGCCCGAGGCGTGGCTGGGCCCTTTGCTCTTGGCAGTAATCAAAGGTCTATAAATAGCCAGAAACAGGATTTTCCCAATGTTTCTATAAATTAATAACTTGTAGATACTGAGCTTCTATGCTGGCATGGGACTGTAGAACCATTCAGGTTGGAAAAGCCACTGAGTCCAACCATTCTCCAGCATTGCCAAGGCTACCACTCCCCCACACCCACACTGCTCCAAAATCCCTCCAGGGATGGCCACTCCACCCATCTGCTGTGGATTTTGGCCACTCCTGTCCATGTCCAGGAGCCTCCAGGCCTGCAGGAGATCCCTGAGCAGAGAAAGGACAAAATGAAGCACCACCAGCTCCATGACCATTTCTCATCATCCCAAGGGATCCTGGTGCTTGCAGCATTTCTGCCCCTCAAGATCCCAAATCCCACACCCAGCTCAATGTCTTTGATTTTCCTGCTCAGGCCCAGAGGGTGAAGCAGAAGGTGGCTAAAACCAAAACAGACTTTTGTGTCCTCAAAACAATTTGGGAATTGAACTGTGCACGCAGTCCAGCTTGAATGGAAATTTGCTGTCCATAATAAATAGTCATCTTCCTTCACACCCTCTTTCCCATGGTGTCCTCAAAACAGAATAACATCCTTTGGTGCATTCTCAATGGGTCTTTCCTGCTCTTTCTTCTTGGAATATCTTGCATGGTCATAGAAGTAGATGACAATGAGAGAAGCAACGTTCAGGAAAATGATGAGCAGCATGATCCAGTAGGAATATCCATAATTGTGTTTAGATCCAAGGTGTGTCTGCAGAGAGGTGGAACATCCATGGGCCAGTTCTTCAGACAGGCTGTTTGCTTCCACATTCACAGGGAAAAGGATCATGGCTATGAGAACCAGGATTCCTGAAAAATATAAATACAGAGGTTAGAGGTGAAATTAGAGCACTGTTTCTGTAGGGACTTACAGTCTGCTTTAATCCTTGACCCAGACCAGGTATTCCAATCAATTTATCTAATATTTACTATTAGCAAACTACGTGGAAATTTAAAGAATTTTTGCCCCACCCAGTAGTATCTGCCAGGTGTTTTCATACAGGCAATGATATAATCCAAAATTATTAGATTCTGACTGATTATTCTTAGATAAGGCCATTTAATTCCATTTTTTTGCACTGAATTTGGTGCTGATGAGGATCATGTATTCACCCCTTTGGTGATTTGTAGAATGTCTGCTTGATATGAGCCCAAATCCACATTTTGGGCAGTATCACAAGTGGGTAAAACTCTGAGCAGCCTGGTGTGTGGCCAGGGTGGTCCCAGCTTTGCTCAAGAGCTTAGACTTGGAGACCTCATGTCCTTTATTGCATGAGTCTGTGATGGGCCAAAATTCGATGTCTTGTTAGATCTTTATCTATTTCTTACGGCCTCCCAAATGTAAAAGGAGTTCAGTTGCTTTGACATTTAACTAAATATTGCTTTTACATTTCTGCTTTCCTCCTGCTAACAGAGATGTCATCCCTGAATTTTGGTGGGAGTGGTTCCCTTCCTTCTCTCCAGCTACCTCATCCTACACAAGTTCATGCTGAAACAGCCTCATATTTTTCAGGAGGGCACTGGCAGGAGAATTAGGAACCTCCAAAATGACCTCACACATGAAATGATGTGTGATTTTCCATAAAAACACACCCACAGCAAAACAAACTTCCAGGTCACAGCACTTCCAGGGCTGTTAAAAGTAACCACAGCCCTCAGCCAACACGAGAGTTTATTTTCTCCTCAATATTTATTTTGGCCAGCCCGTGGTCTTTTCCTTGCAGGTTCAGGGTGCTGGGCTCAGGAAAAACCTTCTCATGTGATGAGACAATGCTCTGCTTATCTCAGAAGTGAATAATCGTCTAATTAGGCTTTTGTTCACTTTTCTTACTGTGTTAAAAAGTGAAGAGTTTCACACCCCACCTGTACCTGTCATAATTAAGATTATCTGCACCCTTCCCTTCCCAGTGTCTGGTTTTGGCCCCAGGACAGGGTGATGCTGCTGGGGACAGATCTCCCCTCCTGCCTTTGGGCCTGGAGAGCTTCTGAAGGACAAAATGCTTGTGCTGAAGTACTCAGTAATCAGACAGCTTAAAAGGAAATTATTCAAGTGCAAACCTATTATTAGAGGAACACATAATCCTCCTGAGACTAATTGAGTGTGAGAGCTGAAGTGATGGCCAGAGCAGGATGAGGAGGGCAGGAAGGTGGGTTGGGAGCAGCCAGGCTCCATCCAACCAGGAATGTGGGGTTTCACCTCCAGGAGCTCTCTGACAGGTTCACAGCTCTAATGGTTCAGTGTCTCGACCATTTTTTATCAGCTTAGGGGATGTTAAAGCTTATTTTCACCTGTGATTTTTTTTTAGAGAAGGAAATAATTTTTTCCATGGCTCAGACCTCATAACTTCTGCCTCCCTATAGATACTATTAAAGCAATATTATTCCACTGTTACATAATGCTATTTTACTGCTATTTAAAAGATGGTTTTCAGGTGTCCCAGCAGGCACAGTTAAAAACCAAACCCACTGAACAGAATGGATTTCCAAATGTTTTCTTTTGCAGATATATATTCCTTAATTTTGGAATCCAAAGGAATGCACGTTACTCACCACATAAAGAATTCCAGGTATAGACTCCAATGGGTCCTAGGAAGGTCTGATAGGGATTGCTGACAGCGTTGGTGCAGGTAAAGCCAGAGCTGAGCAGAGAACTCAGCAAACTGAGCACCAGAACCACGATGATGGCAACGTTCAGGCTCCTGGTCTTGGTGCTGCTCAGGGAATCTGCGACTGAAGCACAACGGGCTCAGCTTGGATGGGGACAGGAGGAGAGGAGACAGCCTCAGCTTGTGCCACAAGGGTTTAGATTGGAGATTTGGGGAAATTTCTTCACAGGAAAGGGTGGTCAAGCATGGGAAGGGGGAGTCAGCCTCCCTGGAAGTGGAGCCTCCCTCTAAAGGTGGGTGGCTGTGGCATGGTTTAGTGGTGACCGTGGTGGGGCTGCGGTAAAGGTTGGACTCAATTATCTTGGAGATCTTTTCCAACCTCAGTATTCTATCATCCTGTGATAACCAGCCTTCCTGCCCACTCTGGTGGGCTCAGCCAGTATGACTTCCTGCCAGGGCTGTAATTAAAAGCTAATGAGCAGAGGTTTGGCTGATCTGTAGAGATCAGGATGCAGGAGGTTTGGGCACAGCAATGAACCCAAATCCCACATGGGGTGAAGGTACCTGGGGCTGAAATAAATTCTTATCTGCTAATCCTGCAGGCACACAAAGCTCCTGGGTAGTAAACTTCTGTTCCTTACAACTTCTATAAAAATTTTGTCTTGAAGTGCCCAGACAGAAATGTTAGGCCTAAACTGGATCAGCAGTCTGGGTGTTCCTTGGCCAGTGTGTGGTAACTTCCACAAATACTTGTTTTAAACTCTGCTCCAATTTAAAACTCTTCTCCAATTGTATTTCCTTTTAATCTAGCAGCAATCCCTCACTTGTAATAAATTTGACAGGGGAACAGCTTCCCAAGGTCCATTAGAGCTGTTGCCTGGATGGGTCAGGTGCATTTGCAGGACAAATAAATCTGAGTGTGGTCACCCATGGACAGATGAGGATGGTTGAGCTGTCTCCATGCCCTGCAGAAAAAAACCCTCCAGAGCTGTCACCAATTTTATTGGTTTTGCCTAAATCCTTCCAGTTATTCCATAAGCTGTTGACAACGAGAGACTTAAACACAAATGCAATATCCTCAAAGTGTAGCTGTTGGAGTAAATTATTTTCCTCCTTTCAATTTGAAGATTGAAAAGGCAACTATAATGTGCCTGTGGCTGCTTTATGTTGTAACAAATGCAATGATAATGTTTTTGAGCTCTGTTAAAATTGATGTTGTGGTAGACAGACATCTGGAGGGAAATTCCTTTTCTGTGCTGCTTTAAACACAAAGCCATTATTGTCAAATATTCAGGTAGTGCATAAATGGGAGAAATCACAGCAGCAAAAAAAAAAAAATAGTAAAAACCCCATAAAAAGAAATAAACATAATAAAAAGAGCTGTTGGAAAGGAATGAAAAGGAGAACTCCTCTCACATTTTATATAATACTGCAGGTAGAAGTTAAGTTCTGCTTGAGGCACTGGCAGGGAAGGTTGTGTTGTGGAAATCAGTTGTAAATTTAAGCAATTTTCCTAGAAGAATAGGAAAGAAGGGCATGCAGGGGATATCACTCAATTAAATGGAAGTGAGCAGGTTGTACCCTGCACTCAGGCTGAAGCAGCCTTACAGCTTGGCCATCACCTGTGATCTATTTCTTCAAGGAGAAATAAGTCTGGAGCCAAAGCAGACAGGCTTGTGTAATTTCCCTCTGGCAGCCTCACTTAATTTTATCCCTCAGAACATCTCCAGAACTGCCTGGCTACACCTCTTGCACCCCCTAATTGATCTTGTTTATCTCAGGCAGTGATCTGCAGTTCTGGGGATGTCATTTTGTCAGGCTGCAGCTGTCGTGGCTGTGTCTGCGTCAGCCCAAGGCTGAATGGTTTGAAGAAAAGGCTCTTTCCATGGCAGCTGATTTTTTCCCCCCCTCTAAATAAAGCAGTCTGTGCAAACTGAAGGAATCTCCAGCAGCTGATGTGTTTGGGTGGGATCAGTTGTGGCCTGCAGCTGGATAACCTCTACATGTGTAAAATAACCTCATTCTGCAATGAAAACAGAGGGGTTTGCCCTGGCCAGCTCTCTCCTTAATTTCCTGTATCTCCTTTTATTTTCCATCCTCAATTCTTCTGTGTTTGGGTAGAATTGCCCAGACTTTCACTGACCTTAGTCAGCCCTCCCAGCAGCTTTTATAGCTCTGCAGTCACCCACGACACATCATGAACTGTTCATTGCAAAACCAAACAAAAAATCCCACACAGAGCTCCTTTTCACGAGATCCCTGGAAGCTGATGATCACCTGAATGAAGTTCCAGCAGTTTGCAGGCATTTGTGGTGTATTTTATAAAGTTAGAAAGTGAAATGACTCCTCTCTGCTATGGTGAGGTTGGAAGATTTCCTTATGTTGGCCTTGCTGGCTGCCAATAGTTGGATAAATCCTGACATTCCAGGGCTCTCTGGGAGTGGCTCTTCCTGAGCCTTGCTCAACTTCCACGTGTTTGACTCAGACACCAGCAAGGCTGTAAACAAACCCTCTGACAGAGCATTTTATTCATAGGTGGCTCCTCTCTAAGACGAATCATTAAAACAGCTCATGGAGGCTCTGAGGACTTTGGTTATTAAATAACTTTTACATTCTGCCAGACCATTCATCCCCAGGGCCTGGGAAGTGGCTGCAGTGATTTATTGCTCTATTAAGTCTGGTAAAGAGGCACCCTGACTGGGCACTTCATGCACAGGAGAATGGCACAAATTAAATTCCTTTGTTTCCATCTTTACACCTGCAAATTTCTTTTAATGTTGTGGTTTCTAGAAAAAATAAGGGGTTTTTTTGTAAAGGCTTTTGAATGGCCACTGATAAAAGCCAAGATGGGTTATTGCTGACAATAAATAATCCATATCCCCAAGCTCTGGCTTTTGATTTACCATTCTGGGATTGCCCTTCTTGCCCCACACCCCAATGTGACAATGCCATTTGAGAAACACACGTGGGGTGCACAGCAGAGCCCCCAGCCAGGGCACGGTTGCTTTTAAATCATGCTGTGATTTCAAAGGATGTTTATAACTCCTCTGAAATGTCAGAGTGGAGAAAGCACAGCACTTCTTTCCTCCATAGCACTGGCAATCCATTTCCTTAAGGATATCAGGAAAGACATCTCCTGTCTTAGGAGGACCTGTCCTTATGAATATGAAAATAGAATGTATGGAATTCTCTGAAGTATTTTTGCCAAATCAAGTATATATGGAATAGAATAATAGAATAGACTGGTCTGGAAGGGACCAGGGGAAGGGACCTTAAAGGTCATTTAATTCCAATCCCCTGCCATGGGCGGGGACACCTTCCACTATCCCAGGGTGCTCCAATCCCCATCCAACCTGGCCTTGGACATTCCAGGGATGGGGCAGCCACAGCTTCTCTGATTTCTTCAGTAAATAATATTTAATATAAACCATGATAATAATTATTAGTATAGAGCCTAAGAATTAATTTAAAATCAGTTCTTCTCATCTGGGGCACCTGCCTGACTGAAGGAGTGAGGGATGTGGGCAAACCCATATTTAGATTATCCAGAAAGCATCACTTTCCTTCAGCAGCTGTGGAAAGAAACTCACAGCTCCTGGAGCTCATCACTCATTTTGTTCATCCCTAAAGAACTGATTTGTTAAAATTGAAGTGACTTTTTGTAAATGGTATCTCAACATTTGATAGATGATAAGCACAAAGCCCTAAATGTGGTGGGGGAAAACCAACACCACCAACGTAGCCCATGCAGAGAACCGAAATCCTTCACTGATACAAGAGTGTTGGAGTTCATTTCATTAATTCTAATTAAAATCGATCTGATGGCAACACCCATGCCCTGGGCCTGGGCTGTGTGAGCTGCTGTGCAGACAGGGGCAAGGCACAGCCCCTGGAGTGCAGCCAGCCTGGATCCTCCTGTGCCATCAGCTCTCCAGGAGAGGATTCCTCCTTTCCCACCCTAAAACCAGCCACAGCTGCCCACATGGCTCAGGCTTTGGGGGGCTGTAACCACAGATAAACTTGTATTGTTTTTATTTATTTATTATTTACTGCTCTAAAAATCACTTTGCTTATCCTGCTCTGACTGTAATGAGATGAGTGGGAATGAATGGTGATTTTGTAGTCGTTGTGTAACAGCCTCAAACCACGCTCCACCTTTTGCTGGGAATGCTGCTGTGCTCAGGCCTTCATGAGAACAGGACTGTTATCCTTGGGCACTGGGCTGGGTAACCCAGCTCTGCCACCGTGGGAAGCTGGGGAAGAGCTGGGGATGGGAACCAGATGGAGGTTCAGATGTGCTGTGATGGGACATCTGACAAAAAAGGAATAATTTCTTAAAGTATCTTAAAATAACAGATGGTTTGGCTTGGAAGGGACCTTAAAGCCCATCCCAGCCCCTGCCCATGGCAGGGGCACCTTCCACTGTCCCAGGCTGCTCCAAGCCCCATCCAACCTGGCCTTGGACGTTCCAGGGATGGGGCAGCCCCAGCTTCTCTGGGCACCTTGTGCCAGGTTTTACTACTCTAACTGTAAAAAATTTTTTCCTTAGATCTAATTTAAATCCATATCTTGTGTTTCAAAATTATTTGACCTACTCAAATTGTTGTTAGGTTTCTTTTGACTATTTTTTTCCCTTTCACTCATGTCACCAGCATTATTGCTTTGAAGCTGATGAGACAACAAGGGAGATAAAATAAGTGCAAACCCTTGATCCTTGCAACAGCTTTCAGGTTTATCTACCTTTGGGTGTTGTTTCATGTGTTTTGTTCTTTTTCCTTCAGCAGCCTTAAAACATTTCTCTATCAAAAGGATGCTACCTTGATAGTAGGTGGCAAAATGTTTAAAATCAAACAATATATTTAACATAATGAAATTTAAAGAAAAATCCTGGAAGGTGAATTAGGTTGGTAGATCCCATCATAAAGTGGTGAGGATTGCTTTTCTGTTCCTCACTGAACTTCTGAAAACGAAACTCAATTTTACATAAAGTTGTTTTTCCCTTGTTCTAAGGTGTAGGCCAAGATCACAGCTGTTATTGTCAGGAATGCTGCAGCATTTCTCTGCTTTTTGGGTGTTTTATTTTATACCACTTAAATCCCCAGGCTGTTCTACAGTTATTCTTGTTCTGACCTAAAACACTGTGGTTATACATGAATACAAGAATGAGGCGCAGGTCCTGCATCTGTCACCCTCATGAGCAAGAAGAGCTTAAGTTTGGATTGGATTTGGGGAAGAAATCCTTCCCTGTGAGGGTGGAAGGCCCTGGAATGGGTTTCCCAGAGAAGCTGTGGCTGCCCCTGGATCCCTGGAAGTGTCCAAGGCCAGGCTGGAGGGGGCTTGGAGCAATCTGGGATAGTGGAAGGTGTCCCATGGCAGGGCGTGGAATGGGTTGAGTTTTAAGCTCCCACTGAACCCACACCACTCCGTGACCCTCTGATCCACTCCCACCTCGGCCAGCACTCACCTTGGAAAGTGGTTTTGGACACCTGGAGCCCTGGATCCACGAACTGTTCACAGGTGCCCCTGAAGAGCCCGTAGCTGAGGCTGACGGTGACGCTGGCGTTGGGGCGCGAGAAGCGCACGTCGCTGCTCGCCCACTGCTGCGTGCCCAGCACCACGCAGATCACCACGAAGGAGGACACACAGCTACAAAAAGCACAGGCAAACATGGTTGTTTTCTTTCTGGATGGCATCTTGACTTGGGTTTTTCCACCAGTTCAGAGTATTTTGTTCCCTTTAATCCCGTTTAGCACGGGGTTGATTCCCCCTCGTCGCTGTCTGCGCTCTGAGTGAGCAGTTGTCTTGGTAAACTTTAAGCAAACAGCAGTGGTAATAAAAACGTAAAATGATTGAACTTTGGTCTGAGGAAAAGGTGTTTCCATAGTGACAGCCAAACCAGCCTGGCAAAGGCTGCAGGAATTGCTGGGGGATGAGTTATGGCCTTGCCAACCCATCACTTTGCAGAGTGTTCCCAGCTCACCTCGCTCCTCCTGGGACAGTTGGAGTTTCCAGCTTTTTCCTCTTAAAATCCTGTGAGCCAGGCTGGAATCTGCCCATCTATGTCTAATATCTGTCTAATGTGCTATGATAAAGGGTTATAAAATGTTCCTTCTCCGCTCAAATTCCCAGCTGCTGAAGAGCTGCCCAACTATTCCCTCGGTGAAACCTCTTTTAATTTCTTTAAATTTGTGAAAACGCTGGGTTGGTCTTGCGTTTTGGTGGGGTAAGGAGGTTCTATCTACTGGCAATAGATTATTTTCTAAGAAAGAGCTGTAATTCCTAATTAAATTCCACACATTTTCCCACAATCCCTCCTTCCCTTTTTCTTTTTGTCAGGGATGAAACAAATACCTTGAATAGGGATTCGTTTCAGTGAAGTAGTGGATATGTGAAGGGAGAAATCCTGAAGAAAATCTGCTCTGGACTAAAGAGCAAGAGAATATATTCATTTTTTCAGCCCAAGCAGAGCTAAACAAAGATAAAAGAACATGGTATCAAACAGAACCCACACTGCTTAATAAAAAGACGGAAGCCAAATTTCTAGAATTGGAGATAAACTCAGTCCCCATTCTTTTAGGACAAAATCTGGAATGTAAATTAATAATTTACTGCCAGGGTAGAGTAACAGAGATGCCATTAGCTTTTATTTCTATTAATTATAATGTCATTATTCCCATTATACTGAAGCCATGCTCTTGGATGATCCAGAGCTTTTTAATGAACCTTTAGGGAACAGTTTGCTTTACCAGTGCTGCTAAATCAACCTGTGCAGTTCTCATCCTGAAGCTTCCCTGGTTTGAACTGGGATGACAGGGAGAGATTTTTGAAATTTTTATGGATTTTAAATGGCAAAGAATTCCTTGGGAAGAGAAAATACCTGGGGAAACACCTGTTCTGCAATGAACTGTTTTATTATTCTGAGAATGTCCCAGTTTTATGATTTTTTGGTCCAAAGTTTTAAACCCATAATTAAATATAAAATCAATGTATTTTATTTCTGGTTTTTTCCTATAATATAGTCTTGATTTTAATTTTTCTTCCAAACTACATGATACTGTAATTATATTTTTGAGGTCATTATTTTTAGGAATATATAAATATAATTTTTTAAGAATATATACATTTTATTCCTAAATAATCTATATACTTCCTAAATGTAATTAACATAGTGGAAATCAGTCAGTATTTGATTTAAGCTCTGAGGAATAAAGGGAAGTTTCTCAGCCTGTCTCAAGTAATAAGAAACCGGCCTCATTTGCTGTCCAGTACCCAGTTAAAGTTTAACCACAGAAATATGGGAAGGCTTTGTTAGGCTGATCCACCTCTCCAGGTTCATTAATCCAACAATTCTCTTCCCTAAAGAGCATAGTCCAAGGCTTTATAGTCTGAGGATATTTTATAATAAACTGAGGTAAAACCTGCCCATCTGCCTTCAGCTGTGCCTCTTGTCCCCTATGAAATACATTTTCTTTTAAAATCATTATTTAAGAACTGATGTTTGTCTTGGTAAAAACTTCCAGGGAATTATTTTTCAGCTCTTGCTTAGTGGTTTTCCTTTTCAATTTTGATGAATTGAGCACCCACACCTTTAAAAATACTAAATAACTGAGACTAAGAGAGTGGTGGAGAGCCTGCAGTTCCTCTCCTAGCAATCTGACTCAATTATATTTAGTTTTTGGTGACTCAGCTCAAATTGTTATGGCTCAAATCATTGAAATTCTCCTGTGGCTCGAGGAATTGCTCTGTAAATGAGACCATAATTTGCCTTTTTCTTCCCTGTCACCTTGAGGTTTATCTGTTCCCTGCCTAAGCTACAATTCCTTGTGTCTTTTTTCTCACAGCTACCTATAAAAGCATCATAAAACTTGGAATTAAAATTGCAGTTTGACAGGAGACACCTCATCACTCGAGAGAAAGAAGAGATTGGTTTTCCTCTGACTCAGAGAGAATACTTCCAATTCAGCACCTTATCGACTCTGCCCCTCCTGACACTGACTCAGCCCTGCACAGCAATCAAAGAGAAAAATCAGATTAATTTGTAATGAATCAGGTGTGCAGCAGAGAAAGCTGGAATCCTTTGCCAAATAAAATTCCACATCATTTTTAGAGGTGGAGTCTGTGAGTATTTCCCTCCTGTTTAAGTCACTTTGCTTTAAACAACATACAAAGGTATGTAAAAACATAAAATTAAAGCCTTTAAATGAAAGCATTTCATGCACATCTATCTTTTTAATGTTGCAAACACATTCTTATGTATGGAAAAAAAATCCCAAGGTAGGTTGGTGCTTTGCCCACAGCTCCAGAAGGATCAGGGAGAAATGAGTTTTCCCAGAGAAGCTGTGGCTGCTCCATCCTGGAAGTGTCCAAGGCCAGGTTGGATGGGGTTTGGAGCACCCTGGGACAGTGGAAATGTCCCTGCCCATGGCAGGTGGTTGGAATTAAATGACCTTTAAAGTCCTTCCCACCCAAACCACCCTGGAATTCTGGGCTGGTCTCCCAAGGGATAATCCTGGAGGCAGAATCCAAGGGTTGGCTCTCAGGCAAATGCTCTCAGCCATGCCAGGGAAATTCAAGGTGAAGCCCTGCAAATTATTTTCTGATCTGCTGCAGCTGCAATACTTGGACGCTGGTGGTTGAAAAAAACTTCCATGTTCCCTTTAAATATTTAATTTCAAAACAACTGGCTGCTGGCAAGATGAGTTGGCAGAGGGGTTGGCAGGAGGTGTTGCTGATATTTGTGATTTTCTCTGGGCACGACCTTTGGGCTGCATCCCTGTGTATCCCACAAAGCCTTGATCCCTTTTAATTTCCCTTTTCCATGTCCAGCTGCAGAGGAGCTCAGCTGCTTCATCCTTCAGCTGTGTTTGGCCCCAAAAAGATCCAAAAAACACCCAGGCAAGGCAGGTGTAGGTTCAGGGTGAGGCCATGGATTCCATGCAGGATCAAGCCATGTGTTACCAGTGTTGCCTCTCCTTCTTCTCTGATGGATAAATTGTAATTAAACTGTAGAACAGTAAAATTAATTCTTTTCCCTCTGGCACTTTGCAGACGGTATTTGGAGGGCTGCTGGAAATAGGGATGTTTTTATATTTATATAAAAATAAATTATTTTATAATTTTATTATTATTTGTTTATATATTTTTATTATTTTGGACTGGGAGAGAGAAATGGGAAAAAACATCATAAATTTTATTGTAGGTGGAGTTGAGAAATGTGAAGCTCAACTGATCTGCCAAATGATTGCAACAACTGTTTGGAAAACTGAGAGGGTTGTGGGCACAATTTTTGTGGATCCCTGCCCAGTGCTGCTGTGAAGTGGATTTGTGCAATCCCATCTTCTGATTTTGCTCTTCTTTTGCTCTGACCCTTATTGTTTTTTATGGCACTTTTGAAAGACAAAGCAAACACATTCAAAATATTTGGATTTCTTCCCAGAAAATGCCCAGGACTCCTCAGCTGAGAGCTCCATCTGGGGATGGTTGTGGATGTCTGAGCTCCAAGGCTGGATTTTGGTTGGTGTGGGATGACAGCAGCAATATTGTCCCCAACTCCTTGGAGCTCCATCCTTCCACAGCAGCAGCAACAGGCACTGCTGCTTTTTCCAGCCTGGAATTAAAATAAGTGGAAGATCCCAAAGTCACCACAGCGGGTTCAGCACAAACACAACGTGCAAAATCCTGGTTTGAAGTGATCCTTGTGCCAGGACATCCCTCAGATCTGCACCTGGAGTTGTGTCCACTCTGGGCTCTCTGGAAAAGGGCCTGAAGTGCCAGGAAAAGGGGGAATGGTTTCCCCTGGGAATGTTGGGGAGTGGGAACACCACATGGCAGCTGCAGGGACAGCCCTGAAATTGCCTTTTCTCAAAGGTGAAGGAATTAGCCAGCATTCATTTTGATAGGAAATGAATTCTTCCATTGGAAAGTTTATCTGCTACAGCTTCTCACATGGCAGGTGAAGGAGAGCAGCAGCTCCCTGAACATCTGACTCCTTGTTTGTCCTGTCTCCCCCCATTTCCAAGCTGGAAAATGCTTGGTGGGAATGCTCACAGGCCATTATGATAAAATAAGGAGTTTTAAAATGAAATGTTGAAATGATAGAGATACTTTCTATTTTTCTTTAACTCCAAAATCAGTGACTGCAGTTACCAGAACAACAGAGCTCCACTAAAGCCTCTAAGAGCTCTCAGGGTATCTTTTCCCCATAACCTAAAAGATGACACAACTTTAAAATGATGTGTTTTGGTGTTAAAATGCTGCTTTCATTTATGACTGAATAGTGCAAATTGAGTGGTCAAGTACAGCTTATTGAAGAGTGAGGGGGAAAAAAAAAACTCCTGGCATTTTAAGAAAGAGAAAATACATGCTCTGCAATATTTTCAATTTCATAGAACGTGGCTTTGAAGCTGCTTCGAGGTCTGGAGTGTTTAAAACAACCCCTTGAGGTGGAGATGGAGTGCAGAGCAGGCAGGGCAGCTTTCACTTATTGCAATTTCTGTAACAATTAGAAAGATATGTAGTTTTGAATACTTAAATCTATTCCTACAGACTCATCATTTTAGATTCCAAATGGAAAAACCTCGGACAAATACCCCTTTGAAGTCATTAAATGAGCTACTGCTGGGATGTTACACAGCCTCATGCTTTTCCCAATTATTCACACTTTGAAGAGCTTTTCCTGTACTTTCAGGCTGAGCTGTATTTGCAGCCACAGAAACCACGTGTCTGTATCAGTTCTTTGCTGTCCTGCCTCTGATTTTCTGATTTCTTCAGGACAAATTAACAATTTGTGTTCCATGATAGCAGCAAAGAGACCGAGGGTATCATGTTGGAATACCTCAAATAATATTTGAGTGTTCAAATATTGCCTGTTTCCTTTCGTTTATTCCCTGAGCTTGAAGCACAGGAGATGCTTTTTGTACCAGAGAGCAGCAAAGTGACTGGAATTGCTCAAGGTGGAGTTTCCACCACTTCTGCTGGAATAATGTCACTTCCAGGCTGCAGAGGAAGGGATGCAGGAGCTGGGCCCTGCAGGATGAGGATGCTGTGGGAGGCCCAGCAGCATCTCTGGGAAATTGGAAGCAAGGGTGAAAGGGCTGCCAAAGAGCTGCCAGTGCTGAGAATGGGTTTGATTTGTGATGGGGAGAGAGGAAAAGACACCTGAGCAGTGGCCTGGGAGGTGGGCAAAGAAAAGCCCCTGTTGGGGCTGCATTGGGATAAATATATCTGATTTTTGCTACAGCATCCCAGGCCTCCAATTTCTTAAATATCTTTTCTGATGAGGCTGCTGTCTGCCTTCTGTCAAGGTACTGAAATTGCTGCTGAATGGCTTCTGATCCCACAGCAGCTTTGTTTCTCATCCCCTCCCCTTTCTCACCAGCATAAATTCTCCTCAGACCTTGTCTGGAGAGCACTGAAAATGGGTTTTAAGACATTTCATTCTCCAGATCCCCAGCTCCTGGACCTTTAATCAGGATTTCTGGCTGCAGCACTGTATCAGAGGACATCACACTCTGTTGTTTTTCTCCAGCCAACAAAAAATCATCCCCAGGCTGTTGGCTCCAGCTTGGTAGTGCATCCTGGAAAACATAAGTGGCATAAACCCAGGCTTGGAGCATCCTGGATGTGACTGGAAGGAAGCAGAGCTTGGAACACTGGTGGGGACTAACAAGGCTAAATTACCAATAAAATTATCAATTATGGACATGAGTGTGGAAGATTGGATGAAGTTCTTTTAACAACTTTATTCCACAGTTGCACAATTTATTTAGATATCACTCTTCTCTCCAGCAAATCCCTCTCCACCAAACAATGTATTAACAACTCCAATGTGCACGTTCTTGGTGCTTTATTGTTCAACTTGGCTTCACATTTCTGTCTCATGACTAATTAATTTTGGAACCACAGCACAATAGTACTTTAAATTCCTGCACTAATAGAAAATGTGGTAATTTTGTCCAACATGTATAATAATTCTATTTATTTTATTGCTTGGCTATAAGCAGTCATTTAAATTAATATTCAATTCCTTGCAAATGGTTGCCAGTGAGAGAATTGCTGACTTGCAGTCATTTGATCTGCAAAAATGTTCATTAAAACCCAATGCCTCCCTGGTGCTGTGCCCACTTGCACTGCCATGTCTGCTCATGGAATTTTAGCCTCCCACTAAATTGCTGTTTCCTTGTCAACATGATGCCAAAGGGACATAATTAGGGCTCTGATTGAGTTTCCTGCAGAAGACACAAATATTCACAGATGTTCTAATATTTCTTGTTCTGGTGTGTCTTTCCATACAACCCTCAGTTGTCAGACATCCTTTGGAGCACCTAAATATTGTGTGCACTGATATGGGGGGGGTTTGAAAGTAACAAATAGGATCATTAAGGTTGGAAAAGCCTGTAAAGATGGATCTTTCCTGGTGGAGCGATTTCTCCTGCTGGGAGACTCTCCTTGCTCTGGGACACCCTTTGGAAAACTTAAAAATGGTTTGCATGGGTATGGGGGGTTTGAAGGTAATGCAGGGAATCATTAAGGTTGGGACAGAGTTGTAAGGTCACTTGGATCTTTCCTGGAGCAGGGATTTCTTCTGCTGGGACACTCTTCTTGCCCTGGCAGAGGTGTTTTGTAGGAACCGGGGGCGAGGCAGCGCTGATTCTCACCTATCCCTCCGTAATCCCTCCCTCCCTCCTGCCCTACTTTTCCACCTGACGTTTCTATCCCGGGTGTCCCTGTCCCTCAGGGGGAGGGGACGCTGGGGACCCAAACCTCGGGAGCGACCGAGCCACAGGGGCTGGGCAGGGAGGGGACGGAGCCCGGGGGCTGCCACGTCCCAGGGGGATCCCGGAGCCAGGAGCGCCCGGGGTGCGGGACACGGGGATGGAGCGGCACCCGCGGGAAGGGGAGAGGCGCTGCCAGCGCGCCCGGGGCGGCCCGGGGCA
>VZRZ01002166.1:52566-102145 GCA_013398175.1 Climacteris rufus | reverse complement strand
ATTTCTTGTTCTCCAGCCCCCATTTCTTGTTCTCCAGCCCCTATTTCTTGTTTTCCAGCCCCCATTTGTTGTTCTCCAGCCCCCCTTCCTTGCTCTCCAGCCAGGGCAGAGCTGAGGTGGATGAGGGGCAGCCACAGCTTCTCTGGGCACCCTGTGCCAGGACTTCCCCACCCTCATAGAGAAGAATTCCTTCCCAATATCCCATCCAACCCTGCCCTCTGGCAGTTTAAAACCATTCCCCCTTGTCCTGTCACTCTCTGCTCATATAGAAAGTCCCCCTCACACATTTTTTAGCCCCTTTAGGCCCTGGAAGGGGCTCTGAGGTCTCCCAGGAGTTGTCCCTTCTCCAGGCTGAACAATCCCAGTTCTCCCAGGCTGTCTCCAGAGCAGAGAGGCTCCAGCTTTGGGATCACCTTTGTGGCCCTGGTGATAGCCAGGGATCCACAGCAGAACAGTCTGATGTGCCCCTGGCATTTGTGGGTTTGATTTCATCCAGTGTGATTGATTCATCCCATCTGCTCTTTTCCTTTTTTCCAGAGTTTGGAGCATGTGAGAAGCTGCCAGAGGAATCACTAATATTTTAATTTCTGCTTCATCAGGTATGAAGATCTTCTATGGCTCTTGATGTTTTTCTTTTTTAAATTGTTTGTGATGTTCCTTGAGTGGATCCAAAATCATGGAATCACAGAAGGTTTGGGTTGGAAAAGGCCTTAAGGCTCACCTCATTCCAAGCTCTGCCATGGGCAGATTGCTCAGAGCCCCATCCAGCCTGGCCATGATGAGTGAAACCCCTTTTCTAGCTCAGGACATCCAGTCACCACCCCATTTTGAGTGCAGTCAGACAACCCAGTAGTGTGGTGCTTTCTGAAGCCTGGAGTTGTTCAGAAATTCCCCAAGGAATATTTCCAGCCCCATTTTGCTGGGGAGATGGAGTTCTTGGCAGGCAGGGTGAGATGTCCAGCCAAGACACTTCCAGAGGGTTTTGCTGCCTGGGGATGTCCATGCTCTGCAGACAATGCCCTGAGTGCCTGGGCTGTGCTTCCTGTGGGGGGCTGGAGCTGTAATCCCTTCCTGAGAGCCCTGGATTCAATTCCCTGCTCCCCCACAGGCTTCCCATGTGCCTGGGGCCCAGCTGTGGGCTCTGTGTTGCACAAGGCAGAGCTGTGCAGGAATCCTGGGGCTGGAATCAGCTCAAGCTGAGCTCTGGGATGTGCTGCAGCCTTCCCTGAGGGACACAACCCTCTGCAATGAGTTGTGACCTCCCTGCCTGCTCTGCACCCAGGGGATCCCAGAGCATTTGGAGTTCACAGGGAATTGCTGGCACAGCTCTGAGGTGTGATCTGGGCAGACCCTCTCCTCATTCCCATCTTCAGGAGTCTCATGTGCTTCACCAAACAGAATTCCCTGGAGCAACACTGCACACACAGCATGGAATCCCAGACTGGTTTGGGTTGGGAGGGACCTTAAAGCCCACCCAGTGTCACCCCTGCCATGGGCAGGGACACTTTCCATTGTCCCAGGCTGCTCCAAACCCCCTCCAGCCTGGCCTTGGACACTTCCAGGGATCCAGGGGCAGCTACAATGGGATGGGGACCAGGCTGATCCCCTCATGCCAACAGCAGCAAGGGTAGCCCACCTCTCATTTGTGTAGGAATAAAACTCCACAGCAGACCTGGGAGTGACCAGGTAGTGACTGGCAGCTGCCATCACAGGGAATACCTGGCATTTTATGCCCTGAGGAATGAGCTGGTGGAGCAGCTGTCAGGGAATATCTGGCAGAGCTTCAGGCAGAGCTGGTGCTCCTGTCCTGTCTCACGTGGCTGCACATGAGAGCTCCTTGCAGGGGAGAGAAGGGAACTGTGACCTTCTGGGGGGCCCAGGCTGTGTCCCTGTGTTTGCCAAAGGAGCCTGCACTTTCCTGGGCAAGGAACAATGCCTGCCTGTGGATGTGTGCCCAGCTCCATCTGTGCCTTATCTCCTGGGGAAAGGCAAACACGAAATTCCAGCTGTTTATTTGCCTGCAGGCTTTTAAGATACCCCAACCTTGAAAGCAGTGTCTGAGCTTTCTGCTCTTGCATTGAGGACCTCAGTGCTCATCCGTGGTGTTTTGCAAATGGGAAGGGAATCCTGGAAGCCTGGAATGGGTTGGGTTGGAAGGGATCCTAAAACTCATCCAGTGCCACCCTTTGGACACTTCCCACTGTCCCAGGCTGCTCCAAGCCCTGTCCAGCCTGGCCTTGGACACTTCCAGGGATCCAGGGGCAGCCACAGCTTCTCTGGGCAAAATCCTGCCTTTTTGTCTCCTCAGTTTCTTCTCCCTGCCCTGTGCTCCACCTTCACCCAGTGTTCTTAATCCTGGAGTTTCAGCTATATTTAATAAAGGCTGGATCAAATGGAGACTGGAAAAGCCAAGAGATGAAATGGGGAGAAGGCTGGTGGGGTGTGGGAATGCTGCATGGAGGGAGCAGTGACATTCCCACTCAGTGCCAGCTGCAGCACACACTGTGGGGACAGAGCATCACAAGTGTCAGCCCTCACAGGAAACATTTTGGGATTACAGGAATGCTGGAGAGAGACTTTGGACAAGGGCATGAAGTGACAGGACAAGGGGGAATGGCCTGAAGCTGAAGGAGGGCAGGGTTGGATGGGATATTGGGCAGGAATTGTTCCCTGGGAGGGTGGGGAGGGACTGGAATAGATTTCCCAGAGAAGCTGTGGCTGCCCCTGGATCCCTGGCAGTGCCCAAGGCCAGGCTGGAGCAGCCTGGGACAGTGGGAAGTGTCCCTGCCCATGGATGATCTCCAAGGTCATCTAACCCAGGCCATCCTGTGATTCCATGGTCTTTGAAGTGAAAATACTGTTTTTTGGGAGGTGTGACATTCCTGACTCCTGAGTTCACAGCTGCCCTGACATTTTCTCAGCAGGATGAGGGAGCTGCACAAGGATCAACCCAGAAACAGTGACTGACAGACAGGGGGGTATTCCAGGGCTTTGGTGTGGTTGGATCTTGGAGCTCTGGAGGTGTCTCTCCATGGGGATGTTGCCAGAGTGGTCTCAGCAGGGTGGAGAAAAGGAGAGGATACCCTTGGCTGGAGAAATGAGAACATGACCCAGGAGCTCTCTGAGCAGGGCAGATTTCCTGCACTCCTTGCAGAAAGCTCAGCATGGTGGTGATTTATTAGAGCTTCTGGTGAAGCTCTGCACTGGGCTGGAGTGTCCCCTCCTGCTTTTCCACTGTTCTCCCACTCACAGGGAAGGCCTCCAGGGGCTCAGGCAGGGAAATGGGGTTCATTTGGACTGCAGCAGCTGGAAAGGTGGAGCAGAGAGCCCAGGGCAGTGCTGTGGCTGGGTGCTGCAGCCTCCAGCATCCCCTCAGGCTTTTCTCAGCCCAGAAATTCAGCTCTGGGCTGCATGTTGGCCAGCAGGGCAGAGTGCTTGGTTTGCTTGTCTTTTTATGGGCTAATATATATTTAGATACTGTTAATATGGAGAATTTAATTAATAAATCAGAGAGAACTGATAAATTAGAAGATTAATTAGGTATCCAGGCTCCAAACAGAGCAGGGGAAGCACAAGGCAGCTCCTGTGGGTGCTCTGTGCCCCTCAGATCCCAGCAGAGCCAGGCACACACAGGTCCAGCTTCCACAGGCAGCTGTGTTCTCCATGTTCTCTGTGTTTGTTTTCCATGTTTTCCACTGGGCAGCTGCCAGGATGTGGGATCCCAGGCCTGGCACCTGTTTCCCTGTGCTGCTGCTGTCACTCAGCCCCAGCAGGTCCCTGGAGGTCACTGGGGAGGCACGGCCAGGCAGATGAGCCTGTCAGAGGGGCAGCCTTCACTCCTGAACAGACTGCCTGACTCTGCTCTGATTGCCATGCCTTCAGGAGTTCATTCTGCTTGCTTTCTTTTCTTTTCCATCTCCCCAAGATGCTGCTGCCCTGCTCTGTGCCTGTAGGAGAGTGAGAGCCCCTGCTCCTGCAGCCCCAGCCGAGATGGTGGCGTTCAACTGGAAGGTGAGGCTGCTGCACACTCCAGAACACAGGGAATGCTGCTCTTCCCATGGAGGATGTGCTTGGGGGGCTTCTGTGAACCAGGGCAGGGCTGTTGAACCACCACACTCTCAGGGACAGGGGGTTTGTTGTTGTTTTCCTTGCCAGACGTGTTGGCCCCAGGATTTGCTGTTGCGGTCTCACACTTTAGACCTGAGCTCACCAAAGCTCTGCTTATCCCTGCTCCTCCTGCCTTTCCTCTTTCCAGGCTTCTCTCTGGCTGCTCTTCCCTCAGCTCCTTCTGTTACTGGAGGGGGTTTTCTCCATTGTGTCTTTTGGGGTTTTGGGGCCATAAAAGCTGTGCAGGGTCGTGTGTGAGGCACCACAATGTTGGAGCAGGTGCCTCATGCATGGAGCTGCTGGAGAGAGCCCAGAGGAGGCTCCAGGAGGAGCAGAGGGGTGGAGCAGGGAGGGTGGGAGAGCTGGGATTGTTCAGCCTGGAGAGGAGAAGCTTTGGGGTGACCTCACTGTGGCCTTGCAGTGCCTGAAGGAGCCCCAGGAAACATGGAGAGAGACAATTTCCAAGGGATGGAGGGACAGGACAAGGGCAGGGTCAGATGGGATATTGGGAAGGAATTGTTCCCTATGAGGGTGGGGAGCAACTTGAATAGATTTCCCAGAGAAGCTGTGGCTTCCCCATCCCTGGAAATGTCCAAGGCCAGGTTGGACAGGGCTTGGAGCACCCTGGGACACTGGAAAGTGTCCCTGCCTGTGGGCCTGGATGATCTTTAAGATCCTTTCCAACCCAGGCCACTCTCTGTGATTCTCTAATTAACAATTTTAGCACATTAAATCAATATTCCCCAGCCCTGCCTTCACTTTCCTGGCCTTGCAGAGCTGTTGCCTCTGTGGCTGTGGGGAGATTGACAGAGCCTGGTGTTGTTTTTCCAAACTCACTGAGGGTGTCCTGACAGCTTCTTGAAATGCTGGGAGGCTCAGGGAGTCTTCCAAGCTCCCAGAATGCCACAGAACCATGGAATCTCCTGAGTGGGATCATCCAGCCCAGCCCTGGCCCTGCACAGACACTCCAGCAATCCCACCCTGTCCCTGGGGGGTTCAGTGCCCAAACACCCATTTTCATTTTATTTTCCACTCCATGTGGATTTACAGTTCATGTTTTTATAACTGAAGCACACTGTGCAAGTTCAGTCATCCCAGGCATTAAATGCTGTGTAAAACAATCACTGGAGGCTGTGGATTTTTTGTTTTTCTCCCAGTTTAAAGGTATTTAAAGTGCCTTCCATATCTGGGCAAGTTCATTGCAAAATTAATATGGATTAAGAGTTTTAGGGGTACCTTTGGGGATCCCATCTGAGAGCTGATCCCTCCCAGATCCAGCACTCTTGGGAGGATTGTTTAGAAGCATTTCCACTTCTACAATTTCCCTCAAATTCTCAATTTTCCCCCCTTTTCATCTCCAGATGGTGCAAATATTGCTGTAAAACAAGCAAAAGGGACACAAGGGGCTTCAGGACTTTGACTGAAGGGGATTTTTCTTTGGCTTTGTTGCTCTGCCTGGTTTAATTCCCCACAGGAAATGGAGAGAGGAGCATTGCCATTGAAATGGGAGATGCAGAACACCCCTGTAAGTTCATTTTTAATTCTCCCAAGTGCTCCAGTGAGTGCCTAAATAGATTGTTTTGCATTTCAGGCTCTGGAGAACTTCCCACTGCTGATGTACATTTTGGCAGCTAAAACTTTGATCCTTTGCTTGGCCTTTGCTGGAGTCAAAATGTACCAGAGCAAAAAAATTGAAGAGAAACTGAAGAGGGAACGTCAAGAGAGACTGAAAGCAGAAGCAGAGAAGAAGGAGGATTGAAGAGCCCCTCAGGTATGGAATTTATCCCCCATCCTGAGGTTTGGGAATGACATTATTAATCCCAGTAGGATTGATTTGGGATGTGCAATTAGAACCATCAGCAGGAGGTCTTGGAATATTTGTTTCAGGGGGTTTGCACAGTCATTCCTTGTGGGAATTGCATTCACCACTGGAAAACTGGGCAGCCATGCTCCTGTTTGAAGGTGTCTTAGCACAACATTCCTTCTCTGCTCTTGATTTCCCTGGATTTTTACACTCAGGAAGCCCTGATGTACAAAGAGAAGGTTAAATTGGGAATAACTGCAGCAGAGGCAGCCAGGCAGGATGCTGCAATCAGAGCTCTTGACCTTAAGTCACATAATTGGATAGAAAATCATCAGCCATTCCAGATTAGGGAAATAATGGACAGGTTGGTGGTGGTTTAGTTGGAAAGGCCAAATTTCACACCAGGGAATTCCCAAAGTGACAGGTTGTTCTATGGAACAGCCACCATTTACAGAGAAAAATGCACATTTTTCTGCATGAAAGAGCCCAATGAACATTACAAAATCCCTCTAAAAGGGGGAGTTTCATGCTGAAATTCCTGAATTCCTCCCCTCTGTTTCCAAAGTTTCAGCAATCCCTGCTGTATTGGATCAAATCCATGAGCAGAGTGAGTCCTGCCTGGTGCTGAGATTCTGTTCCCTGCCTTGGTTGTCATTTTTGGAGCAGTTGGCTCCACATTCTCCCTGTTCTGCAGCAAAATGGGAATTCTATTCCTGCCTGCCCTTTGCAGGCTCAGTGGGAGTTTGATGTCATCTTCATTCAAATAAAAAGTTCTTTTCCCTCTTGAGGTCATCCCCTGCCATCTAAAGACACTTCCAGTTTTTAAAATCTTTCCAAGCTTTTTCTTCCCACCCCTATCCCTGTTTTATTCCCTGCAACAAGGATTGGGAATTCTGCCCAGAAATGAGGCCCTGGGAATAACCATGGGAACCAAGGGGTTCATTTGCATAGGAAAAAACCCAACAAAACCTAAAGTGGTTTTCAGTCTCCTGTTTTTATGAGACTGAGGATTTCTCTTTGGGCAGATTTGTGCCCCTGGATCCTTGGAAGTGTCCAAGGCCAGGCTGGACAGGGCTTGGAGCACCCTGGGATGGTGGAAGGTGGCACTGGATGGGCTTTGAGGCCCCTCCAAACCCAAATCATTCTGGGATTCTGTTGTCCCAGGGAATCCTGTTTGGCAAAATCCACATCCCCAGGGATTTCTGCACCAGGATCAGGAGCTCATCCCACAAACCCTCTGTGCCCATCACCCTTGGTGAACTTCTGGCATTGAACCATCTCTGATTTCACAGCAATTTCCCTGCTCAATCCCCAGAGCTGCCCTTCCTAAATCCCCTCCAGCCCTGGTTTTCCACCCTGGGAATGAGAGGAGGGGGAATTTCCTCTCAGAGCTGGGAGCAGCTCGGAGGTGCCAGCCCCTGCCAGCTTCTCATGCCTGCTGTTCTCACTGCAGATCTCCTGACATTTGGCACTGGGTTCCTTTCCCAGGAGGATGAAGCCTGGAAAAGAAGGATGTGTAACCTGGAGAGTGACAGTCCCTGAAATGATCTCCATTTTTCTATGTGCAGCAAAGTCTCTGAGCCTCTATTTGTGCAATAAACAAAGCTTTTGTTAAAAAAAAACAAAACAAAAACAAAAACAACTTGGTTGCTTCTTCTTCAAAGGATTGGAGCTGCAGGGGAGGCAGTTGGGAAAGATCAGCTGCAAGGAGGGGGCTGGGATGGAACAGGAAAACACTCTGGAGAGAAAATTTGGAGAGAAAACCACTCTGGATCCATCATGGGAGGCTCCCAAGTTCATGGTGAGGCAAAAGGGAGAGGAGAGGGCTCAGTGCAGCTTCTTGGAGCACCTTGGGGTGTCAGGCTGTGGGATCCACATGGATTCACCCAGGAGAGGAGCTGTTCCAGGGAAACCACTTTGTGCACCCAGGAGTTCCTTGGATCCCTGGAAATCCCCAGCATCACCTCTGGGGAAGTGTCATGGAGAGGGATTGGTTCTGAGAGCTCTGCTGCTGGTTTGGATCAGCCTGGGGGGCAGCTGTGACACCAAATCCTGGAGGATAAGGCAGCTTGGTCATGGAAAACTGGAATGCTTTGGGTTGGAAGGGACCCAGTGCCACCCCTGCCATGGGCAGGGACACCTCCCACTGTCCCAGGCTGCTCCAAATTCCATCCAGCCTGGCCTTGGGCACTGCCAGGGATCCAGGGGCAGCCACAGCTTCTCTGGGAAATCTATTCCAGTTCCTCCCCACCCTCCCAGGGAACAATTCCTGCCCAATATCCCACCCAAATCTCCCCTTTTCCATGTTGGAGCCATTCCCTGGGTCCTGTCCCTCCATCCCTTGTCCCCAGTCCCTCTCCAGCTCTCCTGGAGCCCCTTTAGGCCCTGGCAGGGGCTCTGAGCTCTCCCTGGATCCTTCTCTTCTCCAGCTGAGCCCCCCCAGCTCTCCCAGCCTGGCTCAGAGCAGAGTTAGGTCCATGAACAGGTAAATACAGAGACACAGCAATAAAGGCTCAGGCAGCTCTGGCAGTGCCTCAGCTCCCTTTGCCTTCACATTTCCCTTCCAAAGCCCCTCCTAGAGCCTCCTATCTCCTGGAAGTTAAGGAGAAGCAGAAACCTGGCAGTGCAATGGGGAGAGGAGGGAAGAGGAAGGTGGAGGGGCCTTGGAGAAGCCCTGGGACTGCAGCTGCCCTGGTCCCCAGCCCTCCCCTCACTGGGGAGTGCAGGGATGCTCAGGAGCTCTGGCTCTGCTGGAATCACCCCCAGGGAGCTGCAGGGATGTTGAAAATCTCCCTTTTCCTGCTGTCTCCTTGGTGACTGGAGAACAAAAGCAATGCAGGCACCCATTCCCAGGCTAGAGAAACACCCTGCTGTGCAGTGCCCTGGATCCTGGAGCAACATCCCTGCTCGAGCAGCCTCAGCCATTCCCACTCCAGGTAATCCAGGAATTCCCCTCCCTTCCCAACACTCCCCCCGGGCATGCCAAGGTGGACTGGCTGGGAATTCCATTAAATACCTGTGGTGTCAGGGAGAACAGCCTGGTACCCACCTCCCCTAAAGGCTGCTGAGGGAAACCAAGGGATTTTGGTTGGGCCCCAGCCCCAAACCTGCCCAGGGAATTGTCAGGTCTGGGCAGGGTCCCCCAGCTCCAAAAGCCTGACTCTGTGCACTCACTGCTTGTCTTTCAATATTAACCCAAATCTAGAGGTTTTGGAGTCTCAAGAGTTGATTTTTCTAGAAAAGAATAATAATAATGAAGGGTTTTTTTAGTTTTTTAGGCTAATTCGATACAGTGGCTCAGGGAGCAGAATCAAAGGGACACAATCTCCCTTCAAAGAAAATCATTTACCACCAAAGCCACTGGGCACCATTTTGCACCTCAAGCCATCAAAATTGGCTTTACATTTTGGTGCCCTCCCTTGTGCAAGAAGGGATTTAATGCTCTTTTTTTGCCTCTGGCTTGAACAGGGCAGGCTCAGCCATGAGGAGTCTCCTCAGAAGTTCTCCACATCATCACCTTTTTGCCTCTGCAGCCAGATCAGAAAAACCTTTGCAGGTGTAAGACTTCAAAGCTGGTCCAACCTGATTTTTAGACTCACAGCATGGCCTGGGTTGGGAGGGATTTTAAGGATCATCCCATCCCACCCCTGCCCTGGCAGGGACACCTCCCACTGCCCCAGGCTGCTCCAAATTCCATCCAGCCTGGCCTTGGGCACTGCCAGGGATCCAGGGGCAGCCGCAGCTTCTCTGGGAAATCTATTCCAGTTCCTCCCCACCCTCCCAGGGAACAATTCCTGCCCAGTATCCCACCCAACCCTGCCCTCCTCCAACTTCAGGCCATTCCTAAACCTCAGTGTACCCATCAGAGGACACCCATCCCCAGAGGTAACATCCTAGAGCTTCCAGTATCAGAACAGGCCTTATTCAGTCTTTTCCCTTCCCAAACCTGAAGCAATCCCTGTTCCCTGACATCCCAGGGGGGGTTTGAGCTGTGCTGCCACAGGTTCCAGGTGATTTTACCTTTGGGAATCTCGTGTGGCACAACCTGAGCACGAAAATCTGCTGACACTGGGGGGAGACAGCAGCTCAGCTTTGCTTCAGTTGCTCCTTCAGAAACCAAGTGCTGACCTCGGATTGTGAAAGAATCCCAGAATCCCAGGATCCCTGAGGCTGGAATAGCCCTCCCAGCCCATGGAGCCCAAGCTGTGCCCATCCCCACCTTGTCCCCAGCCCAGAGCCCTGAGTGCCACGGCCAGGCCTTCCTTGGGCACCTCCAGGGGTTTCTGATTCAAAGCACATTTGAAAGAGGAACAGAAAATTCAATTCAGTTTAATTGCTGAAGGAAAAAGGCAGCAAGGATAGAGAGCCTTGGAGGGCTCAGTGAATCCCACAATCATCAAGGTGGGAAAAGATTTGAAGCTCCAGTCCCACCATCCCTGCAGCACCAGCATCATCATCAGCCCTAAATCCTGTTCCCCAGGGGATGTGAGTGGGCACCTTCCACACCAGGGGATCTACACAGGAACCTCTTGCACATATTCCCATCCCAAAAAGCCAGCCAGGGCACACTGTGGTGCCTACAGAACTGCAGGGTCTCTCCTTCTCCCCTATTCCATGAAATTCCTCTGTTCCAAAGGAGTGTTCAGGTCCCTTGCACAGGTCTCTCGCTATCTCTGATGTTGTTGTCACCAGTGCCAAGTGCTGAAGACAGAAAACAAAAGGATTTCTGCCTTTTAAACTTGCAGTGCTTGCACCTTTAGGCTTTCCTTTATTCATTGGAAGGCTGGGTGGTTTTAAACAAATGAAAAATCCTTGAAATCCTTGTGGAGTGATCAGGAAAGGAGGTGTTGGGATTTTAAGGGAAAAAAATGAAACTCTCACAGGCCAGATGACTCCAGAGGCTGCTGGATTAGGGCTCCTCCAGCCCAGAGGGGTCAGGGCTGTGGGTATCTGTGGTCCTTGAAGTGAAAAATAAACCTTCAACAGGAGAGTTTCCTCATTAGACTTTAGCTGAGATGAACCCAGCTCAGTTTTAGTGCCACTGGCAGCTTTTAGCCTGAGACTTTTGCCAGAACCACAGCAGCACTGTGGCTGGAGGGAGGCAGAGCTCCTGAACAGCATCCCAAGAGCTTCCCACATTTCCTTCCTGGCTTTTCCTCTTGGGGATCAGCAATTCCCCCTCCTTTCTCTTGCTCTGCAAATGTTCTGTGTGAGGGAGAGCCCTTCAGAGCTCCCTGGGATCCCAGCTCAGCTCTTGGCAGAATTGCTTCCAAGGATGCATTAACTTGTTGCATCCTCTAATTATACTATATATGATATAATTAATCTGGTTAATAATCATTAACTGCCTATTAAGTTCAGCCTCCAAGGCTAGTGGGGAGCTGAGAGACATCACATGAGGGAGTTTGGTGCCCTGTGACCTGGAATAACCCAACCAGGCAAGGGACCCACAAGGATCACCCAGCCCAGCCCCTGGCCCTGCACAGACACCCCAACAACCCCACCCTGGGCCTGTTGTCCCAAAAATCCTGGAGCTCTGTCCAGCACTGCACACCCAGGGAGGTTCAAGACTTTGTTTGTTCCTCTTGAACAATTTTTAGGACAAGGTGGGAGGGCACACCCAGCTCCTTCCTTGAGTTCATGCCACTTGTTTTTGGGGGAAGAGGTGCCAGTGGGAAACATCTCCAGCTCATACACACAGAGAGGTTTGTTCCTGCAAAGATCTGCCTTGGAGCTGAATCGAAATGTGAAAATAAATAAAAAGAAAAGCAAAGAGATGGATTGATCCCAAATCAGGCACATCTGGGATGTGAATACGGCTTAAATCTTCAATTTATTGGGGCCTGATGAGCATCCAGCAGTGCTGCCCTTGGTGGGACTGAACCATGGAATATCCTGAGCTGGGAGGGACCCCCAGGACCATCCAGTGCAACCCCTGCCCTGCCCAGACCCCCCAACAACCCCACCCTGGGCATCCCTGGCAGCTCCTGCAGCTCTGGCAGCCTTGGGGCCGTGCCCATTCCCTGGGGAGCCTGGGCAGTGCCCAGCACCTCTGAGGGAAGAAGCTTTTTCCTAAAATCCAACCTAAATCCCCCTGGCACAGCTCCAGGCGTGCCCTGGGTGCTGCAGCCCCCTCAGGCTGAGCCCTGTGCTCCAGCTGGACATTCCAGGTGCCCTCAGCTGCTCCCCCATGTCCCCTGCAGACCCTTCCCCATCCCTGTGTCCCTCCCTTGGACACCCTCCAGGAGCTTTGGGTTTTATGTTGTGGCACCACGTGGAAAACAACCCAATGCCCAACCCCTGAGTGTGTGGGGGCAGCTCTGCTGAACCCTGAGTTGATGTTCTCCCCCTGAATTTGTTCCTTTTTCAGCTGGGGGTGACAGGAACTCAGAGGTGGCTGAGCTGTTTGTGCACAACCACAGCACTCCCCAGTCTGGCTTGGGCTTTTGAAGCTGCTTTCTCTGGGCTGCTGGAGCAATTCCAGAGTGTCTGGGCTGGGCAGGTGTGGAACACTTTGGGAGAACCACAGCACCAGCTGATAACAGCAACTGCAGGGTCCTGCAGGAGTTACCCCCGAGCAATGGGCTCCTTGAAGGCTCCTGCAGAGGGAAACTGTGGGCACACACAAGTTATTAGGTTTTTATCCATGTGTGTTCCCACATTGCAGCCATTCCCTGGATCAGAGAGCTGCTGGAAATGTCCCTGTGTCCGAGCATCCCTGCCAGGCTGTCCCAAGGCTCTGGATGTGGCTGTCACAGGGGAGGGTGGATATAGCTGCTTCCCATTGATTCCTAGGAACACAGAGCCTTTTTTATTATCCTTTTTTTTTTTTACTCCTGGACTTCCTCTTGCTGCTTGGCTTTGCTCCCCAGTGCCTCAGCTTCCAATGGTGTGGCCCTTTCCCAGTCCTCCAGCTCTTTTAATCTGCTCTGACTCATTTCTCTGGCCTAAACTCGGGCTCATTTCCCAGCTTAGTGCTCCTCGTTGACCTGAGGAGGCTCAGAGCCAACCACCAACAAATGGCAGCTCCTGACAGTGAAGTTTGAGTCAAAGAAATCAGTCTGGGCCCTGTGGTTGTGCTCTAAACCAGTTTGATTATTTTGCATTTCTCACCCAGACCATGGTTAGTGTGTTCCCTCTTCTTCCCATGCCTCATTCTCCCCCACATGGTCCCTGCAGGAGGAAATGCCAAGGAACAAGTTCCCAGGGAACACAGGATGAGCTTTGAGTGATGTCTCCTGAATTTCCACTTCCTGGCCACCTTTCTCCTTCTTCTCAGTGGCTCCACTTTGCCTGCTCACTCACAAAAGCTCTTACCACAGAATCCCAAATCAGCCAGGTGGGGAGAAAGCTTCAGCATCCTCCAGTCCCACCACGATCACCCCTAAATCTTCTCCCCAAGTGCCTTTGGCCCTGGGTTGCAGAAAGCTGTTAGGACTGAGGATTTGAAAATGGGGCAAAAAATGTGTTCAGCCACCCATTACAGACCTGCTCCAAGAGCTGCAGAAAAATAAATATTTGTGGGGTTTTTTTTCCATGAAGATGAGGCTTGGAAAAGCATTTAGAAGGTGTTAGTCAATGAGACATCTTGGAAATTCAGGTGATTTGCATTCCAGCTCCTTGGAGCAGAGGGACATCTGTGACAGCTTCTCCACCATCTGCCTCTGCCTCTTGTCCCTGTGCAAAGATCCTTTAATCATTTTCTTCCCCATTTCAGTCCCACACAGAGATTCCTGAGTGGGAAACACAGAGCTTTGCTTTGTCATCCTGCAATGGTCCAGTGCCCTGATCCTCCCTCCAAGAGCTCCTGCTGGCAAAGCTATTGAAATAATCAGGATTTCAACCCTGCTGAAGAGATGTGATGTAATTCCAAGGGCTCTTGGCTAAGGTGCTGCTGTTGGGTAACATCCTCCTATTAACTTGAGTCAGATGTTGAAGGAATTGCTTGTCATCCCCAATTACCAGTTGAGTCACAAGTGGATGAGCCACAATATTTTTCTTCCCCACGAAGGGTGACAGCATTTTGTGGAAAACATGGGCTTTAATTCTCCTTCTGCACCAGCAAAGGGGGAGTGGGAGAAAGGCAAGGACTCATCTTGGAGGGGTTTCTGTCAAATCCCAAAGTTCCTTTCATTTCAGACTCAGCTCTTTCTCCTGCCCACACTTTTCCATCCTCATTACATAGCACTGGGCACAAAAGTGTTGCCAGCCCTCAACCTCCCCGAGGGAAGAGGTTTCACAAAGCTTTCCCAGCCCTTTTGAGGAAAAGGATATTGTTCTATTTTTCCCTTGTTTTCTGGGAAACTGGCAGCAAACATTTCCTCTTTCCTAATGCTTGTTTCAATGAAATCCTTCGTGAGAGCTTCACCCTCATTTTCCCAAAGAATGCAAAACAGGAAAGACAGATCCATTCCTGTGACACAAATTGCTTCCTCTGGATACTTCCTGGTTGCTAAAATGGGTGGAAAGCAGGTGATTGCACTTGTCCAGCCTGGGGAAGAGAAGGTTCTAGGGAGATGGTAGAGCCTAAAGGGGCTCCAGGAGAGCTGGAGAGGGACTTGGGACAAGGGATGGAGGGATGGGACACAGGGAATAGCCTGAAACTGGAGGAGGGAAAGGTTAGGTGGGATATTGGGCAGGAATTGTTCCCTGGGAGGGTGGGGAGGAACTGGAATAGATTTCCCAGAGAAGCTGTGGCTGCCCCAGGATCCCTGGCAATGCCCAAGGCCAGGCTGGATGGAATTTGGAGCAGCCTGGGACAGTGCGAGATGGAACAAGATGAGTTTTAAAGTCCCTTCCAAGCCAAACCATTCCATGCCTCTGTGATCCAATTCCTGGTCCCATGGCCTGTGCTGTGTCAGGGGTGGCAGGACATACCTTCCCATGGAACAAATGTGGAAACACAGCCTGGAACCCACAGCTGCTGAGCCATGGCAGCACAGCCCAGAGAGGCAGCACATCCCAGAGAGGCACCAAATCCCAGGGAGGCAGCACATCCCAGATAGTCAGCACATCCCAGAGAGGCAGCACATCCCAGAGAGGCACCAAATCCCAAAGAGGCAGCACAGCCCAGAGAGGCAGCACATCCTAGGGAGGCAGCACAGCCCAGAGAGGCACCAAATCCCAGAGAAGCAGCAGAGCCAGGACTCTGAGCCCTTCAGGTCTGGGCTTGCTCTCCTTCCAGTGACTCATGGCATTTGTGCAGGTTTGGCTGGAGCTCTGTTCCTTGTCCCCAGTGCCCAGAGTGGTGTCAGCAGGGCAGGTAAACACTCCTGGGGACATGGGGTGTGCAGCTGGGCTGTCTTAAGGAAAGCCAAGAGCTGTGCAATCCCTGCCTTTCCCCGGGGTACAGAGGCACCAGAACTATTTCTTTCCTCATTCTGATTTCACAGCACTTCCAATGCATCAACACAGCCTGACAGGAGCAGTTGAGGGAGCTGGGGGGGTTTGGTCTGGAGCAGAGGAGGCTCAGGGGGGACCTCATTGCTCTGCACAACTCCCTGACAGGAGGGGCAGGGAAAGGATGAGAGGAAATGGCCCCAAATTGCACCAGGGGAGGCTCAGAGTGGAGATTGGAACCAATTTTTCCCGCCCACAGTGGCCAGGCCTTGGAATGAGCTGCCCAGGGAGGAGGTGGAGTCCCTGTCTCTGGAATATTCAGGAGGAGTCTGGATGTGGCCCTTGGGGACAGGGCTTGGGGTGATGTTGGTGGGACTGGGGTGGCACTGGGTGATCCTGAAGGGCTCTTCCCACCCTGATGATTATTCTGGGGTATTTAGTGGAGCAATTGCTGCTTCCAGAAATGTGAGATGATGTTCAGGGCCAAGAGAGCAGGACAATAAAATCATCCCTGCCCCTTTCCAGTCTCCCTTTCCCTCCCCTCCTCTCTCCTCCTTGCTTTGGAAGTGCCTCATTTTCCATTCCCTGCTGCCTCCCTCATG
The DNA here is from genome assembly GCA_013398175.1 of Climacteris rufus. Lineage (NCBI taxonomy): Eukaryota > Metazoa > Chordata > Aves > Passeriformes > Climacteridae > Climacteris > Climacteris rufus. The sequence continues at coordinate 86,293 of VZRZ01002166.1, read as the reverse complement.
TCAAACACAAGCAGATGTTTTTGCTGATAAACCTGAAGCTGACAAAAGCTGGTTTTTTTTCTTTCCATATTCACATAGCTCTAGAGAATGAAATATGTGGATTCTTCTGAAGGTAAATGAGACTCCCTTTTTTAGATCTCTACCAAATTCCAATTCCCATTGAAATTATTTCCACACACAGGAGAAACACTGCCCAGGTTTGTCTCAGTGCTTTGAAAGGCTTTAGTGAATCATCTTTTATGTTTTTATCGTCTTACTTCTCTTAGAAATCCCCAAAAATCACAGACCCAGTGATGAGCACCACAGAGTGAAAATTGGGAGCCACTTCCAAAAAGAAAGTGTTCAATGAGCTTGGAAAAACTGCTGTTAAAATATATGGCTTTGCATCACTCAGCATCTTCTAAACTCAATTCCATGAGAAATCATTGAATTTCATCAATCAATGGCACAGGAAAGGAAAATTTCCCATGATGAGGTGCCACATTTTATCTGAGAGACTGAATTCATGCCTTAAAGCCTGAGAACTTCCTTTTCAGAGAGATTTCTCCTACCTGTCCTTGAGAAGTTCATTGCAGACTGGTAAAAGTTCATTGCAGACTGGTTCATTGCAGACTGAAGTTCTTGGTGCTGGGAACCGCTGAGCTGACACTGGATTTTGACGTGAAAATTTAAATTTCATATTTTCACATTTTCACCAGATTTTCGTGTGTAAATGGTGGGAAAGTCACTTGAAATCCTTCAGATTTATTCAAGTCATGGACTCTGGTGTCAGTCACAGTCCAGCACATTCCCTGCTCAGGAGCAGAGCCCCCCTTGGGGTCAAAGACAGGCTTGACCTATGGAATTCATTTTCCAGCCCTGTGTTTGTCACAATTGTGGGAATTCTCATCCAAGTCATGGTCTTATGGCTCCCATGCCAGGAATTTGTCAGAAGGGTGGTGAAACAGGATTTTTGGCCCATTTTTGTGGACATTTTCTGTCCCTTCCTGGCTCAAGTGTAGCACACATGCACCTGGTCATGGGATACACCTGAAATGAAACATTTGGATTTAAAATTATGTATTTTATTAGTGCTCTCTTAATGTTTGCTTTTATCCTTAACTGATGGATGCCAGGAGCAGAACCTGACATGGAAAATCCTGGATTTTGCAAAGTGCACAACTGGAGGCCTCATGGTGGCCTGAGGTTCTCCAAAAAGCTCATTCATGGATCTCACTGTTAAAGGATGGGATGTAAAGTATGGAAAGAACTGCCTGTGGAGAATTATTCCCTAATTCTTGGTGCCCTTAGCACCCACTAAAAGTGCAAATCCTCTTCTCTCTTACCAAATGTGGAGGTGCTGCTTCACAGACTCACAGGATGGGCCAGGTTGGGACAGCTGGACTCACCTCCCTGCTCCAGCAGGGCCATCCCAGAGCCCAGGATTGTGGATATTCTGGAATATCCCCAGTGAGGAGACCCCACAGCCTCTCTGGTCTCTGCTCAGGGCTGGGGCAGTGCCCAGGGAAGAAGTTCTGCCTCCTGTGCAGGGGGAACTCCCTGGGCATCAGTCCCTGATGAGGGGCAGGACCCCCTCCCTGAGCTGGTTGTGTCCTTGTCTCCTCTCCAGAGAGGATTTATCTCATCCAGGCCCTGAGACAGACACAAGAAGGACAGGTCACTTCTGTCACTTTTGCTTTTAGCTCCCTTCTGACTGTGAGTGGGCACCAGGAGGAAGCCAGGCAGGGAAGAGCTGGGGGAGCATCCAGGTGAGGTCCTGGGGTACAGAAGTGCAGCAGGGCTCCCCTCTCCTGCCCTGTCCCTGAGCTGTGCCAGGCTGAGAAGGGTGTTCCTGAGGCCTCAGGGACAGGCAGGGTCCGGCACTGCTCTGGTCACCTCATCTCTGCTGGCCCTGGCTCCTGGGGACGCCCTGGGGCAGCCCAGGCTGCACCTTCCCTGGGAGGGGAAAAGGAGGGACAGGGACAGGAACCAGGGAAGGGCTGGAGCTGTGCCAGGGGGATTTAAATTGGATTTTAGGGAAAAGCTTCTTCCCCCAGAGGTGCTGGGCACTGCCCAGGGAATGGGCATGGCCCCAAGGCTGCCAGAGCTGCCAGGGATGCCCAGGGTGGGGTTGTTGGGGGGGCTGGGCAGGGCAGGGGTTGCACTGGATGATCCTGAGGGTCCCTTCCCACCAGGATATTCCAGGATTCTGTGATTTGCTCTGAGCCTACCTGGCCCTGGTGATACCAGTGGCTCTGGGCTGCTCTCATCCCTCAGTGCAACTCAGAAGTGGATTCTCCTCCATCCCAGTCCTGGATAAATGACCAACCTAACCAACAAATTTACCCATTACCCCTGAACAAAGTCCCTATGAATGCGGCAATTAGGATGGCAATTAGGAGTTACACACCAATTACCCATTTCAGGGGTTCATTATGTCATTAGCTTACCAGTCACATTTGAAACACAAGCTAAAAATCATCACAACCCCTTTATTTTAAAATGCCAAATAAAAACATAATGAAATACAGAACATAATGAAATACACATCAAGAGTAGGCAAACAGTGGATGGTTTCACTGCTGTATTATATTACAGCTAAAATTAAGTTGCTAAGTTTGAAATTTAACAGTTTATTTTTACCTAAATTAAATATTTTGTTGGTTTTCTTCTTCCAAAACCAGCACTCTACAGGGAATTTGGTTCTCTCCCAGTCTTACACAGATTGAGAAAGAATCTTCATCCTTTTCTAACCAATACCATACCCAATTTATATATTCTTTTTCCTCCTGCTGGCTGATGAATTCCTGAGCATGACTTAAAGTCCCATGCCAAAGTTGTATTTCGGGTGTCAAAAGTGTGTAATTTTAGCTCTGCTGGAACCAATAGAGCAAAAATTGACCAAATCAAAGGCCTCAGAATGGAAAAAGGTGGAAAACTGAGAAAACAAATTAAGCCAATCCTTAAAGGCAGAGCCTCCAACTTCTCACAACCGAGTCAGTACAAGGGGTGGTGGTTTCCTGCTAAACCTGGCAGAGACTTTGTGAAAACTGATGGAATTTGGGGTTCAGCTTCAGGAACTCCCTGCCAAGGCTGAGTTTATCACCCTCCCTTGGTGGCATCACTCTCGTGGCTTCTGCCTCATCACAGCCCCTGGTTCAGGTGAAACACTGAACATTTACTGCCTGGATTCTGTAGGATCAGGGGTTCTTTAGGAGTTGAAGACTTTCTCAGATGAAGCTGTGTAGGCACAGATGCCTCTCCAGGGGCTGAGGAAGGGAAATCTTGAAGGGCAAGGGGTGGGAAGGGGACAGAGCCCCCAGGTCCCTCACCTGAGTGGTCAGGGTTGGATTTTCCCTCTCCCTGTGGGATGTGGAGCCCCCAGTGCAGAGGGACAGGAAGGACTCACCCCACCCCACCTGCAGGAGCTGGTGAAGGTGTGAGAGAGATGGGCTCATCCCCAAGGGGGAACATCAGATTTCTGACATCCCTCAGCAGTGAATTTGGTTTGGGAAGTTTCCCATGGCTGTGGAATTCACCTGCAGCCTGGCACTTCTTGCAGCAGCTACAGGAGGTGGAATCCCTGCACAGAACCTGGAGTGGGTGGTGATGTCTGAAACCTGGATCTCACCATGGAATGAAGCACCTTTGACTCTACTGAGACTCATCCTGATGGTGTTGGATGGAAAAATGGAGAAACTGGGTGTGCAAGGCAGGAGGAATTGTCAGTGCTGCTGCAAGCCAAGCTGGAATCTCCTCTCGGTGCTTGAACAGCAGAAATTGGATCCAATTTTGGGTGATGCCACCTGTCCCCTGCTGGAAAACACCCACACTGGGGAGAAGGAACAAACCTGGAACCTGGAAATGTCGTTTCTACCTTGAAACACCTCCCATTTTCCAGCTGAGCAGCAGCAATGGGAGCAGGAATTGCGGATCCCGGCTCTGACGGAGCCAAAGGAACAGGATCCAAACCCAACTCAAATCCCTGCCTGGGGAATGTGCACCTATCCAAGAAAAGGAGCTGTCTGTTGGAAAGCTGAAACTCTGGAAATCCAAGCCAAGTGTGGTTTGGATTTCATCTCTGCTATCAGCTGGAAGGAGCAGCCTTGGAACACGTCTGAGTGGATCAGGCTCTGGAAACTCCCTTGAAGGATGTGGCCCCCATGGAGTAAATCAATTCCAGGAGCTTGGATTGGAGCAAACAGTGGCAAAACCCCATAACAACAACATTTTATCATGGCAGAAAAGGATAAAGGGGGAAAAAAAAAAAATCACAAAAAGTGAAGTTCCAAAGGGTAAAACCTGATGAAGGAGAATTAGGAAGTAATGCTTCCTATAAAATTGTTGGGAACTCTTTTTCTGTCGGTAACAACGAGCAAACACACAAAGCAACACAAAGGAGGCTGAGTGGAACCCCCAACATTCACCCCACAGACTCACAACTTTATAGGATTTCACAGGATTCTTGCTGCTATAACCAAATGCCTCAAAGCTCTCGGAGTACCTGCCCCTCTGTTTCCAACCATTTTGATTTGCAGACTCCAGAGTTTTTTTCCAATGAATTCTTGGACCAAGGGCAGCAAGCTGGAGCCCTCTGGCAGCGTTTCCCTCTCCACATCTCGTGTCCTGGATGCTCTGCAGGGCATGGATTGAGCACTCCTGGGCCCTGTGGGGGCCTGCAGAAGACACCCCAAAACCACAACATCCCCTTTGTTCCTGTACCCACCTGAGGAAGCAGCAGTGGCTGAGGGCATTCCCTGAGGAGAAGGTTGGCACTAAACACTGAAGGAATGAGTTTGGGATTGGTGGCACAACAGTGTCACAACACCAGGGGGTACAGCTGGGAATTGTCAGCCCTGGTGGGCTCGAGGAGGGACTTCAGGGTCATGGGATGGTTTGGGTTGGAAGGGACCTTAAAGCTCATCTTGTTCCAAGCCTGGACACCTCCCAGTGTCCCAGGCTGCTCCAAGCCCCATCCAACCTGGCCTTGGACAATTCCAGAGATCCAGGGGCAGCCACAGCTTCTCTGGGCACCCTGTGCCAGGGCCTCCCCACCCTCCCAGGGAACAATTCCTGCCCAATATCCCATCCAACCTTGCCCTCCTCCAGCTTCAGGCCATTCCCCTTGCCCTATCTCCAAGCCCTTGGAAATGGGATGTCTTGGCCCTCCCCATTTTCCTGGTTTAGGGCAGGAATGTGGAAGAGCCGCTGAGAAATGCATGACCACTGTCCAAAACCCACTGCAGACTGAGTCTGCCAAGTGAGCAAACAAGTCCAAGTCCAACATGTGCCTCCAGATCCTTGAAATAAACTTCCTTCCGGAATGGCTGGACACAAATCATCCCCCCTTTGAGGAGTGGACGCAGAGGCTGCAGTGGGGCCAGGCCTCACTGGCAGCTCTGTCTCCCCAGGTAAATGAAGGAACAAAGAGGAAGCACAGACTGTGTCCCAGCTGGAAGCAACAGCCAAGGAAGGGTGATCCCTTCTCCCAGGAACAGCCATGGAAGAGCCAGCCCAGCAGGGAATTGATCTCCAGCCTCTCCTCCAAGGGCCTGGAGCTGGAATAACACACGTTTCACTCTGGTGCCTCCACAAGAGCCATGTCTGTCCTAGCATAGCTCCTCATGAAGGAAAAACATCCCAGGGTGGGCTCAACAGAAGGATAATGAAAAATAAAACCATTTTCATACATCCCTGAGGACCGAGCTTGTGCTCAGCCCCTCAGTCCCGGGGCTGCTTTTGCCATCCTGCCTCTGCAGCTCCAGGAAGGCAGAGCTGTTGATGATCACAAAGGTGTCCTTGCTGTCCTTTGCTGGCAGCTCCTCCAGGCTCCTGGGAGGGCTCAGCTTCCCAGAGTACAGATAATCGATGTAGTTCTCGGGCTTGCTGGAAACGATGTTGCTGAGCATCATGACAAAGAGGAGGAAGCCAAAGAAGCCCACGATGATGAGGATGTAAAAGGAGGCCATGATCTCCTCCTGCAGCTCCAGGGCTGGGTTGCTGTAGTTGTTGAAGCGCAGGGCCTTTTTCTGTTCCACCAACATGTGGAGCACACTGGGCAGGGGGGAGCTGCTGTTGGTGTGGTTGCTCAAAGCCATCACGGCGTCCATGCTGGCAGCCAAATCTAAGCAAAACAAAGCAAAAAAGAACCAATTAGCTGAGCCCAGGTCCTTCACACCATTCCCTCTCCTCTGCTCTGGGAATTCGTGGACTTAGAAGGTCCAGACTGAAGACTGAGGTCACTGGGGGCTGCAGCTCCTGACCAGGGACAGCTCCAGTCTCAGGACAGGGACAACACCCAGGGAAGGGCTGGAGCTGTGTCAGGGTTTGGGATGGAGATCAGGGAAAGCTTCTTCCCCCAGAGGTGCTGGGCACTGCCCAGGCTCCCCAGGGAATGGGCACGGCCCCAAGGCTGCCAGAGCTGCAGGAGCTGCCAGGGATGCCCAGGGGGGGGTTGTTGGGGGGTCTGTGCAGGGCCAGGGGGTGCACTGGGTGGTGCTGTGGCTCCCTTCCATCCTGTAAGCCACAGTGGAAGGCAGTGGCAAGTTGGGGCAGGAATTCAGGGAATCCAAAGCTGTTCTGTCTGCATGGAAAACGGGCATTTCCATGCAGGAGCACACACAGCCTTCCCCAGGCTGGTTTTGTTCTGCTGATGTTCCATCTGTTCTTGATAGAACATCAAGATCAGAACGTGGGAATAACACTGCCAATTCCAGGGATTATCTCAATGGAAATGGGATTAAAATAACATTACCAAGAGGAGAGGAAATCAATACTGGGACTGTCATCGAATCATGGAATGCGTTGGGTTGGAAGGGACCTTAAATCTCATCCAGTGCCACCCCCTGCCCTGGCAGGGACACCTCCCACTGTCCCAGGCTGCTCCCAGCCCCAGCCAGCCTGGTCTTGGACACTGCCAGGGATCCAAGGGCAGCCACAGCTTCTCTGGACAAATCATTGCCCCTAAGCAAACCACAATATTCTTCTATTCTGAAAAATCTAAAATTTTACCACATCTCCCAATCCCACATCCAAAAATAGGCTTTTGGCAGCAACAATTTTCCAATTTTGATAGAAATCCATGTATCATTTTTAGCTCTCTGAAGTGATGTTCTTTGGGAAGGATGTGATTATCTTAGCACAGCTTTGTGCAAATCTGCCCAGGAGGTCTTGCCCAGCTGTAAACAGAAGCCAAGAATTTCATCCCAAACATGCAAGTTTTGCTAATTTGAAGTAATTTGAAGTCACAGGGTGCCCAGAGAAGCTGTGGCTGCCCCTGGATCCCTGGCAGTGCCCAAGGCCAGGCTGGACAGGGCTTGGAGCAGCCTGGGACAGTGGGAGGTGTCCCTGCCCATGGCAGGGGTGGCACTGGGTGGGCTTTGAGGTCCTTCCAAACCAAACCATTCCATGATTACTTGTGCTTTTCCTTGTTTTTCAGCTGGTGTTGGTTAATCTGTGTCACTCTTCTCTTGCCAAGGGTCTTTAAAATGAAGCTGCAACCTCACCTATTGCAGCCAGAGCTCAGGTGGTTCCCAGCACCTGAGGGTTTGAGCTCTGCCTTAAATCTCCTACAAGAACCCATTTAACAAGTGATTTTAAATTAAAAATTGATGTGAATAATTGAATAAAAAAACCCCACACTCTGAAAAAAAATATGGAGACTAAAGAGCAGATCTTCCTGCCAGTCACCCCTGAGATATTTGGATGGTTATCCTTGGAAAAGAGAGCACCTGACCTCCAGCTGGAATCCCTGGCTGGCAGCCTCCTTCCCTTTCTCATCCTGCTGGCAGGAATTGTTTTTTCTGGGATGTTCACTGCTCAGGCCAGGCATTTCCTCCCTGGTCCAGCTGGGATGAGACCATCACCAGAGCACTGGAGAGCCCACTGGGTGTCTGGAATGGCCTGAACATCCTGGATGAGTAAGGATGGCTATTCCTGGGGAGGTTTCCTCCTTCTCCCAAGCATCACCTCTTAATGGGTGTGTTTATCCTGCTGGGCTGTGACTGCTCTGCCTGGAATCTCTTAATGGCCAAATAACCTCGGTGGGGCTGTGGGAGCCCAGTGGGATGCAGGGCCGAGGATTTTGGAGATTTACAGCCATAAAACTGGGAATATTCCAGAGGAATGCCAAGAATTCCAGGAGCTGTGGGATCACGTGGGTCAGGAAGAGTTTTTAGCCAACTGGGATTTTTTTCTTTTTTGGTCTAATAACAAAAGCAGAGAGGCAAAATCCCTTCCAGATTCCAAGCAAGCCGCCCATGGATTGTAAAACTCTTCCCTCTGCCCCAGCCCAGTCTGGCTACATAAAAATCAGAATAATCTGAGGTGGAAGGGACCTTAAAACCCATCCAGTGCCACCCCTGCCATGGGCAAGGACAACACAAACCATCCCAGGCTGCTCCAAATTCCATCCAGCCTGGCCTTGGGCACTGCCAGGGATCCAGGGGCAGCCACAGCTTCTCTGGGAAAGCTGTGCCAGGGAACAATTCCTGCCCAACATCCCATCCAACCCTGTTCTCTGGCATTTGGAGCCATTCCTCTTGTCCTGGCACTCCTGTCATCCTTCTTTCCCCAGGGACTGGGTGGTCACAGCACCCTCAGCAGTGAAGCCTGGCTGGGTCTTCTCTTTTTGGAGGGCACAGCACAATAAAACCTTTTTTACACCTTGGCTGAACCCCAGGTGAAGGTTTTATTCTGGAAAAAAATGACTGAAAGCTTTTTTTTCTGATAAAAAGATTTTCTGTGTTATTCTCCCAAACCCATCTGTCTATTCTCTGCCTCTCCAGACTGTTGTGCTCCATGGGGTTTTATTTGCTGTGATATAAAGCTGAGACTGAGTTTTGGCTGTTCCTATCCACATTTATTATGGACAGTGCAAGGTGTCCCTGCCCATGGCAGGGGTGGGATGGGATGATCCTGAAGGTCTGAAAATCCTCTGGGCTTTTCCCATCTGCTGCCACCACTGGATTGGGGCTGGTACTGGAATGATGTGTACAAAATTTTGGGGCTTTAAAATGGAATATAAAAGCCCAGTGTTCTTACAGGGAGGCCCTCAGATTTTGCTTTCGAAGGAAAGCAGTTTGCTGCTCAGGGAAGTGTTGGACAGGCACTTAAAGTATCAATTTAAAATAATACCAGCTCTCAATATAAAATCACATATCAGTGTAAAATCTCAATATAAAATCACATATCAGTGTAAAATCTCAATATAAAATCACATATCAGTGTAAAATCTCAATATAAAATCACATATCAGTAAAAATCTCAATATAAAATCACATATCAGTAAAAATCTCAATATAAAATCATACCAGTGTAAAACCTCAACATAAAAAATGTCAGTGCAAAATCTCAATATAAAATCATATCAGTGTAAAATCTCAATTAAAAAAATATATCAGTGCAAAATTCCAATATAAAAGAATGTATCAGTAAAAAAATCTCAGTATAAAATCATCTCAGTAAAAAATCTCAATATAAAACAATATATCAATAAAAATCTCAATATAAAAGGATATCAGTGTAAAATCTCAACATAAAATCACGTCAGTGAAAAATCTCAGTATAAAAGAATATCAGTGAAAAATCTCAATATAAAACCACGTCAGTGTAAAATCTCAGTATAAAATCATCAGCCAAAAAGCTCAATATAAAATCACATCAGCGCAAAAAGCTCAATATAAAATCACATCAGCGCAAAAAGCTCAATATAAAACCACATCAGTGCAAAAATCTCAACTTAAAATCACGTCAGTAAAGAATCTCAATTTAAAATCACGTCAGTAAAGAATCTCAATTTAAAATCACGTCAGTAAAGAATCTCAATTTAAAATCACGTCAGTAAAGAATCTCAATTTAAAATCACGTCAGTAAAGAATCTCAATTTAAAATCACGTCAGTAAAGAATCTCAATTTAAAATCACGTCAGTAAAGAATCTCAATTTAAAATCACGTCAGTAAAGAATCTCAATTTAAAATCACGTCAGTAAAGAATCTCAATTTAAAATCACGTCAGTAAAGAATCTCAATTTAAAATCACGTCAGTAAAGAATCTCAATTTAAAATCACGTCAGTAAAGAATCTCAATTTAAAATCACGTCAGTAAAGAATCTCAATTTAAAATCACGTCAGTAAAGAATCTCAATTTAAAATCACGTCAGTAAAGAATCTCAATTTAAAATCACGTCAGTAAAGAATCTCAATTTAAAATCACGTCAGTAAAGAATCTCAATTTAAAATCACGTCAGTAAAGAATCTCAATTTAAAATCACGTCAGTAAAGAATCTCAATTTAAAATCACGTCAGTAAAGAATCTCAATTTAAAATCACGTCAGTAAAGAATCTCAATTTAAAATCCCAATACAAAATAATGTCAATATAAAATCTCAATGTAAAATCTCAATATAAAATCCCTGCCAGCGTGGCTCTCACTGACCCCATCCCACTGGACTCCATCAGCATCCTGGCCACACAGAAATCACTGGGGAGGGAAAAATCCACCTCAGCTTCCCTGACACACAAAACAGCCCAGGAAAACTCCAGGAGAGAAACCAACCCCCCAAAAACCATGAGAGGCTTGGGGCAAAGGGCACAAGGAGCAGAGAGGGACCAGTGCTGCCCTTTAACTGGGACAGCTCTGCCCAGGCCACTCCTGCACCACTGAAGGGCAGAATTTCACCCCAAAATGAGGAAAAAGAATTTTAGGGTGGGATGTGCCTGTAGAGACAACGGAGGGAGGGGTTAGTGGCTGCTCTTGGGCAACCCCAGGTGTCCAGGAGGGAGTAAACAGGTTTTGTATAAATAATTGTGTGGTGTTTGACTGTGTGCAGCTCGCAGGCAGTGCTGGAAAGAGCTTGGAATCAGAGAAATTGTTGGGAAGAGCATCCAGGATCATCAGATCCAACCTTTGAGCCATCACCTTGTCAGTGGAAGGGACTGGGATGGATTTGATGCCAACCCAAAGATACTGGGATGGCCCAGCAGCTCTGTGCTGCTCCTTTCCCCAGTGTTGGATTAAATAAAGAGGTCAGAAATGAGTCTTTTCCACAGGATTTGGCTCAGCCCCTTCTCCACTGCTTTTCCACAGCCTGAGGATTGTTCTGACCCTTTTTTTGTGTGTGCAGAGGTGTGTCCCACACCAACACACACTGCACACTGAGAGAGAGCAGGGCTAGATTAGATAGGAGGGAGAAATCCTTCCTTGGGAGGTTCTGGCACACAGAGAAGCTGTGCCTGCCCCTGGATCCCTGGAAGTGTCCAAGGCCAGGCTGGACAGGGCTTGGAATAACCTGGGATAGTGGGAGGTGTCTGGAATTGGAACCAGATGGGATTTAAAGTCCCTCCCAACCCAACCCATTCCATCATCACCATCTCCTGGCCCATAAATAGGAATTAATCCAGGCACTCAGGTAGTTTTGCCTAAGTTTCTCCTTTTCTACACACACATACACACATTAAAATATAAAAACCCCCACAGAGCTACAAGCTTAAAGCCATATTCAACTAATTAAAAAAAAACAAAAAAACAAACAACTTCCTAGTAACTAGAGCATTAAACAGAGGTGATTTCCAAGGGGAAAACTCCAGCGAGGGCATCCAAAATAATGAAAAATGGAACCAAATAATTACCGCAGCGCTTCCATATCATTAGAGGAGGAAATTGCAGCCAGGCAGGCGCTGTGACAGCATCCCTGAGCCCCGTCCCTCCCCAGCGCTCACTCACCTGCAGCACTGCCTCTGTCCTGGAGCAGCACCTCTCCCCTCTGGCTGCCTCCTGCCCAAGGGATTTAACTATTTAAGGAGCAGAGGAGAGGAGTGGCCTGCCCTGCTCGCCCGGGGATAATCACAGGCACGCCGGGCAGAGGGAGTGTCCGAGCAGGGCTGTAACAGGACACCTCAACCTTGGCAGCCTCCTGCTCCGGGGGGCTCCGGGTAGGGCCAAAAATGTGTCCCTGCATCCAGCAGAGGGGGAGGATAACACGGATGAGGGCTTAGTGTGCCACGAGTGGGCAAAATAAACCACGAAAATTGTGCTGGGAGGGTTCTTGGTGTTGGCCAAGAGAGGAGGTGGCGGGGCTGGGGGGGGTTTTGGTTGTTGGACATCAATTCTCAGCAGTTTTGGTTCTTGGTTATTTTTAAACTCAGGGACTGTCAGAAGTGTCCTGATGTGTTTGGAGGATGCTGCTCCTGTCACACCAGAGGAACCACAGAGCCAGGGAATGTCTGGAAGGGACCCCTCAGGACCATGGAGTTCAACTCCCTGCTGTGCACAGACACCCCCAGGATCCCCCATCCCTGAGAGGGCAGAGGCTGCACAGTTGTGTGTCCCTGCTCAGGGCACACCTCCACACTTCTGGTGAAAGGATGAGGAAAGAAAGTAGCCAGGAATAGGAAAGAGGATGCTGGATGAAGCAACCTCCCTATCTCACCTCCCATCTTCCTGCCCCAACCCCTTCTAGCCTGTTCTGCCAGCTGGGCAGGGGTGTTTTAGCCCATTCAGACACGGCAAAACAGCCGGAGTTCCACCCCTTCCCAGCAAATCCCCTTCAGCAGCAGCATAGAACAGCAGCCAGCACTTGCAACATCCCTGATTTAAGTGGGATTTGGAGCACAGACAGCTCCTGGCATGAGGTTCCCTTGTGCAACCAGGACAGTTGAAGGCAGCTGAGGGAGGATGAGAGCTCAGCTGGTTTTTCCTGGGAAGCAGGAGGGAGAATTGTTCAAGGCAAGGGCAAACAGGGCCCCATGGCAGCCTTTGGGAAGCAGGACCAGTAGCAGCTCTCCAAGTTAAATTGTGGTCAGACACATTCCTAAATCTGGCTGTGGGACTCAGCTCATTTTTTCCCGTGTTTAATCTCCTCTGGAGAACACACAGAGCTTTAAAAGTCTCAGCAGCTCATTAGTGAGCTCCACCTTTGCCTAACAAATGCAGAAATGGGAAAAAAATCAGAAGCAGGGAGCTACTGCTTGGAAGAGAGAGACCTGAGGGCTCCCAGGGGGAAGGAGAGGTCTGGGAAACTCCTGCATTTCTTTATAACCCCAGTGCTGCCAGGCTGAGCGAGCTGCTTACAGCCAAATCCCAGCTCTGGGGACAAAATATGGTGCTGAGAGGTTTAAAACCACGACCCCCTAAGAGTCAAAACCCACAGCTCTGGTTCTCAGAGCTGGAGGGGGGAGCTGGAAAACCCACCTGGTTTCACAGGATCCCAGAGTCACCAAGGTTGGAAAAGCCCTTCAGGATCAGCCAGTGCCACCCCAGCAGCACCAGCATCACCCCAAACCCTGTCCCCAGGGCCACATCCAGACTGCTCCTGAACACTTCCAGAGACAGGGACTCCACCTCCTCCCTGGACAGCTCATTCCAAGGCCTGACCACTCTTCCAGGGAAATTTTCTTTTCCAATCTCCAATCTGAGCCTCCCCTGGTGCAATTTGAGGCCATTTCCTCTCATCCTTTCACTGCTCCTCCTGTCAGGGAGTTGTGCAGAGCAATGAGGTCCCCCCTGAGCCTCCTCTGCTCCAGACCAAGCCCCCCCAGCTCCCTCAGCTGCTCCTCCCAGGATGAGTTTTCCAGCCCCTTCCCAGCTCCATTCCCGTCCCTGGATACACTCCAGCCCCTCCATGTCCTCTCTGAAGTGAGAGTTTCAAACCTTTTCCCTGGATTTGATGGTTCTTTTTCCTTGGAAGCCAAGTCCAATGGAAATGTGGCAGTGTAAGCACAGATAACAATCCCTCAGGAGTGATGATCCTCGATCCCCTGCACAGCATAGGGGAATGATCAATTTTGGTGGGATTTGTTTCATTTTTAGGGACTCCATGGGAGTTTTTCTGATTCTCTGGGAGAGACACAGAGTCCATGAGTCCAACATGCCCTGGAGAGGAGCTTGCTTTGTAATTAATGCCTGTGATTAGTGTCAGCCTCTAACTGGTGACAGGAAAAGTGCTGTAGGATGTATCTCTCCCAAGTCATTCCCAGGAAAATTGTGCAGGGTTCCCACTTATCCTCCCCAGGGCTGAGGAGGGATCCCATATCCTTCAGGGCAGCATCCAGCTGCCATTCCCAGAGAGTGAAGGAGCTGGGGTGGTGTAAGATGTCCAGAGGGAGGGTGGGAATTCTTGGAGTGTGGATGGAGAGGGACTCCCAGACACAACCACGTCCCCTGAGCAGTTCTGAGTGACAGCTGCCCAAAGTGTCACCCTCCCTCCTCCACAACAGCCCTGGAGCTTGGGCTTTTGAAAAGGAAGGAAGGATAAAGGAATGGGTTTGTAGCATGAACAGCAGGGCCAGAAGAAATAAACCTGACAGTCTTCCAATGATGGCAAATAAGCTGGGGAATTTCCATCAGTTTTATGGGATATAGGCCAGGGCACCACTGAGGATTTGGTTCCCTTATTCCTGAAATGTCATTTTTTAAAAAAAGATAAGGCAAGGAAACCATCAAACAAGGCTATTTTAGTCCTGCTTTTGCCCAAATATTGGATTTTAGAGCATCAAAACCCTGGATTGTGTTCAGGACCTGGTGGGAACTGAAGTGCTCTGTCCATCCCCTCTTCCAGGAGCAAGAATACCTGGAAGCACACGCAGGACATGAGCAAGGCAGTCAGAAATGCCTTTAAAATCCCACGTGCAGGAGTGAGGCAGGGATGGAGGATTCATTGAGCCGTGGAGGTGCCTGGACAAGCCCAGATGAGCTCCAGCCTCGAAGCATTTCCCAGGCCCGCTTTCCTCCCAGCTTGTTTTCCACGCTCTCCCCCCGGGGCACATACAAGGTGGATCATGTCTCCCAGTGATATTTCCTGTCGAGCAGGGCTGCCTGCCCCGGAGGATGTGGGATGGAGGAATGTCTGGCTGTCACATTGCCCACGTGAGGCCTGCACGGCCCACACTGCTCACCAGAGATGGCGGCCTGAGAGCCCCTGCTGCATCCCTGTGACTGCCTCCCAAAAAATCTAGGGCAGCAATGAAGCATTCCCAAGATTAGGATGCTGAGGGATGCCCCTTCCCCAGTGTTTTGGGGCTCCAAAGTGTCGTGGAGGCTTAAGGATCATCCTGTTCCATGGGTCTGGCTGCCACATTGCCTACATGAGGCCTGCACGGCCCACACCGTGCACCAGGGATGGCGGCCTGAGGGCCCCTGCTGCATCCCTGTGACTGCCTCCCAAAAAATCTAGGGCAGCAATGAAGCATTCCCAAGATTAGGATGCTGAGGGATGCCCCTTCCCCAGTGTTTTGGGGCTCCAAAGTGTCGTGGAGGCTTAAGGATCATCCCGTGCCCATGGGTCTGGCTGCCACATTCCCCACGTGAGGCCTGCACGGCCCACACCGTGCACCAGGGATGGCGGCCTGAGGGCCCAGGCCCCAGCTGCATCCCTGTGACTGCCTCCCAAAGAGTCGAGGGCAGGAATGAAGCATTCCGACGGTTGGGATGCTGCCCCTTCCCCAGTGCTTTGGGGCTCCAAAGTGTCTTGGAGGCTTAAGGATCATCCCGTTCCCATGGGTCTGGCTGCCACATTCCCCACGTGAGGCCTGCATGGCCCACACCGTGCACCAGGGATGGCGGCCTGAGGGCCCCTGCTGCATCCCTGTGACTGCCTCCCAAAAAGTCTAGGGCAGGAATGAAGCATTCCGAAGGTTGGGATGCTGCCCCTTCCCCAGTGTTTTGGGGCTCCAAAGTGTCTTGGAGGCTTAAGGATCATCCCATTCCCATGGGCACCTTGCGCCATCCCAGGTTGCTCCAACCTGGCCTTGGACACTTCCAGGGGAATGTTTTGAGTCTGCAGAGGCTTGGGGAAGATTTGTCAGAGCCCAGAGATATTTGGCATGGAAAACTCCTCTTCCCAGGAGCCTGCTTGGGCAGGGGGATGAGCTGCTCTGTCCTTCTCCAGGTTTCGGTGGTGACTGAGTCATCTTGGCTTCCCAGGAGAGACTGGGAAGGGGCTCTGCTCGTGGTGGCTGAGGCTGCAGGTATGCAGAACCTGGAGGGGCTGACAAGGTGGAGAGAGACTCCTACAAGGGCTGGAGGGACAGGACACAGAGAATGGCTTCCTACTGCCAGAGGGAAGGGTTGGATGGGATATTGGGCAGGAATTGTTCCCTGGGAGGGTGGGGAGGAGCTGGAATTGATTTCCCAGAGAAGCTGTGGCTGCCCCTGGATCCCTGGCAGTGCCCAAGGCCAGGCTGGACGGGGCTTGGAGCAGCCTGGGACAGTGGGAGGTGTCCCTGCCCATGGCAGGGGGTGGAACTGGATGGGCTTTTCCAACCCAAACCATGCCATGATCCTGTGAATGTTCCCAGTGCTGGTCAGACCAAGTCCTGGATCCCATTTCCCAACTTTTCTGTGGCTGAGAAGGAGCCACGTTTTGCTGAGGCAATGAGAAGCCTTGGGCCAGGCCTGGTTCTCTGGTGACCTGTTTGTCTCTCCACACTCAGTGTAGGTGTGAGAAAAAGCTCCTCTGAATCCTCCAGTATTTATACAAAACCCTTCTGCAGCCTGATCCTGCTCTGGGGCTCAGTTTGGTGCTGGCACAGCTCAGGGATCTCTGCTCTCCTTCTTAGCTGTTTTTTTCCTACAGAAGCCTCAGATATTCCCAATATTCCTCCTCAGCAAGAGAAGTCTGGAAAACTTGCACAGTGAGTACATCCCTGAAAGAAAAGAGTTCTGGGTGACTCAGAGGGTAAAAGAGATGTTATTGGACATTATATAATGAGGGATTCTGATGATAAAATCTCAGGCAGTTCACTTAAGGCTTTTTGTTTCTTTCTTCCTTTTTCCCCTGCTTTTCAAGCATTGCTTTTCCAGCATGTTTGGCTCTGGATGCACTCAGTTTTCTCACCACTCCAGTGTGACAGAGCTCCACAGCTCTTGCTGCTCTCCCACCGTTCTCAGACTCTCTCTTTGGCACAAAATTCCATGTTTTAATCTGGCTGGGGCTGCCAGGACCTGTCCTCTCCACAGAATGTGCTGCAGACTGTGCCTCATCCCTGCCCCTTCCCTCGATTCCTCTCACGTGCGGGACCTGCGCAGCCGCAGCCGCCTCAGGACCTGGCTCGGAGCCACATCCAGGTCCTGCCACTTGTGACTCACCTCTGGCAGCAAAACTCTGGCTATTGGCCTGTAATTGTACCTGGGAAGCAAACAAAAAAAAAAAAAAATCTCTGTTTATTGTGGCCTCGTGTTCACGTTTCGGGCTCCGCTCCAGACACACGAGCGGAGTGGTGTCACCTCCAGGACAGCAATAAAGGCAGCTGCCACTCCCATCCTGTGCTTCACATCCTGTTTCCACCACAGGCTACACATTAAGGAGCTCTTGGCCAGCACAACATCACACTGGGACCAGCCAAGCCAGTGGTGGTGGCTACTGGTGACACCAGGGGACGAGCAGCGCTGTGGCTGGTGGAGGGGGAGGAGAGCTGAGCAGGAAAACTCAGCAGTAAAGACTGGCAACATGCTGATGAATGCTGAAAATATCCATGCTGCTCCTCAAAGAGCTTTTTTCCTCTTGTGTTTCACTCCTGGTCATGGTCAGGGATCAGGGGAGGTGGAAAAGTCGTGTGTGCTGCCCTGTCACCACAGCCAGGGACAGAGGTGCAGCTGTGGTGACGTGGTGGCCCTTCAGGGCATCATTTCTGCTGTGATGAGCTCCTCAAACATCAACCCAGAGTTCCCCAAAATCACCATGGAATCCCAGAATATTTGAGCTGGAAGGGACCTGAAGGACCAGCTCCTTCCAGCCTCCTCCTCATTTTGAATTCCATGGGGATTGGGAACAGCTGGCTGGGATCTGCCCAGAAAGTCCCAGAAACGGAAGCAGGAGGTGCCAGCAGAGCAGGAATATTCGTGAAGGGCCATGATCTGGGGAGGGGTCTGGGTACAGCCACCATGGTGGCCCTGGGCCAACAGCCTTGCAGGTTGTCCCCTGTTGTCCCTGACACTGAAATTCCTGGTTTCCTCTTCCTCCTTTCCCAAAGATTTCCAGATGGAATGGGTTCATCTGAGCCACCTGCACTGGGTTTAAGGAGTTTCCTCAGTGCAGGTGCAGGTGCAGTGGTGACCAAATGGGACACACTGGTGTGGTCCCTGCAGGAGGTCCAGGCTCCTCCTCCTCCTTGAATGGGAACTTTAATGGAATAAAACCCATAAAGTTTGTGGAATAAACCCCCAAATACATCTGATAAACACATCAGGTTGGACATCTCTTTTCTCCTTTTCCAAAATGTCACTGATGACTTCAGTCTCTGCAAATCCCCAGAAGTTCCTGTGGATAAATGAAGAGGAGAAGCTGGATGCAGCTCGTGCCCGGCCTGTGTTGGTTCCCACTGGAGGAAGTTCAGGAGGGAAGGGGAAATCTGCCCAGAGCAGAAGAAAGGAAGGATCCTGCACAGGGCCTGGTGATTTCTACATTTCAGTGACTTCTGTGAGCAGAAATAAGGAGCAAAATGCACATGGAGAAATCCAGGAGAGGCTGTTTAACGTGCACAGGTTGGATTCAATAATTTGTTATTAAATACTTTGTTTTCATGTGTTGTGCAATGAGCTGGTCAGCACCACTGGGATTTGGATTAGCATCCAATCATGGAATATCTTGAGCTGGAAGGGACCCACAAGGATCATCCAGCCCAACCCCAGGCCCTGCACAGACACCCCAACAATCCCACCCTGGGCATCCCTGGGAGCATTGTCCAAACACTCCTGGAGCTCTCGCATGAACCAGGGTGTTTCTCATCTACTTCATTTATTCAAAATGCTTTAATTCTGTCACAATCCCTTTCTCCAGGTCAGGATTTGGGCTGTTGGTAAAGAGAGAAATCTCCCTTTTTCTGAGGAAAGCCATAAATAGAAGAGGGTGGATTTTAGGTGTCAGCCCAGTACTGGGTGAACCCTGGGTGGTGACAGTGCTGGTTTGCCTATTCCTGCACCACAACTTTTGCATATTAAGGTGAAAAAATAAAAATATGGGGAGGATTTGATGTTTTGTCCCTCAGGGTCATATCCCTGGGAATGGGGCTGCTGGGGGTGATGTTCCAGAGGCACCTCTGGAACGAGAAGGCTCCTGGCTGCATGCTGTGAAGGGTTGGGGTGAGGTTATTGTTTGCAGCCTTTTCCCTGCTCCCTCTGGCAGTGTTGAGTGGGGAAACAGAAAATAAAGCCTTGAGAAAGCACTGCCAGGACCAAGACTCCCATCAGACTGGAAATCCCTAAACCTGCTTGAATAAAGGCTGGGGGTTCATGTGCACACAAGTGAGGCAGAACAGCTGCTGAATCAAGGGCTCCCCTGGCAAATCACTGCTGCCACCACGAGCTGGAGGTCACAAGGAAAAAGGAAATGGGAGCTCAGGCGCTGGGAACAATGGGTGAGATCTTCCTGATAGGGCCCCTCGGGCTCCTCGGGCTGCAGGCCAGAGGTGGTGCTTTGATGGAGACCTGGAGAAGGATGAGCATGGACGTGGTGGGAGGCAGAAGAGACGGTGCTGGTGGGGCTGTGCCAAAGGAGCATCCCCTCCCCAGCAGGGCTGGATGGTCAATCCCAGATTCTTGGGGTTAAATCACAGAATCCCAGAATGGTTTGGGTTGGGAGGGACCTTAAAGCCCATCCAGTGCCACCCCTGCCATGGCAGGGACACCTCCCACTGTCCCAGGCTGCTCCCAGCCCCGTCCAGCCTGGTCTTGAGCACTGCCAGGGATCCAGGGGCAGCCACAGCTTCTCTGGGAAATCTATTCCAGTTCCTCCCCACCTTCCCAGGGAACAATTCCTGCCCAATATCCCATCTAAACATACTGTTTTTCAGTGGGAAGCCATTCCCTGTGTCCTGTCCCTCCAGCCCTTGGAAATTGTCTCTCTCCATGTTTCCTGTGGCTCCTTCAGGCACTGCAAGGCCACAGTGAGGTCACCCCAAAGCTTCTCCTCTCCCGGCTGAACCATCCCAGCTCTCCCAGCCTTTCCTCCCAGCAGAGCTGATCCCTCCCTCTGCTCATCCTGGAGCCTCCTCTGGGCTCTCTCCAGCAGCTCCATGTCCTTGCTGTGCTGGGCCAGGGCTGGGGCAGCTCTGCAGGGGGGGTCTCACCTGAGGGGCAGAGGGGCACAATCCCCCCTTTGCTGCTGCCCGCGCTGGGGCTCAGCCCGGGGCACGGGGGGGTCTGGGCTGGGGCAGGGCCAGCTCTCACCACCAGCACCCCCAGTCCTTCTCCCAGGGCTGCTCCCTCTGCTCATCCCCACCCTGGATTGATCCTGGGGGTTGCCCCAACTTGAGCTCAGCACTTGGCCTTGTTAAACCTCATGAGAGACCCATGGGCCACTCCTGGAGCTTGTCCAGGTCCCTCTGGATGGCACCTGCAGGGCAGCTCCTGCCCACATTCCTGGTGACCTCCTGCTGCCTCCTGTGCCAGGGAGCCGTGTTGGTGCTGCTCCCTGGAGCCAGTGCCTGAGAAAAGCTCTGTGGAGGTTTCACATGCTCAGCCCAGGGCTCCTGCTGGATCAGAAGATTGGGGAAGGAGCTTGGTCCAGTGATAACAACGTGTAAAAATGAAACAGGATGCCAGAGAAATATTACACGAGATAACAGCAGTTATCAACTGTAAAGAATGTTCTGCTCGCTTCTGATTGCTCCTATCTTCTATTTTTATCAGCTTCCTTCTGCTTGTCTCTGTACAAGTTTCCAGGTTTAGCAGGTCTGACCCAACCAGCTGCAAATCAAGATAGCACTGATAACCCTACATGACATGGGGGAACTCACTCCAAACTCACATAGCCTTGGACTGGGCAGAATTTTCCAGCTGGAAATGGAAAAATGTTTAATCCCAGGGGTTTGGTCTCCCATCCCTGCAGCTCTGAGGATTTCTGCTGGTGAAATGAAAATCCACCTGCTGCAGCTGCAGATTCTCCATGAGATGGGAAAGAAGAGCTTGGAGTTCTCTGGGATGGTGAGGGCAAAAGGTGAGCCCTTGATTTGGGTACGTCAGATTATGGAGCTGCCTCAGATCAGCACAGATTTGCTTCCCTGGCTCTGGATATAAACACTTGGGAGTCACTGCTTGGATAACTTGGTCTCACTGTTGCACTCAGCTTTTCTTACAGCTGGAAGTGGCACCTGGCTGTCCTAAAGCTGAGCTTGGGCCACTCTCACACCTCTGAGAACAGATTTATTGTGGGCTGAGAGAGCCAGGACAAGGGGCAGTGGTTTTAAACTGTCATGGGCAGGGTTAGATTAGAGATGAGGTTGGTCCAGGGATGAGGCAGCCACAGCTTCTCTGGGCACCCTGTGCCAGGGCCTGCCCACCCTCCCAGGGAACAATTCCTGCCCAATATCCCATCCAGCCCTGCCCTCTGGCACTGGGAAGCCATTCCCTGGGTCCTGTCCCTCCAACCCTTGTCCCCAGTCCCTCTCCAGCTCTCCTGGAGCCCCCTCAGGCCCTGGCAGGGACTCTGAGCTCTCCCTGGAGCCTTCTCTGCTCCAGGTGAGCCCCCCAAGCTCTCCCAGCCTGGCTCCAGCACGGCAGCAGCTCCGTGGCCTGCTCTGGACTTGCTCCAGCAGCTCCACATCTTTTTCCAGGCCCAGTGTCATTTTGGGGATGCCACAGAGCCCAGGCTCCTCTCAGCAGGTGCCTCTGGGGCTGCAGGGGAGCAAACTGTGCCCCGCTGGTGCCCAGAGGCTGCGCTGGCATCGCTGCTCCCAACACCGGAGCCAAAGGCGCCCGGGGGCTGCAAACCCTGGCAGTGAACTCGGGGTGAGGAATTTGCCCCTGACATTTTGGTGTTTGTGCAGCTCTGGGTGCACTGGGCGAGATCCCAGCACCTGCCTGGCCCTGGTTAATCGGGTGTAGAGAGGGGACGGGTGAGTGGGTGCCCGCCGGGGAGGATCTGCTGCCTTCCCCGAGCTTGTGCAACAGCTTGGGAGGAAAAATCAACATCTGAGGCCAGGAGCACTGCTTGATATTCAGATTTTATTGCTCTGTACTAGTGAAAAAAAAACAGGGGGGTAAAGAGAACTCCAAGACTGAAAGGTAAAGTGAAAGCTCACATTGGGAATCCACAACAGCCCCCACTCACAGTGAGGGGTGGCAAAGCAAAGCTGAAGGATGAGACCTCTCCTCTTCTTTAATTAAATTAAAAGGCAGAGGTGGTAAAACACAAAAAATATGGGATACAATTAATGCTGACAATCCCTCTCATCACAAATAACCACCCTGGAGCCATGAAAATAAAATGACCAGCGAGTACTTAGACCTGAAATACCTGAAAATTCTTGGGGTGGCAGGAGAGCTGCAGGAGGGAGCCCTTTGGACAAGCTTCACATTCCAAGGTTTTAATGTCATTCAAGGTTTTAATGTTATTCAAGGTTTTAATGTCATTAAAGGCCATTTTTGATGCAAGTTTGGACAAAGCCCACAGGCCTGGCTCTGCAGAAGCTCCCCCAGGGGAAGGATGTGCAAATCCTGAACAGTGAGATCCCAAAAGAGCAGGGCCCAAGCTGAGGAACCAACATTTTGCCAAAGCTGGGCTTGGGTTTACATTCCTCTAGAGGAAAAAGTGACTGGGATAATTAAGCTGATGGAGATTTTCCAAGCTGTTGAGGCCCTGAAAACATGGATCTTGTCCTCAGCTTAATGGTAGGCACTGTATAAATATCCTTAAAAAAAACAACCCTGCATTTTTAAGTGTCCTGAGTGTTCTGGGAACATGGACATGGCTGGAATATTCCTTAGATGAAAGTGCAGGGCTAAGGAAGTGCCTGGAAAAAGGATCTGCTGGGATTGCTTCCCCATCCAAGGTCTCTGCCCTCACCTTGCCTTGGAAGCAGCTGCTCTGCTCTTCTCTCCAGCCTTTCCCACTTCTCTTTCCTCTCCAGTAGCTAAAAATGGGATTTGTTTCTGCAGAGCAAAAATAAAAACACCACTCCTGCCCAGACTGCTGCTTCTTTCATCCCAAACAAGCTCCAAGCTGGCAGAGTTGTTATTTGGAGGAACACAATGTCCAGGGGAGATGGATTTGTCCCTTTTAACAGACAGAGGATGGTTGGTGTCACAGAGGCTGAATTTGGCTGCCCCGTCCCTGCAGACACAGCCTATGGAGCAGGGAAAAGGAGGAAGGGGCAGGGAAACGTTCCTGACATGGATTTTGTGTTGGATCCTGGGATGGATGACAGGGAGCTGCCCTGGGAGCTGCAGGAGCTGCTCACAGGCTCTGAGTTAAGCACTGACATCCCCTGTGTGGTTAAACAGCAGAAATTACGGAATTGCTCTTCCCAGAGTGGAAATTCCCCTCCCAGCCACGGGCTGGCACTTTGGGATTGTGCAAGGATTACTTGGGATGGAAACTTGGGACTGTTACTTGCATGGCACAGACCCTGAGGGCTGCTCAGTCCTTGTACGTGGATTCTGTGCCAGGATCAAGCCCCATCCATGAGAAGGAAAACCAAAGCAGCCAGAAAGGTCCAGGATACCTGCTAGGAATCAGAATCATGGAATCATTGAGGCTGGAAAAGTCCAACCTTAACTCAGCACTAACCCATGTCCCCAAGTGCCACACCCACGACAGTCACTAAAAGATGTCCCTCCAAAATCTGCATTTTCCCACAGAAATACTTTTCAGAAAAAAAAAAAAAGGGAAACTTTTCCTAAAATATGATCCCTAAGAGGGGCATGATTCTGAAAGAACCAGGTTAGCACAGTGTTGTACAATTTATTAAATCATTATTCTATGCTGACAAAAGTGCAAATGAAATATTTCAGCTCCTTTTTCTTGGAAGAAATTGGTCTTACTTAAAATGATTGTCTAAGGCATGGTTGGCAATTAACACCTCTGGCGTGTGTTTGGTTCCAATTTGGGCCTAATTAAGTTCTAATTTCCCACTGGCAACCCCAGCATTTGCTTTTTTTAGAGAAGCAGAGAATCCCAGAAGGGTTTGGGTTGGAAAGGAGATAACATCATCCCATCCCAGCCCTGCCATGGGCAGGGACACCTCCCACTGTCCCAGGGTGTTTCAAACCTCATCCAGCCTGGCCTTGGGCACTGCCAGGGATCCAGGGACAGCCACAGCTTCTCTGGGCACCCTGTGCCAGGGCCTGCCCACCCTCCCAGGGAACAATTCCTGCCCCATATGCCATCCAACCCTGCCCTGTCCAGCCCTGTCAGAAGGTGAAGCTGATGAGTCCACAATATTCCATGTGTGTCCCATTGTTGATCTCCCAGTGATTCCAAGCAGATGCCAGTGCCAGGCATCTGGGATATCCCAGATCCATCAGCTTGGCCATCACCTGGTTCTCCAGCCTCTCCAAGGCTGCGGAAGGACCAGCAGCTCCCCTGGCCCACCCCAGGTATCGCTCACACCGTCCCCGTGCCGCGCACAATCCTTTCTCCCATTTTCCTAGGAGGACTTTTCCTCAGGGATCTTCGTGCCCGGCTGCTCCACAGCCAGCTGGTTCTCCAAGACACAGCAGAGCTTGTAATTCTCGATGATCTTGGCCTGGAAATACTCCCTGTCCTTCTTGTGCCAGGCGTCGGTGGCGATGTAGGTGTTGTAGGGGTCGCGGGGCCCCTCGAGGCGCCGGGCCCGCAGGTTGGTCACCATCACCCCCACGGTGAAGAACCCAAAGAGCCCCACCATCAGCAGCACGTAGATGATCTCCAGGTTGTTGCTGGCACTCCTCACCTGCGAAGGGGCTGAGCTGTTGGTCTGGTTCAGGTAGTCCTGGAGTTTGGAGAGGAGAAGGTTCAGGGCCGTGCTGTTGGACAGCACCGACATCTTGGGGCTCGTCCTTGGCACTTCTGCCTTCCTTTGCCTAGAAAGGGATAAAAATCAGGGGGATGGCATCAGATAAAGGTGGGATTTCCTCTGTCTCCCTTTACTGGTTGCCCTCCTCAGTGAGGGATTTACCTCAGGGCTGGTGCAGAGCTTGAAGGGACCTTCTCACCTCCTGTGTGCAACCCAGGCAGGGCTGAGCCCGTCCTCACCACCTCACAGAACACCCTTGCACTTCACAGACCCTGTCAGAGCGTGCAGCTGGCACGGACCTCACCCCCTGCAGGGGTTTAAAGGCCATGAGTCCCCCCTGAGCCCCCCAGGCATGAGGAATGTCCCACCAGAGGGGCAGCTCTGAGCTCTGCTCTGGGCCAGGGACAGCAGCCAGGGCAGGGCTGGGGCTGTGCCAGGGCAGCTCAGGCTGCAGAGCAGGGAAAGCTGCTTCCCCCAGAGGTGCTGGGCACTGCCCAGGCTCCCCAGGGAATGGGCACGGCCCCAAGGCTGCCAGAGCTCCAGGAGCTGCCAGGGATGCCCAGGGTGGGGTTGTTGGGGGGTCTGGGCAGGGCCAGGGGTTGGGCTGGATGGTCCTGTGGGTCCCTTCCACCAGGATATTCCCTGATTCTGTGGATCAGCTGTTACGCAGGCGGTGTTTTGGTGTTTGGGAGAAGTTCCCACTGCAGGGCAGGACTGGGGCAGGAAATGGTGACATCCAGAAGCACCTGGATGCCCAAAGCCTCCCAGTCCCAGCCCTCTGCACTGACAGTCTGACACAGGAAGCTGAAGGGTCCTTTTCCCCTTTCCAATGTCAGCTGTAGATCAGTTAATAAGAGGAATCCTGTCAGCAGTGAATTCCCAAATCCTCAGCAGGCAGGTAACATAAAATCATAGAATCATGGAATGGTTTGGGTGGGAAGGACCTTAAAGCCCATCCAGCCCCACCCCTGCCCTGGCAAGGACATCTCCCACTGTCCCAGGCTGCTCCATCCAACCTGGACTTGGGCACTGCCAGGGATCCAGGGGCAGCCACAGCTTCTCTGGGCACCCTGTGCCAGGGCCTGCCCACCCTCCCAGGGAACAATTCCTGCCCAATATCCCATCCAACCCTGCCCTCTGGCAGTGGGAAGCCATTCCCTGTGCCCTGTCCCTCCATCCTTTGGAAATTGTCTCTCTCCATGTTTCCTGTGGTTCCTTCAGGTCCTGGAAGACCACAATGAGCTCTGAAGCTTTTCCCTCTCCAGGCAGAACAATCCCAGCTCTCCCAGCCTTTCCTCATCTGTGACTGACAACCCCTGTACTGCACCTCCTTTAAATGTGTCTGGAAAAATCAGACAACAACCTCCCTCTGCTGTAGCCCTTGGACACCTGAATGGGGCATTGTCATCCAAGGTGACTTCAGTGACAGCAACCTTGGCCCCACCTGAGGTGGCTGTCACTGCTTCCTGCAGCTTTAAACCCGTGGGAGCAGCTCAGCAAAACCTTTTCCACAACACTCAGCTCTTGCTGTTTGGGTAATTTTTGTTTTTTTAAGAGGAACTACATGATAATCATTTTTAATCCATCAAGACTGAAAAGAAGCCTGGGGCAGGAGTGCCACCTCTGGGAGGGGATGTTGATGGTGCAGGGAAGGTTTCCAGGAGCTCTGTGTGGGAGGCAGCTCGGCTGGGCACAGCCTGCAGCTGCTGGAAATGACCCTGCAGGAACAGCAGGTACCTGGAGGCCTCCTTGGGTTGTTTGTGCCTCATTAGGGCAGAAATGCTGCACAAGGAGAGGCTGGGACAGAGGGAGAGAGAGGCAGGACTCTGATCTTGTGAGGAGAACGTTTCCCTGGAGAGTCCTGTGC
The DNA here is from genome assembly GCA_013398175.1 of Climacteris rufus. Taxonomy (NCBI): domain Eukaryota; kingdom Metazoa; phylum Chordata; class Aves; order Passeriformes; family Climacteridae; genus Climacteris; species Climacteris rufus. The sequence continues at coordinate 59,739 of VZRZ01002166.1, read as the reverse complement.
CTGCAGGTGCTGCCACAGCCAAGGGAACACAATTCCTGCAGATGTGGAGGGGGTCACACACAGGAATTAATGGTTCATGTTGTTCCTTCAGCTCCTGCAGTGATTGTCACTCTGAGCACTTTCGCTGGGCAGTCACAGGTTTGAGGCTGAGAGCCAAACACTGCCAAGGATGGTGAATTCTCATGGAATCATGGAATGGTTTGGGTTGGGAGGGATTTTAAGGATCATCCCATACCACCCCTGCCCTGGCAGGGACACCTCCCACTGCCCCAGGCTGCTCCCAGCCCTGTCCAGCCTGGCCTTGGGCACTGCCAGGGATCCAGGGGCAGCCACAGCTGCTCTGGGAAATCTATTCCAGTTCCTCCCCACGCTCCCAGGGAACAATTCCTGCCCAATATCTCATCCAGCCCTGCCCTCTGGCAATTTTAAGCCATTCCCTGTGTCCTGTCCCTCCATCCCTTGTCCCCAGTCTCTCTCCAGCTCTCCTGGAGCCCCTTTAGGCCCTGGCAGGGGTCCTGAGCTCTCCCTGGAGCCTTCTCTGCTCTCCCCCAGCTCTCCCACCCTGGCTCCAGAGCAGAGGAATTCTGTGGAGTTACCCTGATCTCCTCCCCCAGAGCCCTGGGGACATCAGTGGCTTCGGCCCCACATCTGGAGCCACCAACCTGCTCCCCTTGGCCAGTGGGCAACCCCTGGGAGCCCAGCTGGGCTCAGCTCCTCCTGCTCCAAGAAGCCCTTCCTGAGCCAAGGTGCATCTCCAGCAGGAACAAGGAGCCCAATGAGAACATTCCTTGGAATTCTGGCTTGAAATCGAGCCTGGGGGTGGCAGAGGGAGACCAAAGTCAGCAGCACAAAAAACAAACTCTGCTCCAATTTGTTTCCTCGGTTGCCTGAGTCAAAAGCTCGAGGAAATAACATCCTGGCAGCTTGGGCTTAACAGTTAAAATCCATTCACATGTCCCAGATGTTTGCAGATCCTTTAAAAAGGAAAGGAAGAGAAAAAGAAGTTGAAGCCTTCCTCTGAGATTCCTCCTCTTAAGGGTTGATGCTGGAAGATGTGAAACTGCTGACAAATCTCTGCAGGGACTTCAGGAGCAGATGGAGAGGAATTTCACTGGATTTCTTGATGTTTTCCAGGAAGTCAGGCAATGCTTTCTCACCATAATTATCAATAGCACTTGAGGTGGCGATGTATTGATGGTTTGAGGCTGGGTATCCTCATCGACCTTCCCAGATTTTTTGGGAGGTTCTGGGTCGGGAGGATTCCCCACTCCAGGGTTCCTCACACATCACTGGGCGTGCTGGCAGCTGCTGGGAGCTGAGCAGCCCCATCTCCATCGTGTGGCAGGAACAGGAGAGCTCAGGGAGGGAAGGGAAACGCTCCTGACTCCAAGGAAATCTCAGCAAGCCTAAAGCCCTCCCCAAGCACTCACCAGCTCCACTGGCATCCATACTGGGACTGGTTTAGGAATACACAGGACTGGGAAGAGCCACATGGCCACATCCCACTGTCCCAAAAAGTCACTTTTGGGACCATAACCAGAGTGACTTTCAAGAGGAGCTTTGAGTAAAATCGTGCCCAGCCCAAAAGCAGTATCCTGGTTTATCCAGGTGGCATCCTGGTGATCCAGGGCCTCACCTGGGGTGGTCAGCAACTTTTCCACTGGCCAGAGTTCCAGTGGGAATTCCCTGTGCCTGGCAGCAGCCTGGGACTCCTCCTGCTCTCCGTGAATTGCTGCTCATCCATGCATCCACTGCACTGAATGCAGGTGCCAGCTCTGCAGTGCCAGAGCCACGGGCTCAGCCCAGGCTCTTCCCCAGCACAGACTGCCCAGGAGTGCAGGTGTTCCCAGTGTTGGCTCAGCCCAGGACTCTGGGAGAGAGACCTACACCTAAACCATGGAATTACAGAATGTTTGGGGTGGGAGGGACTTTAAACATCATCCTCATGGGCAGCAACACCTTCCACTATCCCAAAGTGTTCCAAGTTGCATCCAACCCGGCCTTGGGCACTGCCAGGGATCCAGGGGCAGACACAGCTTCTCTGGGCACCCTGTGCCAGGGCCTGCCCACCCTCCCAGGGAACAGTTCCTGCCCAATATCCCATCCAACCCTGCCCTCTGGCAGTGGGAAGGCATTCCCCCTTTTCCTGTCCCTCCAGCCCTTGGAAAGGGTCTCTCTCCACTTTTCTTGTAACTCCATCCATGGCCAGGCTGGACAGGGCTTGGAGCAGCCTGGGACAGTGGGAGGTGTCCCTGCCCACGGCAGGGGGTGGAATGGGATCATTTTTAAGGACCCTTCCAACCCAAACCATTCTGGGGTTGTCTGATTTTACCACCTGCCCCTGATCTCTTCAAGCCCCAAATTCTCACAGCCACAGAGTGCCAGAGCTGCAAAAAGTCATTCCAGGAGCCACTTCCCAGTGCTGCCCAGTCTGACCCTGGCTGGGTGTGGAAAGGGGCCAGGCTGGGCCTCTGGAGAGCTCGTGGTGCTTGTTTGGGTGCTGAGGCCATCGAGAATGTCACAAGTTCAAATAGAGGGATTTGCAGCTGGATCTGGCACCTCGTGGAACTGCTGCCAGCTGTGGGAATGGCAAAGGCACAGCACAGCAGCTCTGTCTGCTCCAAAGGAGCTGGAGGCTGCTCCCAGAGCCTGGATCCTGCTCCATGAGCCTCGATCCTGCTCCCAGTCCCTGGATCCTGCTCCGTGAGCCTGGATCCTGCTCTCAGTGCCTGATCCTGCTCTCAGTCCCTGGATCCTGCTCCCAGTCCCTGGATCCTGCTCTCAGTGCCTGGATCCTGCTCCCAGTCCCTGGATCCTGCTCCATGAGCCTGGATCCTGCTCTCAGTGCCTGGATCCTGCTCCCAGTCCCTGGATCCTGCTCTCAGTGCCTGGATCCTGCTCTCAGTGCCTGGATCCTGCTCCATGAGCCTGGATCCTGCTCCCAGGGAAGGGCACCCAGCCCAATGGGAACCTTCAGCTCTGGCCCAGCCCTTCCTGCCCATTCTGAGCTGGGCTTATCTCCAGCAGCTGAGCTTTAGAGGAGAATGTGCTGCCAGAGGCTGCTGGAGCCACTGACTGAAGGGGTTTGAAAACGGAAGGGGGAATTTCCTGTCCTGGATGCACCCAAAGGATGAGGAACTTGGCTTTGGAGCTCAGGGGGAGTTTTGTCCCCGAGCTTTGGGTGTGGGAGAGAGCCCAGAGGAGGCTCCAGGATGAGCAGAGGATGGAGCAGCTCTGCTGGGAGGAAAGGCTGGGAGAGCTGGGATTGTTCAGCCTGGAGAGGAGAAGCTTTGGGGTGACCTCACTGTGGCCTTGCAGTGCCTGAAGGAGCCCCAGGAAACATGGAGAGAGACAATTTCCAAGGGCTGGAGTGACAGGACACAGGGAATGGCTTTAAGCTGAAAGAAGGTGGGGTTAGATGGGATATTGGGCAGGAATTGTTCCCTGGGAGGGTGGGCAGGCCCTGGCACAGGGTGCCCAGAGAAGCTGTGGCTGCCCCTGGATCCCTGGCAGTGCCCAAGTCCAGGTTGGACGGGGCTGGGAGCAGCCTGGGACAGTGGGAGGTGTCCCTGCCAGGACAGGGCTGGGGCTGGATGGGCTTTAAGGTCCCTTCCACCCCAACCCATTCCATGATTCCGTGAAAACTGAACTTTGACCACAGCCAGCTCTGTCCCTCTTCCCTGCTGAGGTTTAAATGTGATATTTACCACACAAACAGAGGTGGATGTTAAATGACAGATGCTCCTCCACCAGCACTATTTTCTCAGTTCTCTCAAATCAAAGCACCCACATTCTCATTTCTCCCGAGCAAACATCTCCAACACTCCATCCTATTGCTGCCAAAAGCATCAGCAACCCAGCACCAGCAGCTGAGGGAGTCTAGGGGAACACTCACCTGTAGGAAACAGAGCTCTCCAACAACTTCTCCTGGGCTGATCACACAGAAAAAACCCCGTGCTACGCTCGGAGCAAAATTCAGCACAGCACATCACCAGCTCCCCAAATTTTCTGCCCAAACCCTGCCTCTTCATCAGCAGAAAGGATCCACTGACCTCCCTGGCTGGTTTCCCTGGCCATTCCCTCAGGGATGAGTAGGTCAGACAGCGTTCTGGAAGCCGGAGTGTTGCACAAGACAGACCCATTTCCTCGCTCCAGCCCCTGAGAATTTGGCAACAGAGCAGGGCAGAAGCACATCCTGGGAGGATGAGGTGCTCTAGGGAGGGATCTGCAGCCCCACAGGATCATTTTTAAGGACCCTTCCGGCAAATCTGCAAATCCCTGCCTGTCCAGGGCCGTCCTTCACTGCTCACCTGGACAACACATCAGGTCCTTGGCTTTAAAAGCAGCACCTGCACAGGGGAAGATTCCCCCTAAACCCCCACTTTTCTCTCATCTCAAGCCAGAAATTCAGTTTGCTTGCACTGTATCACGCTATTTTGAAGCAGAAAACCCAGCAATCTTCCCTAAAAAACACATCCCCCCGAGTTTACCCCCGGGATGCGGCTGCCTGGGGGTTGCTCCCAGCCCGAGGGAGCAGGCAAACACCGGCACGGCTGGAACAGCAAACAAACCCTGGCGGCAGAGCCCCGGCTCCTTCTCCTCCATCAGTTCAGCTCTGCTGAGCTCCGAGGCTCCTGGAGTTTCCCAGTTTTCCAGCACCCCCCGCTCCCATCCCGGAGCGCCCGGACAGACCTGGCGGGTGCAGCCCCTCCTGGCGAAGGAGAAGTGAGAAGATGCCAGCTCTGGAAAAGCCCCTGGATGAGGGGTGCGAGGGGCAGAGCGTGGCTCCTGGCTCCTGCAGGGACACGGGCTGCCTGTCACTGTCCCGTGGCCAGCTCGGTGCAGAAGGTAAGAGGCCAACAGGGAAACACCCGGAGCTGGGGGAGGGCTGGGTGCCGCAGCCTCCCGTGCCCGGCTCAGGTGCCCAGGTGGGAGGTGCTGGGGGGGCACCGGAGCTCCCGGGATGGGAAATGTGGAGCTTCAGGCTCTGGGCTGCGGGGAGAGCAGCGCAGGGGATGGGGAATCGCAGAATCTGGAATGTCCTGAGTTGGGAGAACCCACAGGAGCACCCAGCCCAACCCCTGCCCTGCACAGACCCCCCAACAACCCCACCCTGGGCATCCCTGGCAGCTCCTGCAGCTCTGGCAGCCTTGGGGCCGTGCCCATTCCCTGGGGAGCCTGGGCAGTGCCCAGCACCTCTGGGGGAAGAAGCTTTCCCTGCTCTCCATCCCAACCTCTGACACAGCTCCAGGCGTGCCCTGGGTGCTGCCCCTGTCACAGGGAGCTGAGAGAAGGACCAGAGATGTGCAGGAAGCTTTTTTAGCCACAGAAAGAAGTGCTAACAAAATCCCCTGGGACCTGGAGCTGTGCCAGTGTGAGGTGAGGTCCACCTTTCAGGAATATTCCCATTTTGGGGTGTGAGGAGGAAGGGGAGGTGATTCCCAGGGCTCCCTCAAACACTTCCTCAAGGGAGCACTGGCTCACTCCTTTCCACCACCTAAAAACCAAAAAACCCACCCAAAATCTCACCCCGTGTTTTCCACGTGAGGAAGAAGTGTCTGTGGCCACGGGTGAGCCAGAGGGGGATGCACCAATATCCACCTGGAATTTAAAATGAATTTATCAGCTTTGAAAAGCAGCTGTATTTAAACTCCTGCAGAGGATGCTGCTGGTGTGGGATGACATTCCCACAGCATTCCTGGGGCCATGGCACATCCCTCCTGGTGGGGACAGGGAGCTCAAGACTCTGATCAGCTGCCACAGGCAGGGATGGGGGTGAGAACAGTGACAGGGATGGGGATGGAGAGGGATGGGATGGCCCCTCCTTGCCTGATGCTCTCAGCTTTACCAGGTGCCAGGGCAGCTGCTGGAGGGAGGAGTTTGGGTGGTGACTGAGGGATTGAAACAAATGGATAAAAACAATCTCTCACTGTTTTCTTGCTGCTCCCTTGGAGCTTTATTCCATTTTCCCCTGGGGTGGGGATGCAGCCCCTGTTTTCCTTGCCTGAGTCGTTACTGCATCCAAATAAAGGAGAGAGCTGTGGGATTCATTTCTGAGCCTGGGCTCTGACTGTGCCCAAATCCCTGGAAAAATCTAACTTTCTTCTGCTCCAGCTCCTGCCTGCTCAGTTTCTCCCCTCCAGAGCAGCCAAATTAAGATTTCATTTGCTCCTGTGAAGGCTTGAGCAGGATCTGATCCTTCTTGTCTTCACATCCCCCCAGAGAATTCCCCTTGGAGATCTTTTAGGTGCATTTTAAAGCCTGGCACGAGCGTTGGTGGGGCCAAGGAAGAGGGAGAAGCTTGAGGAGGAGTCACAGGGGAAGGTGCTTCCCTTCCCAGGGACACCAGTGGCACCAGTTTGAGGCCAGGCACGGCCACCAAAACTCTGGAATAAGAAGAAATGTTGTTCCTGAATGTGTGAGCTCACCCAGATCACAGCAGGAGTTTAACCCAGCACTGGAGCATCCCCAGGAAAAGATGCTGCTGGAAGGGTTGGCCAGGGCTCATTAGGGAAACTGCACTGCTGGATACATGAATTTGAATAAATAAATTGGCTGAATCCTCTGGCAATGCAGAAGGCTCAAAAATAGAGGTTAGGGCAGCAAAGGCTCATTCCAGGTGGCCTTAGAGTGTTGGATGCAGGAGAGAGTCCAAAGTGGGATGAGGAGGAGAAGGAGGAGGAAGAGGAGGAGGGTGTGGGTGGTCAGTGGCAGCAGAGAGTGACCAGTCAGGCCCTGCTTCTTCCTCATAGGGGAAATCTGGGACAAAATTAGATCTTGTCACTTCCTGGCCCAGCCTCCCTCTTCCCAGCTGGGAAGGAGGTGTGGGAGAGGAGCATTGCTGTGGGATGGGAGTGGTGGCCGTGCCCTTCCTCTGCTGGAGGGGCAGGAATGGGGATGGAGCTGTTGGGACACGGGGCAGGCTGGGCACTGGAGCCCAAGGAAGGCCCTTGGAGCCAAGGCTTGGCCCCATTTCTTGTCCCCTTCTCCCAAGGCAGAGCTCTTGTGTCACCTCAGCCAGGTGTGGGGTCACCCTCCCAGCCAGAGGGATCAGGGAGGTCACCAAGCTGGCAAGGGGGGCCTGGAAGGGAGGAAAAACCCTTTCTGAGGGGGACAAGGGGCTTCTGCTCTGCCCTTGTGGGATCCCACCTGCACTGCTGGCTCCAGCGGGCC
>VZRZ01002166.1:11013-52506 GCA_013398175.1 Climacteris rufus | reverse complement strand
AGCCCCTGCCAGGGCCTAAAGGGGCTCCAGGAGAGCTGGAGAGGGACTGGGGACAAGGACTGGAGGGACAGGACACAGGGAATGGCTCCCAGTGCCAGAGGGTAGGGCTGGGTGGGATATTGGGCAGGAATTGTTCCCTGGGAGGGTGGGCAGGCCCTGGCACAGGGTGCCCAGAGAAGCTGTGGCTGCCCCTGGATCCCTGGCAGTGCCCAAGGCCAGGCTGGATGCGGCTGGGAGCAGCCTGGGACAGTGGGAGGTGTCCCTGCTCATGGAATGAGATGATCTCTAAGGTCCCTTCCAAACCAGGCCATTCTGTGATTAATTTAAGAGATCCCAGGGTCTGTGTAGGATCCCTTTCCCCCTCCCAGTCCCAGCAGCGTGGCCTCCAGCCCAGAGGAAGCTTCTGCCTTCATTAGAGCAGGTCCATTCTTCCAGAAGCATCTCTGTAACTTCTGTTTGACTTTGGTGGGATTTGAGAGCACCCGTGACAGGGAGGTTATTATTTAATATACTTTTTATAGAGCTACAACTCCAGGTAAGATTTCTCTTTGCCCTCCTGGATCTGTCAGTAGCCACAAATTGATTTTCCTCTGTTCAATGGCAACCTGTGGAGTGATGGGATCCCTCAGGAAGCAAAAGCAGCTTTTCTCTGGAAGGTGACAAAGGACATTTCACAGCACAGGGTCTTGCAGCTCTCTTCAAATTGTATTCCTGCAGTCTTTCATTTTTAAATTGGCCTTATTTTTGTTTTGAGGGAAGAAATACTGAAATAAGAATGGGGGTTGAAAATACACTTTATTCTTTCAATGAATTGTCATTTTTCCTTGGAAAAACTGCTGCTGTGCATAAATAGATGAAGGATGTGTTTGTGTCCACATCTTTATCTTTGGCAGTTTCCATCATGGTATTCTCTCAAAACCAGGGGAAGGGACCAGAGTTCTACAAACCCTTGCAGAGTTCTCTGGGCTCTTGAGCAAGAGGGAGGGCGAAATAATCCAGAATTAATTCAGTAATTCAGAAACATTTTGGTGTTTGGTGCTCAGGGGCCTGAGCTGGGCTGAGCTCCTGGCAGGCACCAGGCCCTGGCTCTGCTTCCTCAGGCCAGGGGACAAGGAGGTGATCATGGCCCTGCTCCAGCTCCCCCCACATCCCAGGGGTGTCCCCCATGGAAGAGCTCCACTGCCAAAGCTCTTGGCCAGTCCCCTGGGAAGCTGAGCTCCAGCCCAGCCCAAGCCCTGCAGAAGCGACTTGGGGTTGAGGTTTCCCAGGTGGCCCCACCAGGAAAATCCAGGCCAAGAGGGTGACACTAATCCAGCTGCTGACATCCCAGCACTAACACAGGCCCAAAGCCCTAAAAACAAGGGTTTGGAGCACTTGGCCCCCCACATTTGCCCAAACTCTGCTATGGCCCAAAGTTTCCCTTGGCTGCAGCCACCAGAGCGATGCCACAGCTCAGGGGTGAAGCAAAGAGCTGGGTGGAGTTCCTGCAGGTGGGAAAACTGCCTGGCACCTTGCAGCCTGGCACTGAAATGCTGAATGTAGGCTGAAAAAAACCCCAATGGTAAACTAAAAATGTGCTGAAAGCTTTTGGAAGGGGCTGGGTGGAGACGCTTCCTACCCCCAGCACGAGGTGAGAAGGAATTCCCTTCCTGCAGAGAGGTTCAGGGATGTCAGCAGAGGCACAGGGGCTGCAGAGCTGAGTTTTGGTGAGGAGGACTCAGATCAGTCATCCCTGAGCACCACTCAAGGCTTTAGTGACCAGACAGAGGAAATTCAGTTTAGTGGTGACCAAAATTGGAGTTTATTGTGGGAGGGCTACAAACTCAGCCCCACTCCTGACTGAGGCCCTGGCACAGAGTGCCCAGAGAAGCTGTGGCTGCCCCTGGATCCCTGGCAGTGCCCAAGGCCAGGTTGGACAGGGCTTGGAGCAGCCTGAGATAGTGGAAGGTGTCCCTGCCCATGGCAGGGGTGGAATGGGATAATCCTTCCAACCCAAACCAGTCTGGGATTCTGTGATCTCCTGAGAGCAAATTTGGGTTAGCAGCTCCCACAGGTTGAACAGATACTTCCAGGAGTAGGGCAGAGGGAGGAAGGTGAGACTCTGGATCCCAAGCTCAAACATCCCTCTCCCCAGGAGCACACAGAAACACAGACTGGTTTGGGTTGGAAGGGAACTTAAAGATCATCTTGTTCCACCCCCTGCCATGGGCAGGGACACCTTCCACTACCCCAGGCTGCTCTGTGTCCCATCCAGCCCGGCCTTGAATCACCACATCAGCCCTGGAGGTTTGTTCATCCTCCCAGTATGTAAAGCATTGAAAAACTGACATGTTTGCACTGATTTGGCAGCCTGTTCCTTGAGCAAAAAGAACATTGAATCTTTGGCTTTTCCTCTACTGAATCCAACCACCTCAGAGAGCACTTTATACCCACATTTTTACCAGCAGATCCCAGGATCCCTGAGGCTGGAAAAGCCCTCCCAGCCCATGGAGCCCAAGCTATGCACATCCCCACCTTGTCCCCAGCCCAGAGCCCTGAATGCCATGGCCAGGCCTTCCTTGGGCACCTCCAAGGATGGGCACTCCAAAGCTCCCTGGGCACCCTTTCCTTGGAGAAAGATCTCCCAGGAAGCAGAGATGGTTTATGCTCAGAAATCAATTTTGCTGGTGGCATTGTCAGGAGAAGGAAAGACCAGAGATGCCCCAATGGTGCAGAGGGAGGAGTCTGCCCAAACATTCTCTCCAGTCTCCTCAGGAGAGGAGGGTCCTCCATGTCCAGGAAGGACCTCAAAAGCATTTCAGTTCAAGCAAAGAGCCAAATCACAGGGGAAGGGGAACCTCCTGTCCTGAGAATCAAAACTGAAAAATACCTTTCTGTTAATTTAGCTGAAATAATGAAAGCTTTCCGCCCACAGCACCCACAGCTTCCTGTGCCTGCACAGCATGTGAGCTCCAGCCTTGGCTCCCTTATCAAGGAAGTTTTTCAGAGGCAGCACCAGCCCTGAGTAATTTTTTAATCTCATTTCCTGCTCTTCAGAAGTCGCCTGTGTTATGGTGTGGGGCCCAGATAAGTTTTCTCTCGAGGCAGCCCCGCGTCTCCTCCGGCTGTGCTGCTTTTCCCTGGAGCAGGCACCAGCTGGGAGCAGCATGAGCACAAGGCCACCCTTCCCAAGCTCTGCAGCCTCTCAATTCCTTCTCCACCAATTCCCAGGGCAGTGAGAGGGCCAGGACTGCCCCTGGATGTGCCCCTGCAGCCTTTGCTGGAGAACTGGCATCGGTTGGCACTTTCCTGAGCTTCTCATCCCTCCCTAACCCCATTTTCCATGGATTTGACCATGTTAGAGTGAGCAGATTCATTCCAAGGTTGGTGTGAGGAAGTCAAACCTCATCCATGGCCTTGGGACATCTTCCACTATCCCAGGGTGCTCCAAGCACTGTCCAACCTGGCCTTGGGCACTTCCAGAGATCCAGGGGCAGCCACAGCTTCTCCTGGGACAGTGGAAGGTGCCCCATCCCATGGCACTGGATGAGCTTTAGGGGCCCTCCCCTCCCAATCCATGCTGTGATTCCATGATCATTCCCTGGTTAGCACGTGGGGTTAGGGCAGTGTTTGTGTTCTCTGCTCACAACCAAGCAGAAGGAATTTAAATCCTGCAGTTTAGGAGCAGAAAACACAGAAAGTTCAGCCTAGGATGGGTTTGACTCCACCTGGAGCCAGCATTTTCTGGTTCCTCTTTGTTTTACCACCCACAATTCCCAGGGGTGGCTCAGAGTGTGTTGGGGCCACTCAGCATCTGAAGTGCCTGAAGCACCTGGGCTCCACAGCTTCCCATCCAACTGGGAACAAACCAAGCAGAACAGGGATAAATGTTCCTGAGCTGCCTCCCAGGATGAGAACTGAGAGGGTGAACACATCCAGGGGCTGTGATGGATCCTCTTGAACCCTTCCTGGGAAACCCTGAGGGTCACAGAGCACTGGGACCCATGCCCAAAGTGGTTGTGGGGTGTCCTTGCCTGGAGATCCTCAAAACCTGCCTGGAACCCCTCAAAACCTGCCTGGAGATCAACAGAACCTGCCTGGAAATCCTCAAAACCTGCCTGGAGATCAACAGAACCTGCCTGGAGATCCTCAAAACCTACGTGGAAATCCTCAGAACCTGCCTGGAGATCCTCAAAACCTGCCTGGAACTCCTCAAAACCTGCCTGGAGATCCACAGACCTGCCTGGAAATCCTCAAACCTGCCTGGGAATCCTCAGAACCTGCCTGGGAATCCTCAAAACCTGCCTGGAGATCAACAGAACCTGCCTGGAAATCCTCAGACCTGCCTGGACACCCTCAAAACCTGGCTGGGAATCCTCAAAACCTGCCTGGAGATCAACAGAACCTGCCTGGAGATCCTCAAAACCTGCCTGGACACCCTCAGAACCTGCCTGGACACCCCCAGAACCTGCCTGGACATGACCCTGTTTGGCTGCTTTGGCAGGGATTTGGCCTGGATGATCTCCAGAGGTCCCTTCCAACCCCAACCACCCCGATTCTGCTTCTAAAGCAAAGGTTAGAGCTGTGCTGTGCGTCTTCCAGGAAACACTGACCAGCTCCTGCAACCAGTCCAATCCCTTTCTCCCAACATTTGGAATGGCCAGAGCATGTTTAGGGAGAACTGGTAAGAAACCAGTGTCAAACTGGTCAGTCTGTGGCAAAACCTCTCAGCTCCCAGCAGCCACAGCCACCACGGGCACCCCTTGCACAGCCCCACACAATTCCTTGTGTTTTGCTGGAATTAGTGAGCCACAGGAATCAAGAACACATTAAAACAATTGAGGTTTGTTTTTTTTTTTCTGTGTGTATTTTTCATTTAAAAAGCCCAAACCCAGAGGTGGCACTGAGTCAGCACCATTTGGGTCAGAAATTTTCTGTTTTGCCATGGATCAGGCAGCACCACCGGGCTGGAAATGTACTGAAGATCCTCAGAACCTGCCTGAAATCCTCAAAGGATTTTAATCCTCAAAAGATGAGAAGATTGTGGCCACAGATTTTCCTGGTGTGCTCCAGGGTTCAGATCCATCCTGTTCAGCATCTCTCCCCATCCCTGTCTCACCTGAGCACCTTCTCACACCACTTTTCCTCCAAACTGAAGGAGAAACTGCAGAGGCTTGATCAGCAAGTGTCCATCTCTGCTACACCAGAAATCCCAGGTTTACCAAAACATCCCCAATTCTCCTCCATTCCACATACAAGCAGCTCTTGGTTAATCCTGCCTGGAGTTGGCACCCCAAGTTCCCTGCACACCTTGTGGGTTTCTGGGGGGAACTTCCCTGAGGCTTTACCAGACCTGTGTGGGCTGAGGTGATGCCAATCCAAGCAGTGAGCAGTGAAATCCTTACCTGTGAGCAGCACCTGGGTCAGGCAGAGCTGGACACACAGAATCCCCTTTTCCAGGCAAATCCTTCTCTGTGGCAGCACTGAGTGCTCACTGGAGCTTCACAGGATCACTGAGGCTGGGAAAGACCTCCAAGATCGAGTGCAACCACAGACCAAAGGTTGGTTTGCTCCCCTCCTGCTTAACTAAAAACTCTCACAGAGCTGAGGCATGAAAGAGTTGCAGGAAATGCTGACAATTATCAGTTGATTTTGGAGTTATCATCTGCCTCCAGTGCCTGATGAAGGGCAGAGACAGAACTCCCCGAAGTGCCACAGGCTGCAGCTCCCCCAGTGACATCATGACACTGCTAAAAGTGAACATTTTAGCTTAAAAATCATCTCATTCCACCCCCTGCCATGGGCAGGGACACCTTCCACCATCCCAGGGTGCTCCAAGCCCCGTCCAGCCTGGCCTTGGACACTTCCAGGGATGGGGGAATCACAACCTCTGTGGGCCAGTCTTCTGAACTTCGGAGCTGCTTCCTCCTCCTAAGCTTTCTGCTGAACTTTGCATGGCTGATGAATGCATTTCCTTTCCTTTCTTTTATGTCTGAAAAGGAAAAAAAGGACATTATGGGGAGGGGCTGGGCTTTAAGGCTGTATGAGAGATATTCAGATCATCAGAGCCCTGGGGGGACCTTACAGAACCTTTCCAGGGCCTAAAGGGGCCACAGGAAGGCTGGAGAGGGACTTTCCACAAAGACATGGAATGACAGGACAAGGAGGAATTCAATATTGGGAGGGAATTGTTCCCTGGGAGGGTGGGGAGGCCCTGGCACAGGATGCCCAGAGAAGCCCTGGATCCCTGGAAGTGTCCAAGGCCAGGCTGGACAGGGCTTGGAGCAGCCTGGGATAGTTTGAGGTGCCTCCTGCTCTGCTCCTTCCCTTCCCCTGCACTCTTCACGTGTATATTTATACACACATGGACTTTTTCCCCCCCCAAACCACATATTTTCATTACTTCAGGCATTTCTTTTCCTCCTGGGCAAACAAGTCTTCCCAGTTTTTTTGAATTCCCTCCCACTCACAACAATAGCTCAGACACAGAGTGAAACTGTCTCTCCTTAAACCGGGCTGCCACACATTCCTCCTGCTTTAAATAAGGGACTGGTGCTAAACTCAGGATTTCCATTCTTCCCTGGTCGGCAGGAATGGCTGAAGGCTGAGCTGGAGCTCAGTCAGGGCTGAAACATCCACTGGTGTTGCCCTCCCTGTGCTCGTTGCCTCAGTCACACACCAGCACAAGCAAAGGGTGAGGTGACCTCAATGACAGAGTGGGACCTCATTAGTGAGGTGTTTTAATGAACCACTCTTTTTCTCCCTACTTTTAAAAATTCCTGAACCTCTGTAGTCTCGTGACTGAAAAGGAAATGCCCTCAGAGGAGAGGTTGCACTCAAGGAAAAGCTGAGAGGTAAAATCAGTTCCAGATCCCCACAAAGACTCTTTGGAAGATCCAAAGTGACTATGGCAGAGCAGTTCTTTCATGGAAATCCCAAATTGCTACAAAACCCATCAGATGTTGCAGAATCCAGGAAACCCTGAGGCTGGAAAAGCCCTCCCAGCCCATGGAGCCCAAGCTGTGCCCATCCCCACCTTGTCCCCAGCCCAGAGCCCTGAGTGCCACGGCCAGGCCTTCCTTGGGCACCTCCAGGGATGGGCACTGCAAAGCTCCCTGGGCAGCCCCTGCCAAGGCCTGAGCACCCTTTCCATGGGGAAATTGCTCCTGGTGTCTGAGTGAGAGTAGTCTTGGATTAGAGATTAGGGAGAAATTTTTCCCTTTGAAGATGGAAAGGAGGCCCTGGCACAGAGAAGCTGTGGCTGCCCCTGGATCCCTGGCAGTGCCCAAGGCCAGGCTGGATGGGGCTTGGGGCACCCCAGGACAGTGGGAGGTGTCCTTGCCATGGCAGGGGTGGTCTTGGATGGGTTTTAAGGTCCCTTCCAACTCAGCCATTCCATAATTCCATGATTACCCCACCGTGCCATTCACACTGCCATGACTAAGGGATTTACTAATTTAAGCCTCTTTTGTTTGTTCCAGACTAGGCAATGGAAAAAGCGCATTCCCGTTGAGCGACCCTTCAGCCAGATATAGTGCATTATTCCTGTTGTGTGGAACGTTTTGTTTCCAAACACCCTCCATCAATCAAAGCCCATTCATGCAACACATTTACCATCCAAATACTTTCCAGCACATCTCACCAAGGGGATGTTTTTTGTCCTGCTGTCACCACCAGCTACACTCCTGTCAAAAAGCTCAGCTTGGCATCACCTTTTAAGCCAAATTAAAAAAAAAATCAGTGGGATTCTTGCCTGTTTAGGAGTTTTAACCACCTCTGACCATCCCAGGAGTGCTCTGGGCAGTGAGGACCACTGGGAATGAGGGGTTGGGAGGTGAGGGAACTTTAATCCTTTGCCTTGATGCTGCTGTTGGTTTGGCATTCTCCTCCACTCAGCCCTGCCCTAGCAAAGCTGAGCTTTAATATCTTTAGTGCTTCCCATCCTTCACAAAATGTAATAATGCCTCTGATGGCAAATTAATTAAACACGGTGACAGCCTTGATTTAATTGTTGGACATGAGGGAACCTCTTGAAAAGAGTCAAAGAGAGGTGTCCCTCAAAGTGAAGCTTTCTAGAGCAGAGCAGAGGCAGGAAAAGAAGATCTTTGTTTGCTCTGCTGCACTTGAAGTTCAAATTTAACCCCTTATTTTCCCACAGAACAGAAAAATGTTCCATGGGATTTTTTTTTCTTTTGAATCTCATCCAAAAAGTAATGCACACAATAATATCAAGTGGTTTGGGCTGGGAGGGACCTTAAAGCCCATCCAGTGCCAGCCCTGCCATGGACAGGGTCACCTCAAACTGTCCCAGGCTGCTCCAAGTCCTGTCCAACCCGGCCTTGCAGAGGTGTTCATGAGCTGAATGCTGCTCATTACAAGACAATAAAGCAGGACACCAAAATTGCTTAAAAGCACCAAGAAACCAAGCTCAAATAATCAAGATATCAAATCTTCCCTTTTTAATCAAAGCTGCAATGCCCAACCCCTCACTCAAGTGGGTTTGAATCACAGAATGGGTTGAGTTTGGGATTTTGTTGTTCCCTTGTTTTTTTAACTGAGATCAACAAGAAATTACCCTGCAAACGTGGCTTTTACAGGGTCAAAGAACCATCAGGGTGGGAAGAGCCCTTCAGGATCACCCAGTGCCACCCCAGCAGCACCAGCATCACCCCAAACCCTGTCCACAGGGGCCACATCCAGACTGCTCCTGAATATTCCAGAGACAGGGACTCCACACCTCCCCGGGCAGCTCATTCCAAGGCCTGGCTGCTCTTCCAGGGAAAAAAACCCTTTATAATATGCCATGTGCACCTCTGTGACCCCTCAACACCCCTTGGAGAGCACAGGCCCAGTCTGTGGTGGCTGGGCCAAGCCTCCAGCAGCCACCCCTGGCCAGGTGTGTGCAACCAAAGCTGTTTTCCCTTTCAAGGTGTGCCAGGATTTACCTCCGTGCCCCAAACAGCCCCTGGCCAACAAAGCAAAGTGCACTCAGGGCAAAGTCAGTGCAAATAATTGGGGTGTTTTTTTCCAGTTGAAAAGGAGGAAGATTGCTTCCTTCCCAGCTCCACCCAGAGCAAACCCAGCACAAAAGGCTTCTGTTCTGTCTCCCAAGGAAAAATCCCCTGGCATTTCACTTTGATTGATAATAGGCCATAAACTGAGGTTGGAACCCTGCAAATGTGTTGGGTTGGAACACAGGGACTCCAAACGTGGATCTCTCACCATTCCTGGGGTTGCAACAGGGACTCTGGGATCCCAGCACAGCAAGGACGTGGAGCTGCTGGAGAGAGCCCAGAGGAGGCTCCAGGATGAGCAGAGGGATGGAGCAGCTCTGCTGGGAGGAAAGGCTGGGAGAGCTGGGATTGTTCAGCCTGGAGAGGAGAAGCTTTGGGGTGACCTCAGTGTGGCCTTGCAGTGCCTGAAGGAGCCACAGGAAACATGGAGAGAGACAATTTCCAAGGGCTGGAGGGACAGAACACAGGGATTGGCTTTAAGCTGAAGGACGGTGGGGTTAGATGGGATATTGAGAAGGAATTCCTGGCTGTGAGGGTGAGGAGGAACTGGAATAGACTTCCCAGAGAAGCTGTGGCTGCCCCTGGATCCCTGGCAGTGCCCAAGGCCAGGCTGGATGGAATTTGGAGCAGCCTGGGACAGTGGGAGGTGTCCCTGCCAGGGCATGGGTGGCACTGGATGGGCTTTAAGGCCCCTCCCAACCCAAACCAGTCTGGGACTCTGTGATTTCTCCACATGGTTTCTGTGTGTGGACCCCTCTGTGTGGAGCTGCTGTGCTGGTGCCGGATCTGCTGCTCCCTCTGGCAGTGGCTCATCCTGCAGAGAACTGGAGATGTTTGGAAACAAAAAAAAAGCAACACCTGCAGGTGGCAAAGAGCCTCGATGGCAGCCAGGCTGGGCTCTCAGCAGAGGCCTGGCACTCCCAGGGCCTGGCAGGGGAGCAGCTCTGGGTTTGTGCTGACGGATGCTGAGCTTGGGTAACGGTGGAAACTCCTGGGAGTGTCCTTGGCTGGAAGTGATCCCGAGGGGAATGGGGCAAATGCTGCCCTGCAGTGCCTCTCCCTGCCCCCAGCATCAGGCTGGGCAGTGCTGGAGCAGCTCTGGTGACTCAGCAGGACAAACGAGGGCGTTCAGTGCCCAGGGAACGCTGGCACCGCTGCCCTCACCATCCCCTTCCCGACACCACCGTCCCTCTTCCCGCTCGCTGCCACCAGAAAAGACACAACTTCCCAGAATTCTGCTCACTCCTGGCTGCCCTGGGGTGTAACAAACCCATTCCCAGCAGGATCTGATTTCCAAAGTGCTCTTGGAAATGAACAGGGAGCCGGGAGCTGAGCAGTTGTCTGGGGCTGTTCCTGTCTCCGCCCCACTCGTGCTCAGGGATTTGTTCTTCCTGCTCTTTTTATCTCCCACACCTCAGTGTCTCTGCTCATACTGCAGCTCTGGAGACACTGGAAGCTGATGTTTGCAAAGAAAAGGCATCACCGTGAGGTTTTGTGGTCAATTAATCAGTGTTTGATTAGTCCTTCCCTCCTTGTCTTCCCTCTGGGATCTCCTGTCCCATTCCAATGTTCCCTCAACTGCTGTTCCTCCTGCTGCTTGTTCCTGCTGTTCCTTGAGAGCTGCAGAACAACCAGTGAAGTCAAAAAGCTGCAGGAAATTTCTCTTCAGCCCAGGAATTTCTCAAATGTGTCCTTGAGACGCTGAGTGGGAACTCTGGGCCTTGTTCAAAGCAGGTGGAGAATCCCAGGAGAACACACAGGGAACGGAGCTCCTGGGGCAGGGAACTGCAGGATCTTCCCTGTCCTGACACTGAAGGCCAAAGCTGTTGCCTGTCAGGACATGGAGTGTCCTGGCTGGAATAAAATGGGGGAGTTGTGATGAAGGGTGTGTGGAAGGGCTTTTATTTCCTGTAAGGGAGGTGGAAAAAAGCTGCAGAGGAAAGTCTGGCCTGTGTTTGGTTTTCCAGCCTGGGTGAGGCACCTCTGGATGAACCCAGGGACTGCCCAGGATGTGTTCCTTCCATCGCAGAATCCTGGAAAAGCCCTCCCAGCCCCTGGAGCCCAAGCTGTGCCCATCCCCACCTTATCCCCAGCCCAGAGCCCTGAGTGCCACGGCCAGGCCTTCCTTGGGCACCTCCAGGGATGGGCACTCCAAAGCTCCCTGGGCAGCCCCTGCCAATTCTTAACAACCTTTTCCATGAAAAAATTCCTCCTGGTGTCCAAGCTGAGCCTCCCCAGGCCCAGCCTGAGGCCATTTCCTTGAGGAATCCTCCAGGACAGACCCACCAGGCAAGTCTGGAATCCCATTTGGTTGAGCCCCAGCTTTGTGTTGGCTTTGAAGTCTCAGACAACACAAAAAATTCACATTCTATTAAAATCATCATGAAAAAAACCCACTAAACAAAAGCCCCAAGCAATTTGCTGAGTAACCCTGACTTTTCCAGGAGCTCAGCCCTGAGAACTGTCTCCTTCCAGGGCAGCAGAATGGAAAGTTGGACACAACTGAAGCAGCAGTGGTGCTGCTGCAGCTCCCAAGGAAGGGCAGGAAGCTCACTGATGCCTGGGGCTACCTAAAACAGAAGCCAGACAAAATTAGGAGAATAAAAAAGCAGTTATATTTATATTTCTATTTCTGAAGGCCCTTCAGGTACATTTAGGGCAGACAGAGCCCCCCCAGGGCCTCAGCCCAAATGGACAATGGGTCCCAGGTTTTCATCCTTTTATAAGTTTGGTCCATTTGCATATTGGAGGTTTAATCTTCCAATTACAGCTCCAGCTAATGAAGTCATTTACCCCCAGTTTGCTCCCCCCATCCTACTTCTGTTCACATTTCTTGGGGCCTGGGACAGTGAGGGGTCCTTGGGTCTCAGGCCTGGAGAGGAATTGTTTGTCTGACCAAAATGGGAAAAAACCAGCAGCTCACACTCTGTGTGGAGTTTAGAGTGACACACTAAAGAATTGCAGGATGACAAATGTATGAAAAATAGAAAAGTTAAAACCCTAAGGCATCAACTGAGCCCAGCATTCCCAGCTCAGGAGCAGCTCCAGGGCTTGCTGCTGGTTCAGGAGAGGCTGAGCAGGCAGAATTTGCCCAGGAGATTAAAAAGCAGTGTTAATCCCTGTGCCAAACTGTGCTGTGTGGGAGAGGCATTTAGCAAGAACTTTCCATGCTTTGTGAGTTCATGGAGCCATCCAGGTTCCACAGCCTTCCAGGGAAGGGACTGGCACTGCTTTGGGGAGAGGTTGTGCTGCTGAGCAGGAAAATCTGCTTTTCATGTCAAGTCCTGTGTTTCCCCAGCTCCAAGAGCATCAATAAATGGATTGCTACTTTACTTATTGTAGCAAAGGCTCCATCCAGCACAGTTCAGCTGGTGGAAAAGCTGAAAAAAAAATTCCATGCTGCTGTTAAAGGCAGTTTATAGAATCCCAGAATGGTTTGGGTTGAAGGGATATTACAGCCCATCCCATTCCATAGGCAGGGACACTTCCCACTGTGCCAGGCTGCTCCAAATTCCATCCTTGGGCACTGCCAGGGATCCAGGGGCAGCCACAGCTTCTCTGGGAAATCTATTCCAGTTCCTCCCCACCCTCACAGCCAGGAATTCCTGCCCAATATCCCATCCAACCCTTCCCTCCTTCAATTTAAAACCATTACCCCTTGTCCTGCCCATCTCAACCACCTCTCTCCCTCCTTTTCCCAGCCTTTTTGGGCACTGGGAAGGGCTTGAAGCTTTCCCTGGAGCTTTCCCTTCTCCAGGCTGAACCCTGCAGCTTCATTCCCACGCAGGAATTATTTGGATGCACTGCTCTGTAAATCAAACACACCCTGTGAATCCACAAAGGCACCCAAATTTTTCTTTTCACATCTGGAAGCAGCCACTTCTCACTCTGTGTGGCCTCATGTGCTCTTATAAAGCAAATTAATTTAAAAAGAGCAGAAGTTTGTAAAGGTATAAACATAAAATTCTGGTTTGGTGAGGGATGTCCAAGGTGTTTTCCTCACCTGCTGTGGGATGGGAGCCCGAGCTGGAGGCTGAGTTTGGAATTTCATTTTTATTCACACGAAGCCATTGCTGGATATTTAGCTCCACCTATGGGCACCTCCACAAAATCTGCAACTCCTTGAAATTAAAACAATTTACATTTAGGAATTTGAAGGCTCCAATCCCCCAAATCAGGGTGGGAAAAACCTTTGAGGATCAGCCAGTGGCACCCCAGCAGCAGCAGCAGCATCAGCCCATCCTGGTCACTGCAGTCACCTCTGTGCTCCTGCCTTGCTCACTCAAAATTTTATATTATTTGAAATATCCTGAAAATTTGGGGTTATTTGAAACATCCTGAGAATTCTGTATTATCTGAAATATCCTGAAAATTTGGATTATTTGAAATATCCTGAAAATTTTGTATTATTTGAAACATCCTGAAAATTTTGTATTAATTGAAATATCCTGAAAATTTGGGATTATTTGTAATATCCTGAAAATTTGGTATTACTTGAAATATCCTGAAAATTTGGACTTACTTGAAATATCCTGAAAATTACTGGAAATACCCTGAAAATTTGGGATTATTTGAAACATCCTGAAAATTTTGTATTACTTGAAATATCCTGAAAATTACTTGAAATATCTTGAAAATTTGGTATTATTTGAAACATCCTGACAATTTTGTATTAAATATCCTGAAAATTCTGTATTATTTGAAATATCATGAAAATTTGGGATCACTTGAAATATCCTGAAAATTACTTGAAATATCCTGAAAATTTGGATTATTTGAAATATCCTGAAAATTTTATATTATTTGAAACATCCTGAAAATTTTGTATTAATTGAAATATCCTGAAAATTTGGGATTATTTGAAACATCCTGAAAATTTGGGATTATTTAAAAGTTTAATGCCCAAATTGTCCCAATATCTTGGGCAATGTCTTTATCATTATTCTGGTTTTTTTAGCCATCCATGAATTATTAAAAGCATTCACAAAGTCTGATTTTCTGCAAAATGTTTTTTTAATTGTATTAATACCATTTTGAATTGTATTAAATTGTATTTAAATTGCATTTAAATGATATTTAAATTGTAATTAAATGGTATTTAAATTGCATTTAAATTATATTCTATTAATATTTAAATTGTACAACTGTAAATTGTATTTTAAGCCAAGATGAAGAATTTATTTTAGAGCCATGATTTGTGGTTGGCAGAGCAGGATTTCACCAGGCAGGGGAGAATGGCAGGAAAATCCAAGCTGGAATTATTCAAATTCTCCCAGATTTGTTGGAGTTCACTCCCTGCCCACCCCTGCCAAGGCTGGGCTTCCCAAGAACGACTGATCCAGCTGAAAATATTCAATTTATTCCACTTGGTGCTGCTCTGAGAAACAAAATTCTGATTAACAACCAACTTTAGGTTTTTAACTCCTTTTTGCCACGCCAGGATCTCCATCCCTACCCACAGCAACACTTTAATTCAGTTTTCCATCATTTTTCTTGGCAACACCACCGTTTAGAATTACCAGATAAAGCCATTTAAGCACTGATGGTTTTCATATTCCAGGAGCTTCTAAAAATCCCACAAATCATGGAATGCCTTGGCTTGGAAGGGACAATAAAGATCATTTTATTCCAAATTCCACCAGCCCAGGCTGCTCCAAGCCCATCCAAGCTGGCCTTGGATAATTCCAGAGATGGGGCAGCCACAGCTTCTCTGGCAAACCCCCATATTATTCATTTTTTATGGATATTTTTGATGTATTCTGAATGCACAGGGCTTATTCCAGAGCAGGAAGATGTTGATACTTTCAAGAGGAACTCCAGGCACAGAAAAATCAGTTTTTCACTGGAATATTCCTGCCTGGATTTTATTCATGAGCAGATTCTCCTACCTGAAATCACAAAACTCTCTGAAGCCTTTTCTAGAATCCATTTACAACCTAGCACAACATTTCCCCTTTGCAAACCACTCTTTGGGAAGCTAAAAATTCTCATTTTGACCCCAAACCTTCAGTAGTTCCGAGCAGAAATGCCACCAGATTTACAAGAAGACAACAAAATATTTTAATTTCAATCTGCCCCGTGCTATACAAGTGTAGAAAATACCACCTAAGCATCCATGAGGACATTACAAAAATAAAAGGAAACAGGAAAAGCAAGCAGCACACTGCAGTCATGAGAAAAGGAGGTGGCCAGGAATAACCATCCCAAAATTCCCACCTCAGGCAGGTGTCAGGTATTAAATAACCCAAAAAAAATCAGATTTATGGATGGTTTGAGTTGAAAAGCAGCACTGCTTTTTTCTTTTTTTTTTAAGCAAACACAGCAGCCACTTGGGGGTTTTAATGCAAAAGTCCTGCTTTGATTTTTCATGGCAAAAAGGACAGGACAGGGATGAATTCCAAACGTTTCCAAGTGAAGGTGGTGAAACACAAGAGCCCAGCAGTCTGAGAAAACATGGAAAAGTCTTGGCAAGGCTTCAAGGCAGTTGTGGCAAAACTCCAAAGTTGTTCTCCACTTCATTTCTTGGTTTTTTTGGGTGTGGAGCTGGGTCAGCCCCAAATAATCTCATTTTCCTGGGTGTCCATGGAGCAGCTCCAGCAATAAAGGGAATTAATTCCTCTGGATATTCTCGTGGAGCCACTGGTTTTGTTCCACTTTGCAGGAGAACAGCACAATTTCAGCTCTAAAAACACATCCAGAGGCTTCAAAAATATCTTTTCCAAGACTATCAGTGGTTTTTTTTTCATGGATATCAGTTCCTATCTCTTCCAAAAAAAAAATACTGAACCGTGTTTCAAAGTGAAGATCTCCAGTTTAAAAAACAAGTAATAAAATATTTCCTCTTTCTTCCTTTTAATTTGGATTTAGGAGCAACTATCTCGAAACACTGAATATATAAAAGCCCTAAAGCTTCTCCCAGTGTTTAAATAAACATTCCTTGGCTTTAAGAATTTCATCCCAGCTGAGTTTGGAAGAAAAGCTCCAAAAGTTTGGATTTTTTTGATATCCCAAGCCAGTAGAAAAAAAAATAAAAATCCAAGTGTGCAGCTTGGAGCAGAGCTCCCACAGGAATGGACAAGGAAAAGGCACTCCAGCTCTCCTCATTTTTTCCTGGGTGGAATTTTCCAAGCCCTAATTCAACCAAAAAAAAATGCAAATTCAAGTTTCTCCATCACTTTTTTTTTTCACTGAAAAAAAATGCTCTGAAAATGCACCTTATTTGAGTCCTTTTTCCCCCAGAGTCGAAGCTACCAAATAATTTTATTAAAGACATAAATTATCTGAACTTAAATAATTTCAAACCCAACACCTCTCCTATTGCACTTTTTTTTCCCATTGTTTTGCCAGCTAAAAATCCTTTGTAGGCATTGCAAAAGTTAAAATTTTAAAAGCACAACTTCCAGAGCACCCAAACCAGGTGCTGGGAAGAACTGTATCCTGCTGGAAAACCAGTGCCAATAAAAACAAATATAAATATATAATGTATATACATATCCAGGAGGAATTCTGGGATGCTGAGATAATAAATACTTAAACCAATTCCCAGATTTCCACAAAAACTTGTCAGAAACTAGAGAAAAAAAAAAAGCAAATTCTTTTAGAAGACCAAGAAGAAACATGCACAAAAAGGTGGGAATTCCCATCATTTTTCCAAAGCTTTCCCACACAACCTTCAGCTGGAGGATTTAGAGAAAAGCTTCCCCCAAGCTGCTTTTTCCCCAAAAAATAAACCCAATTTCTCCTCCAAATATCATCTCCTCCCCATGCTGTGTTGCCAGGGATGCAGGAATCCCCTCAGGCCACGGATCAACCTGCAGCATCCAAACTAAAACTGGAATTCTTTTATTTTAAGCAAACTTAGCTTGGAATTTCTCCTCCTGCAACTGCTGCTGTTGCCACCAAACCTGTGAGCTGCTGTTTCCACAGTAAACTTATTTTTTTTTCCCCCCCCGGCCAAGTTTTCTACTCCAAATCCTTGGAAAAAAAAGGATTTTTTGTTTTTTTTTTTTTTTTTCCAGGAGCAGCTCAGCTGAGGTGGGCAGGAGTATAATCTGGTCTCCTGGTCTGGATAATTTTGGGTTTGGGTTTCTTGGTTTCTTCTTCCACATCATTTTCCTGGTCACTCTCACACACGTGGACAACAACACTGGGAGTGGTGTCAGTGGCTGCATGCAGCTCATATTTCTCTCCTGGAAGGGAAAAAATGGGAAAAATTCTTTAAAGAGGAGGAATCCTGGAGGAAATGTTACATTCTGCCTTTTTCATTTATTTTTTTAAATAGGGGAAATTATAAAAATTAGGTATTAAAAATNAGAATATAATTATAAAAGCCACAAAGTGACAACATTGAGCATCCTGAAGGATTTTATTGACCATTGGTTTCAGATCTCTTTTTTCCATGATAGAAAGAATTGCTTTAAAGCAGACATTAAATAACAATTATTAGTAATAATAATTCAATAAGAAAACAATAAGATAAATAACAATAAACAATAAAGTAATTAAATAATAAACAACAACAATAATAATGATGATAAAGAATAATAAATAAATAATAATTCCAGACATTAAATCATTTTAATTTGACATTAAATCAAGGAAGGAAGAAACTGTTTCACCTCTTCCCTGATCACCTTGCCTTCATTTCTTCCCTATTTCTTTAATCCTTTAATTCTATTTAAGAAAATATTCAGAATATTAATGGAAAATCTCAGGGAAGAGGGATCACAAATCAGCCCATGAACTCAAAAACAGGGGGAAAAGGACCAACTTTTAATGCCTGAAAAGCCCTTGAGTTTTTATTTTAAGGTTTCTTTTTGGTATCCCTAAAACTTGAAAAAGTTTGGAATAAAGAAACAGCACCATGGAGCAGCTCTGAACTACCATACAAACTTATTTATTAATTTATTTATTCCAAGTGTTCCATCAAAACCAACTGCTGCTTCCAAAACCCATTAATAAAAATTTCCAAACCCCAAAAATAAAATCTTTGCTAAAAATATTTCATCATTTAAAAATGATTGAAAAAGAATCTTTCATCAGCAGGGGTTTTGATGGACAATTTTAAAGGCCAACATGCAGGAGCTCAAAGGTCTGCCCTGCCCTTTTCTACGTCTTTTCCTACTGGATATAAAAATTCCTGAGCTGGGAGAATAAAATGATAAAATGAAATGATAAAATGAATCTGACACAGTTTTTATTCTCTTTAATCCTGTTATTAAATATGTCCATTTTTCTTTAATCCTGTTATTAAATATGTCCATTTTTCTCTCTCTAAAATTAATAATACAGCTGCAAACAGCTTAAATCAGAGTTGGACATGGGGAAAGATTAATTTGCACCAATTCTCATGCAGAAGTTGTATAAAGTGAGGCAGAAAATGCAATCAAGGGATCTGATCATTAATCACTGAAAAAAGGAGTGGCAGGGACTTCTTCCTCAATTTCAAAGGAATTTTAGGTTAAAATTGATAGTTCTTCCTACACCTAGTATTCCTCTGAGGCAAATATAAATTAAAAAAATAAAATAGAAATAAAAATTTCATGGAAAAGGTTTAGAAAATCAGAAATTTTAAGATTGAAGGTTTAAGGAAGTTTTACCTGGTCCTAACTTGGAAATAGCATATAAAAGGTCATAATTAATGACAGGAGTAGCATCTTCCACTTGCTTCCAATCCACAGGAGGAGAGGCAGGAGGGGAGATCAGAAACTGCTTGTCTGGGTTTGGTGGGGCCAAATGGGAGCTGCCAATGTGCAAAGTCTGCAAAAGAAGGGAAAAAAGGCAAAAATGTGTCAGGGTAATCCCTGGATCCATGGGATGGGGAGCTTGGCAGGGATGTTGTGCTCTGGCAGAAACTCAGGGTGGCAGCAGAAGCCAGGGCAGCACAGCCACAATTCCAGTGAAAATTCCAAGGAATTTTCCTCCCTCAAAATCCAAAATGTGCCCTTCAAACACTCAGGGAGGAGGATGTGGTCTTGAAGACCTGAGGATAAATAATGTGGGAATTCACCCCACAAATGGGAGAGGTGGGAATTCCAGGAGGGGCAGAAATAAATTGGCTCCACAGCCACAATTCCAGTGAAATTTCCACTCAGGGGGGCAGCAGCACCCAGGGCAGCACAGCCACAATTCCAGTGAAAATTCCAAGGAATTTTCCTCCCTCAAAATCCAAAATGTGCCCTTCAAACTCGCAGGGAGGTGGATGTGGCCTTGAAGGCCTCAGGAAAAACAGCGTGGGAATTTGGAATTCATCCCCACAAGTGGGTGAGATGGGAATTCCAGAAGGGACAGAAATAAATTGGCTCCACAGCCACAATTCCAGTGAAATTTCCAGAGAATTTTCTTCTCTCAAAATCCAACATATGCCCTGGATGTGGCCTTGAAGGCCTCAGGATAAATGGGGTGGGAATTCATCCCACAGGTGGGAGAGGTGGGAATTCTAGGAGGGGTAGAAATAAATTGGCTCCACAGACACAATTCCAGTCAAATTGCCAGGGCAGTTTATTCCCTCAAAATCCAACACATGCCCTGGATGTGGCCTTGAAGGCTTCGGGACAAATGGGGTGGGAATTCATCCCACAGGTGGGAGAGGTGGGAATTCCAGGAGGGGTAGAAATAAATTGGCTCCACAGCCACAATTCCAGTGAAATTTCCAAGGAATTTTCTTCCCTCAAAATTCAAAATGTGCCCTTCAAACTCGCAGGGAGGTGGATGTGGCCTTGAAGGCCTGAGGATAAATGGGGTGGGAATTCATCCCACAAGTGGGAGAGGTGGCAAGTCCAGGAGGGGTAGAAATAAATTGGCTCTTGGGGTCATCCCACACACATGGATTCATTTTTCTGTTCATTTTCAGAGGGAAAAGCAGCTAAAAAATCACCTCAGTTCCCAAACCCTGAGCTGCTCTGCTGGGGATCTCCCAGAGCAGGATGGGCAGGAAAAGTTTGGAATGTGCAGCTCAGGGACAGAGGAAATCTGCCCTCCCAAATCCCTTTAAATCCTTGGAATGTGCTCATTCCCATCCCACCAATACAGAGAGAGTCATAAATACAAAATGCCAACAATTCCTAAATCCATGGAGCTCTGGGATAACCTTGGATTTAACCTTGGATAACCTTGGATTCTCTAATTAATCTGACAAAAACTCATCAGGATAAAATTGTGCTTTAACCCCTCCAAGGATCATCCCAGGAATTTTACCTGAGCAAAATAGAGTTTGAGTTCCTTTCCAAGGAATTCTGTCTTGTGCAACTGGATCCTGGCATCTGCTGCAGACAAAGGGTTGCTGAAGTTTATTCTGACTCTTTTGAAGCTCTTAAAATACTGAAAAGTCAGGTCCCTGTCATAGGGTCGGAACAGGGATTCAAATTTGGCCTGGAAAGAAAGGAGCAGAGAAGAAAATGAGTATTAAACACAAAGAAAGAAATCAATTAAAAAAGAAAAAGTTACTAATAAGGCAAATGACCACTCCTGAATATTGATAGAACAGCTTAAATTCAGTTTTCTTCCTCTTTTTAGAATCAATTTTTTTACCTTTTAACTTTTCTCTACATCATTAAAACATGCATTATTATCATTAATAAGTGCTATTATCACTTACTATATTATTACCATTAATAAGTGTTCAACAAGACCCCCCAATTTAGCAACATTAAGATATTGAAAAGCTTCTTATAAAATTAATATCAAAAAGTCTGCCAAGCCTTTGCCCAAATCAAGGGAAGTTCAAGGGAACCAACACAAATTTTAATAGAGAAAAATGAATTTCAAGGGATTCAATTTTCAAGGCATTTCCCAAGTGTTTTATTCCCACAGCCCTCAGTGCAGGGATGGCAATGGATTCAGCATTCAAATTTGAGATATTTTCAGGTATTTCCTCTCCCCAAAACCTTACTAAAAGCTCAGTACAAAGCCAAAATAAACATTACTCCATTGAAGTTTTTTACTACAATATTTTGAATGAGTAAGGGGTAAAAAAAGGCAGCAAAAATTACAGAAGAAGGCAGAAATTAGTTCAAAATGTCATTTTGCTCCCTGAAAAGCTCTGCTTCACAAACTCACCACGGCAGGGTACAAAACCAATACAATTCCAATTTTAAAATCAGAGTTGTTCTGCTTCTTAAACTCCTTCAAAATGAGCTCTGAGACAGGACCAGGATGCTCCCCACACAGAGCTGGAATTTGGGAGCCTCAGAGCTGAGATACAACCATGAAAAATACACCCAAAAATTGCATTTCCAACCTCCCATTCAACATTTAAACCCAGAGAGATTTGTGAATAATATATACTCATACATAAATATATATAAAAATATATGGGTTTTTAAATGTGTGTGATTACAGAGGTCAGAAATGTCACCATGGCAATTTGGCACTAAAGAAAATGTTCTTTTTGTCCTTAAGGTATCTTAGCAGTCAAACTGTGCCAGGACTGATATATATCATATTATATACATTAAATACATTCCAATGTAGATCCAAGAGGACTTCTCCAGTTCTAACACAGTTCCAGGTGAAAATATTATAAATTAGTGAGCCTTTCTAGCAAGATAATCTAAATATTTGCTGAAAACTCAAAATACACTATACACAGACAGGAGGGAAAACTGAGATAATTTTCCCAACCACAGAACTAAAATTGAAGAATTCCCAGAGCTGGAGTCATTCCCACCAGAGNAGAGCTGAGATACAACCATGAAAAATACACCCAAAAATTGCATTTCCAACCTCCCATTCAACATTTAAACCCAGAGAGATTTGTGAATAATATATACTCATACATAAATATATATAAAAATATATGGGTTTTTAAATGTGTGTGATTACAGAGGTCAGAAATGTCACCATGGCAATTTGGCACTAAAGAAAATGTTCTTTTTGTCCTTAAGGTATCTTAGCAGTCAAACTGTGCCAGGACTGATATATATCATATTATATACATTAAATACATTCCAATGTAGATCCAAGAGGACTTCTCCAGTTCTAACACAGTTCCAGGTGAAAATATTATAAATTAGTGAGCCTTTCTAGCAAGATAATCTAAATATTTGCTGAAAACTCAAAATACACTATACACAGACAGGAGGGAAAACTGAGATAATTTTCCCAACCACAGAACTAAAATTGAAGAATTCCCAGAGCTGGAGTCATTCCCACCAGAGGAGTTGCTGCACATTTCAAGCCCCAAAAATTGCATTTCCAAGCTCCCATTCAACATTTAAACCCAGGGATATTTGTGAATTATACAGACTCACATATATTTAAATAGGTTTATAAATGTGTGTGATTACAGAGGTCAGAAATGTCACCATGGCAATTTGGCACTAAAGAAAATGTTCTTTTTGTCCTTAAGGTATCTTAGCAGTCAAACTGTGCCAGGACTGATATATATCATATTATATACATTAAATACATTCTGTTATTCCAGTTAAATACATTACTCCAATTCCATTATATATATTCCAATATAGATCCAAGAGGTCTTCCAGGCAAAACATTATTATTATAAATTAGTGACTCTTGCTACTAAGTTAATCTAAATATTTGCTGAAAACTCAAAGTATACTATACACAGACAGGAGGGAAAACTGAGATAATTTTCCCAACCACAGAGGTAAAACTGAAGAATTCCCAGAGCTGGAATCATTCCCACCAGAGGAGCTGCTGCAGATTTCAAGCTCCAAAATTTGAAATTCCCTTCCCTTTTGAAGCAGCACCTACAAAGTGAATCTCCTAGGAAAAAACCTATAAATAATGAAGAAATAACCCCACAACCTACCCTTGTTTCTGGCTGGTTGAAGACATCCCCGTGTGCCACGCAGGCGATGAGGGAGCTAAAACTGTAATGGAAATTTCGAAAATGCATTTTGAGGGGCTGCAGAAATCCTGATTTTTTTTTCTCAGGAGCTGGAGCTCCTGCAAGCAGAGTTTATAAAGGAAACAAAGTCCAACCCCTGATGGGAAAAAAAAAAAAAAACAACCAAAAAAAAACCTTTCAGAGCATCCTGTGTGTGACAGAGAATTCCTGAAGCGAGTCCTGCGTGCTTGGAAGGAGTCAGGGATAAAATAGAAGGAGGCACTGGAAAGAAGTGACGTCAGTAATTAGTCAGCTTCCCTATGCTAATTACATGGAAAATCCAGTGTACAGCAGCTGCTGTGGGGAGCTCTCCCAGCATACTTTCCACTGGCAGTAATTCCATGCTGGAATGGGATGGGCTAAGCATGGAAAATGTTCTTGTGTCAGGAAGAAGCAGCAGGAAAACTGGCAGGTTTGGCTATGGCAAACACAGCCCCGAGGGGTAAATTTGGTTATTTTGTGGGGGAAAATTCACAGGGTGAAGTGCAGACATGGAGACGGATTGATTAAGGAAAATAATTTTCCTCCTGTTAGAGGGAGGGATTCATTTGGAAGCTTCTTCAAAGCAGCTCCGTGGATTAATTCCCATTCGGAGCTTATTAAAAACTCCTTCCCAGCCTCATAAAGTGGGGAGGGTTTTTTGGGGGTTGGTTTGTGCTGTTTGTAACAGGAGCCTCCTCAGCAATCTGCTGGCAGGGTTTTACCAGAACCTGAGCTACGACAGCAGGGACAGGTATGAAACCTGAATTCCTGACATTTTCTGGGGCTGTTGTATCCCAGTTACAAAGCATTTCTCAAGAACTAGCACAGGACACCAGTTTTTGAGAGGTTTTTCTGCTCTTTTTTTGTGATTTTTGTATTTTTTTAATCAAGAACCATTTAAAAAAATCGCCCCCATTTAAACTAATTCATGAAATTTAAAATGAAGTTTTCAAAAGTTATTTGGAACTCTCTTATGCACATTCAGCTCAAAATTGATATTGATGTCAAAATCTGAAGTGCATTTAGTTCATTCTGTAACGCAGGGCTGCGACAGAAGCACCAAGTTTTAAGGAATACCTGCAAAACATGCCCTAAGCCCTAAGCTTAACACCTAATTTCATCAATATTTAAACTATTTACATGAAGAGCAGTCTCTATTTTTAGGGGGTCTACTTGCTAAAATCCCCATTTAAAGCCAAACTCTCTGCTGTTATTAGGATACCTCAGTGCAAGATTTTACCACAGAGTGAAAGAACACTCAGCCCAACTGCTTAGAACCTTTTTTTTTTAATTCCTCACTAAAAATCCAGGGATTCCTGAGGTTGGAAAAGAGATCTGAAACCAGGGAGCCCAAGCTGTGCCCATCCCCACCTTGTCCCCAGCCCAGAGCCCTGAGTGCCACAGCCAGGAATTCCTTGGGCACCTCCAGGGATGGGCACTCCAAAGCTCCCTGGGCAAACCCTGCCAATTCTTAACAACCTTTTCCATGAAAAAACTGCACTTTTTCCAGGGAAAAAGGGATGAATTCCATCAGTGAGGCTGGGATGTAGAGATGTGCACTGGGCACACCCCCTCAGGTATTTCAGGGGAGGATTCACAGCCAGCACTGAACCCCCTGAGTCCTGCCCTGGCCCTGGAATTTGCTGTCACATATCCCAAAAGCTTGGGATGTGCAAGGAGCAGGCACAACTCCCCAGACCAGAGGGCAGGATGCTCACCTGGAAAATATGGCCATGAATCACCTGAGCACTGAGGCAAACAGCTTTTCCACATCCCAGGGAACAGTTTCTGATAAGAAAGCAGAGCAAGTTCCTGCTCTCACCTGCCACAGGCTCAGGTCACTGCAGCACCTCTGAGGGGACACTGCTGTCCCCAGATCTCCTGAAGAATAAAACATTAAAATACCTCTGATTTATGTCCTCAAAGCCACCTACACATCACTGAGAGCCAGGGAAAATGGCTTCAGAAGTCATCCTTCAAATGGAAGTCATTCAGTCCAGGACTAGGGCCTGGCTATAAACAAACCAACTGTTTTGGAGAACATTTAGCAACTCACAAAATTTTTTTCACAGTGTTCTCCAGATTTAAAAACAGCATTGAGTCTTCTACTGATAAACACTATGTTTTTAATTTATCTCTTTAAAGCCACAAAGAAATCAACCTCATTATGTTCCATTTGATCACAGCTGTGGTAATTTTTGGGTAAGGTTGTGTCACAAGCCATGGAACCATGGAATGGTTTGGGTTGGGAGGGACCTTAAAACTCATCCAGTGCCACCCCTGCCCTGGCAGGGACACCTCCCACTGTCCTGGGGTGCTCCAGCCTGGCCTTGGGCACTGCCAGGGATCCAGGGGCAGCCACAGCTTCTCTGGGCACCCTGTGCCAGGGCCTGCCCACCCTCCCAGGGAACAATTCCTGCCCAATATGCCATCTCACCCTGCCCTTCTTCAGCTTCAGGCCAGGTCTCAGTGTATTAATAACCCACCCTGAGCTGTTAACAACAAACTCAAAAGAAAACCCCCAATTCTCAGTGTCCCTCATCAGTTAATGAAAGGCTGTTTAAGGCAGAGCCCTGGGATGATGTGGAAACCAAGAGCCAAAGTTAAAAAGCCCCAGGAGCAAAGCCTGAGGTGTTGCAATGTTCCGCCCGTGGTGCTCAGCTCCTGCAAGGTTTGTTCCCCACGTGCAAACACATTGTCTGCAACAAGAACATTGCAACAGCACCACAAGTCCTGGATTTGATGTGCTGATGTTATCAGAGCACAGTTTTCCTTCTCCCTCATCTCCCTTCAGAGAGCTGCTGCTTTCTGTCTTCTCTCTGGGGCTCCCTGGGGAGCTACAGAGACAGAAAGGGCAACATCACCCATCTGAGGTGTGTGTTGTCCTTAGATACCAAACGATGTCTGGCACCACAGAACACAAAATTCACCAGTGCAACACAATGTTCTGCTGCCTCCAAGGTGAGAAGGCCATGGAAGTGTTGGGAGCAAGGCCAGAGGAGGCCACAAAGCTCCTAAAGGGGACTGGGTCACCTCCCCTGTGGAGCCAGGCTTGGGAATGTTCAGCCTGGAGAGGAGAAGGGCGTGTGGAGACCTCACAGCACCTGCCAGGACCTGAAGGGGCCAAGAAGGAACATGGAGAACTGGAGTGACAAGGGGCAAAGTAGGGCTGGATGGGATATTGGGCAGGAATTGTTCCCTGGGAGGGTGGGGAGGAACTGGCACAGGGTGCCCAGAGAAGCTGTGGCTGCCCCTGGATCCCTGGCAGTGCCCAAGGCCAGGTTGGATGGAATTTGGAGCAGCCTGGGCCAGTGGGAGGTGTCCCTGCCAGGGCAGGGGTGGCACTGGATGGGCTTTAAGGTCCTTCCAACCCAAACCATTCCATGATTCCCTGATGCTGCTGTGCTTTGGGAAACAAAGGGCTCAGAGCAGTGTGGCACAGCTCAGTCAGCTCTGCTTCCTCAGCTTCACCCTTCCCTTCAAAGCTGCAGATTCCAAGCTCCAGTTCTGGAAGCTGAGCTCTAAAATTGCAGACAAGATGCTCAATGAAGACCTAAAATACTCCCAAACACCAGCAGCACTGCCCAAGGACAGAAATTTAACAGAGCCCATTTTTTTAAATACTTTTGGGGGTGAAAGGAGAAACAAAGAGTCCCATGAAAATATGAAATAGTGGGAACACAGAATGACAATGCCATGATCAGCTCCACAATTTAATCTGCACATGAAGTAGAACAGGTAAGGCACAGAAGGGAAGGCAATGAGGCCACAGAAGTAGAAAACAGGCAAGTCATAAAAGCTGCCAATAACTACAACAGCAAAGTGAGCAATCTGAGAAGGAAAATGAACATGAAAAAAATACATTGGAAATTCTCTAAGTCCATAAAATTATCCCCTACAAATAAATCAGAACAAGCCAGTCCCTTCTTTCTTCTCCTCCCTGGGAGGCTTTACAGCTGCCCTTGGAGGGTGCTCTTGGTGTAATCCCTGTACTCCCACTGCAGACCTGCTGCTCTTTTCCTACCAACACACAGTTTCTATTCCTGGCTCCCTGTTCATTATCCTGCCTTAGCCCTTACTTAGGACAGGGATAAACATCTTCAAGTTATGTAGAATGAAAATTCCACCTTCCTGGGGGTTGGGAAAGGAGAGGCAGGAGCAGTCACTAAAGTAGCAACAGGTTCCAGAGCTATCCCTGCATTTTTAGGGTCAGGAAGCTCTGCAGGCACTGGCAGGAGACCTTCAAACCATCCCAAAATTCCCACAACTCAGACCCACTGGAAAAGCAGAGAATTAATGAGCACAAGTCCTTGGCAGTGTATTTTAATTTGCTGCCTTGAAGGGTGGTCTGCAACATCACTGGAAAACCTCCTTTTCCATGCCCTTGGCATTGAAGGAGTGGGATGATGTTGGTGTGGAGGTTTGTGCTGTGGGCTCTGTTTTCTTTTCACACTTGGTGAGCAAGAGAAGGCACATCAGGAAGTCACATTTAGCAGGGATATTGGGAAGGAATTGTTCCCTGGGAGGGTGGGGAGGAACTGGACTAGAATTCCCAGAGAAGCTGTGGCTTCCCCTGGATCCCTGGAATTATCCAAGGGCAGGTTGGACAGGGCTTGGAGCAACCTGGGACAGTGGGAGGAATAATGAAACCTGGGCAGGATTTCTCTTTGCAAGTCTGACAGGATTTCTCATGAAGCAGAATTCCCTGGCAGACCAATCCTACCTGACTACACTTTTCCTCCTCAAACTCCTTGCAGCACTGGGAGCCTGGCACTGGCAAAGCTTAATCCAGCAGCCTGGAATGGTCCTACCCCCTCCTGCCTCTAACTCAGCCCTAGGAATTCTTCCCATGCCAAGCACACCCAGATGACAAAGACAGGGAGGAGAAGGCAGGCAGAATTATCAGCCAGGATTAATGTTCAAGAAATTTTAGGAAGAAATTCTTTACTCAGAGGGAAGTGAGGCCCTGGCAAAGGGTGCACACATCCCTGGAAGTGTCCAAGGCCAGGCTGGATGGGACTTGGAGCAGCCTGGGATAGTGGAAGGTGTCCCTGCCCATGGCAGGGGGTTCAAACTAAATGATCTTTAAGGTGCCTTCCAACTCAAACCATTCAGTGGTTCTGTTTTTGTGGTTATAAAAAGCTGCATTTCAAAGCTGCATATTCCATTTCATATTTTCTGCATTCATCACTAAGATGTCAATGAAATAAGTGCATCCACTGAGTGAGTGCCAGCAGGGAAATCATCTGCAACAAAACAATTTTTTAATGAGAAGGAAAAGTCTTCAGTATCTCAGAATCAACTGTGCAGATTTATTTACAGTAAAGAAATCAGAGCACACAACACAAGCCCACAAACTGGTTTTCCAAATGACAGCAGCTCTGTGCCATGGATGGAGCCCAGGGAACACCCCCAGGGTGACAGCATGGAAAAAGGGACAGGTCGTGAGCAGCTCCTCTCATTAATTGTGTTTGGAACCTGGCACAGCAAACACCTGACTGCTCAGTATTTCACAACCCTGCAAATATCTCAGTCCCTGCCTGGCCAGCCCTAAAAACACAGAGCAAAACTGCTGCAGCTGGAAGAAACTTGAAGGATTTGACTCCCTGGAATGGGGGGCACAAAAGCCTGGCTGGGCTCCATCCAATTCTCCTTTGAAAGGATTCCATGGCTCTGAAACTCCTAATTTTGAGATTTTTTCAGAATTAAAGCTTGCCAGCAATATTTCTCAGAGCATTAATGCAGCACAATTAGCACTGGAATGCTCTGGATCTGAGCACAAGTCTTGATGGCCCAGAGAGAGGAATAAACTCAGGAGACAATAAAAGTGAAGCCCACGTGTCTGGGGTGCAGTATCACCTGTATTTTAAATTTTCAGCTATTCCAGGAAAACCTTTTCCCCTTCCAAACACCAAGCAGAGCAATGAGTGCCCATTTTCTAAAGCTGCCAGGCCAAACCATAGCAAAGCAAACCACAGCAAATTCTCCACCTTCAGACTCAAGACTTAAATACTTTAATACACCTAAAGTTAGAGGGATAAATGCCAATCAAACCCAGCTTTTTAAAAACTCTGCCTATTTTTACTGTATTTATTTCTGTTTAAACTCATTAGCTGCTTCACTTTAATTCCAAAATTATCTACAGGTAATGTATTTATAGTAGAAAGAGCATATTATGAAACACCTTTTGCAGTTAATTGGCTTGGGAGATTGAAAAAAGGGAAGGACAAAGTTCTTGCAAAGTCAATCATAAATAAACATTTCCCTCCCACCCACCACCGAGAGAATTTGGTTTCAGATCCTCCAAACAGCCTTAAAGAAGGTGCTTTTTAAAAGTCTATGGAAATACCTGAAAAAGACTGCCCAGCAGTATTACAATTAATCCATTTTCTGTTAGGCTGAGAGAAAATAAACAAAGCCAAAAACAAAAGCCAAAGATGAGAATAAACCACACCAAAATTAAACAAGATCATTCCCATGGCTGGATACAGTTGCAGTGTTGATTTTTATTTCTATTTATGGCAGAAAGGAGGAAAAAAAGGTGTCAGGGAGCAGAGTCCAGTCTCCAACTCACCAGAGTGAACCCCAGGAAAAGCAAATTATGGAAAGGGAAGGGCAGGAAATCCTTCAACAACTCCTTCAGCTTGCTGAAGGCTTCTCTAAATATAGCTGTCTATAAAAATCCTTTCCTCAGAGTGGAAATTAAAAAAGGGGGAAGAGATGTAAATTCTCCAAAGATCACCTCTGTTTGTTAGGAACTAAAAAAGGCCAAGGACTTTGGAACCAAAATGGGTTAATAGGACACTTTTCATACAGTAAAAAAAAAACTATTTACAGCAGAATTGAAGGAAGTTATTTGTTAAAAATGCTCTTGCAGCCCTCAAGATATAAAGAGATGTCTCCCAAGCAGCTGGTAAGTATGAAATAAAGGAAGCAGGAGATATTCCTACCACTGTAACCAGGAAAAATCAGCAGCAGAACGACCTTTTCAAGGTTATTTATTTGAATAATAGCACAAGGGGAAAGAAATCAGTCTAGAGGGTAATTCAGAGATCTGGGGAACTGCAAAGTGAAATAATTCAAGACAGAAAGAAGGGATATGCTGGAACACATCACTACTAAACACAAAATGGGTTCTGGATTATTATTTCTTGAGTGAGGGGGCAGCTCCTGGATGAAGAACTCATTGTTGGGTACAGAGGGAGCAGCTGTAAAGTTATTTATAAATGAGATTGAGCAGAGGGAGAGCTCCAGGGAATGGGGCACATGCTTGCAGTTGGATTCCTGCATTCCTGCACCATGTGCTGCATGCTCTGACACTGAGCACAGCTGGAGCCCTGCACAGCACCAGGCTCTGGCCAGGGAATGGCTCCAAGTGCCACCTTTGGGGACTGAACAGAGCCTCCAAAATTCAGAGCAATCTGATATTCACATCTGCTGAACTGGTGGCAGTGGCACAGGGAGAACAACCTCAGCAGGTAAAACAAGGGATGGGGAATGGGAGCTCCCACACAGACACAACCAGGCTGGGACAGCTCCTGGGAGTGGGGGGAGTGAGAGGCACAGAAACAGAGCTCAGGGAATTCCTGAGCTTGGAAAAGAGTTCCAAAACCAGGGAGCCCAAGCTGTGCCCATCCCCACCTTATCCCCAGCCCAGAGCCCTGAGTGCCACTGTCAGGCCTTCCTTGGGCACCTCCAAAGCTCCCTGGGCAGCCCCTGCCAAGGCCTGGGCACCCTTTCCATGGGGAAATTGCTCCTGGACAGGGACACCTTCCACTAGCCCAGCTTGTTCCAAGCCCTGTCCAAGCTGGCCTTGGACACTTCCAAGGGATGGGGAATCCACAGCCTCTCTGGCAGCCAGTCCATGGCTCTGGAGCAGGGGGTGAGGCTTTCAGAGCTGCCCTCAGATTTCCAGGGCTTTGGGCTCCTGGTGAGGATGACCATTCCCTGCTGGGAGTTTGGAGGCAGCAGGATCACTTGGCTGACAGAAATCCAGGTGATTGCAGCTGCCCCCCTCCGCTGGCCCAGCCTGAGGCCGTTCCCTCTGCTCCTGTCCCTGTCCCCTGGGAGCAGAGCCCGACCCCCCTGGCTGCCCCTCCTGGCAGGAGTTGTGCAGAGCCAGAAGAGTTGTGCCCCTCAGAAAAGTTCCCCAATTCTTTTTCATGGCAAGAAGGAAAAGCTCCCCATGAACAATCCAGTCCCACATCTGACAGTGTTTTATTCAAACCACATCAAGTCAAAGCTGTCGCCCTTATCCAGCTGTTCCCAGAGGAAGCAGCCACCTTCCCAATTCCTGCCTTCCACCCTGGAGCTGGCAGCAGCAGCCACAACATAAATGAGATCCAGAACCTAAACATGGTTTAGGATTTGAAAGAACCCAGAGCCAGAAAGCTGAGATCTGTTTTGATCCCATATGTAAGTGCAGTGATGAATATACAATACGTTCTGTAAGAGAGGAGGTTTTAAACGTGAAATATTGAGGTGGCTGTGTAAGGCTGACATCCAGATCCACATCCCAGTGCCTGAAGGAGTTACAGGAAAGGTGGAGAGACACAATTTCCAAGGGATGGAGGGACAGGACTCAGGGAATGGCTTCAAACTAAAAGAGAGTGGGGTCAGATGGGATATTGGGCAGGAATTGTTCCCTGAGAGGGTGGGAAGGAACTGGAATAGATTTCCCAGAGAAGCTGTGGCTGCCCCTGGATCCCTGGCAGTGCCCAAGGCCAGGCTGGACGGGGCTGGGAGCAGCCTGGGGCAGTGGGAGGTGTCCCTGCCAGGGCAGGGGTTGAACAGTTTTAAGATCCCACTCAAACCATTCTATGCTTCTAATATACATTAAAGACTATGTCTTCAAAATAGATCCACTTTGTAATAGCCTGATGTCAGCATCCCAGTCTTTTAAATACTCCTTGTGGAAAAAAGTATTTACTTGGCTCCCTGGCTTGATGACACACACACTGATCATCACAGCAGGATTCAAAGGCAGGTGGAATTTGGAGTTCAATCTGCTTCCATCTCTATTGAAACTTTTCTGAAAAGTCAAGATATTTTTATCTCACTTTGTACATCCCAGATAATGAAGGAGGTAATGATAAAAGGTCAGCACAGAGGAAAAAAAGCAGAATCAATCTGTGTCAGCTTGTCTTTATTCCCTACTCAACAGCTAAATCCAGAGTCAATCAGTGCATATTGAAGATTTAGGTACACTAATTAAAGATGCCCAATTACTTTTTGTTTGAGCAACCCAACTTGTTTCCAAATGTCTTCTGAAAGGCAAAGGGGCTGGAGGGTGTCCAGGGCAGGGAAGGGAGCTGGGGAAGGGGCTGGAGCCCCAGGAGGGGCTGAGGGAGCTGGGAAAGGGGCTCAGCCTGGAGCAAAGGAGGCTCAGGGGGCCCTGCTGGCTCTGCACAATTCCTGCCAGGAGGGGCAGCCAGGGGGGTCGGGCTCTGCTCCCAGGGAACAGGGACAGCAGCAGAGGGAACGGCCTCAGGCTGGGCCAGGGGAGTGCTCCCTCCTCAGCTTCACCTGAATTTTCCTATGGAAAGCCTTCAAATTGTGCAAGTTGCAGTTTGTCCAGAAGAGAGGCACGTTCCTCAAGGCTCATGGAAATCAAACAGGCAGCCTGGGCCATCAGTGCCACAAACAATTTATTTACTCCCCCAAAGAAGAGCCAAGTGCCAGCTTTACCCACATGAGTTTCGTGGTGGTCCCTGCTCCCAGCAGCTGCTTTTCCACAGATTTTGGGGAATGTGGCTGCAGTTTTACACCCAGGGGTCATTCCATGGGCTGCTCCCCCTCACACATGGGCTGCAGCTCATCCAAACCCTCCCAGAGCTGTCAGCAAGCCCTGATGACATTTGCTGAAGGAGCAAGAGTCTCATGACTTTGTAGCAACTTGGACACACTTTCTTTCAATTAAAAATTTGTGGAGAATGGTTTGGAACAGGCAACTTTTCCTCAAGGGGATCTCCAAAAACTGAGATAGTTTTGTTTACCAGTTAATCCTGGAATGGTTTGGGTTGGGAGGGACATTAAAGCTCATCCTATTCCATTTCTGCCCTGGCAGGGACACCTCCCACTGTCCCAGGCTGCTCCCAGCCCTGTCCAACCTGGCCCTGGGCACTTTCAGTGATCCAGGGCCTCCCCACCCTCCCAAGGAACAATTCCTTCCCAAAATCCCATCCAACCCTGCCCTCCTTCAGCTTGAGGCCATTCCCCCCTGCCCTGCCTCTTGTAAAAAATTCCAACCTTATTTCTTCTCCCTTCACTTCAAATCCTCACCTATTCCAGGGATGTGAATTGCAACCCAGTTTCACATCCTAATTTTCTGGATCTTAACTCCACAGCTGCTCATGAGAAAAGAGGGAAAATCTTCCAAAATTTTCCTGGATCTATTGCTATTCTTTCAAAAGGAGAACAAAGAAGAATCATGGAA
Source organism: Climacteris rufus (assembly GCA_013398175.1). Taxonomy (NCBI): domain Eukaryota; kingdom Metazoa; phylum Chordata; class Aves; order Passeriformes; family Climacteridae; genus Climacteris; species Climacteris rufus. The sequence goes on along the minus strand of VZRZ01002166.1, from coordinate 19,244 downwards.
TGTGCTGAGCTGGATGGGACCCACAAGGATCACCCAGTGCAACCCCTGGCCTTGCACAGACACCCCAACAACCCCACCCTGGGCATCCCTGAGAGTTCTGTCCAAACCCTCCTGGAGCTCTGGCAGCCTCCAAAGAAATCCTCCTGCAATTCATTCCTAATGCAATTCCAACCATTTCTTTGCAGGGAGCTGTGTCCCCTTCCAGCAGAAAGCTGGGCTGCTGAGGGCTGCAGAGCTGTGCCCGTGTGGGTGTCACTCCTGGGAAGCCAAGTGCTGAATTCCCACCACTCCACAATTACTCCACTGAGGGATTAAAAAAAAAATAAATATTCAAATCACCCCCTGATGAGTTTTGAATGCAAATTCCAACTGCAGTGCCAAGGAGGAGCTGTTTTTCCTGAACAGACTTCCAGGAGACATTTCTCTAGCAGCTGAAAATGCATGAGCTGGTGTCATTTTTTGCATTATGAAACCCATAGATATTCAAATAAAATATCCAGACTTGTGCTCTGTCACACAAGGGCTATTTACAGATTCCATGGGAGACAGTTTTCCAGCCAACCCTCTGAGAAATAAATACCTACAGTGTGTTTATTCCATGCTTCTTCCATCCTTGGAAAAATCCATGACTTACACTTCCATTTCCAAGCATTAAACACTCAATTCCTGTTCACTGACTGGTACCACAAACGTGGTATTTGGAATATCTGAGTAACCAACCAGCCTCATTTAGAAAAACTTTGGAATGTGGCAAACATATATTCCAAAATGGAAAGGCTTTTTCCAACACCTTTCCACACCTGCAGGAAATACTCAAGTGATCCATAATAAATTGATGACAATTTTGCCCTCATTTAGGTACTCTGGAAGGAAATAAAGACTTTCATACAGAATTTAGTGGCAATTATTTTTGTGATCACATTTTTAAAATCATTCCATCTGGAAAAACACTCCCAACACCTTTTCAATCAAACAAAACCCTTGAAGGAAAATCTCACCAAAATCTCTGTACTTTGTTCAAAAAATGGTATTTTGGAACAAAGGTGTCAACCTGAGCTGAGCAATTCTGATGCTCATTTATCCCTAATCCACCTGAAAACCTGGAATTCTTTCCTGTTTCTCCCCATCCTGCACCTGGGAGCTCCAATCCCTTCAACCCAGAGTTGCTGGTGGTTTTTTGGGAAAACACAGGGAATATTTCTGGGGCGTGTGTTAGGAAGCTCACACTGAGTTTGTTCCCATGTGTAAAGGGGAAAACAAAGAGCAGGATAAAAAGCTGGGAATTTCTGAGGAGCACTCTGAGGATTACTGGGAGCTTGAACTCTATATTCAGCCATCAGCCAGGGATAATCTCCTCAGGACAGGATTTAATCCTTTCAAGAATGATCTGGAAAAGAAAACCTCGTGTTTTCCTTTGAAGGAGCTTTTTCAGGGAAGGAAAATGCCCCTTAAAGGGAGAAGGAGCTTTCTCCAAGTCATCAGGGAGCAGCCAAAACTGGCTGGAGCCTCTCAGAAAATTGCCAGCAGGAAAAAGGGTTAAAGGACAAGGGAGAAATGAAAAGTGGTTTTGGCAGAGGATGCAGGATTTTGGTTTTAAGAATCAAAGGACAGGAAAAATTCCAAGTGGCTCTCTAGGGCATTGGGAAGTGGACAAAACTTGGGGAGAAATACAAATCCCAGGGGATGGAGAGGTGTAGGGAGAGGGAGGAGAGCTCAGCTTTGGGAATCTTGTATGGCTGAGAATTAAATTTAAAAGGCTTTGCTGGCCATTAAATTTCTTCAGGTGGATTTAACTCCAAGTGAGGCACTTCCCAAGGAAATTAAAGGTGTTCAAGCACCACTCCTGTACTTTCCCCCTTTCCCACACAGCCCAGGAACTGGGGACAGTTCAGAACACGAAATAAAGGCAGCAGCTTTCACTTATTCAAACCAAACATTCACCCTATTCCACCTGACCTGTCTGGTTAAATCCAGAATATATCCATGCACAAGCTGTTCCCGCAGGAAGAAACCCCCACTAAAAGCAAACCCAACACACAACAAAGCAAAAAAACCCCACCAAATCATCCCCAAAAAAACAAACAAAAAAAAAACAAAGAAAAAAAAACCAACCCAAAAACCAAACCAGAAACACAAATTCCCTTCCAAATCCCAAGAGTTGCCCCAACCATGTGGATGCACAGCCTGTATCCCAAAACTTTCCAGAGGATTCACTCCAAGGAAGATGGAAAGCTGCATTCCCTCACCTCGCCCAATATTTTTCTGGCATTTCTGATTTCTTTTAGGCCTGTAACAGCAGAAAAATGAACACTGCTCACATCATGTGAAAACCATGGAAAGGAGTGGAAAAACCATGGAAAGGAGTGGAAAAACCATGGAAGTTCCCACATTTCCAAGGGCAAAGCAGAGCCTGGAGAGCCTGGTTGATAATTACACTGATAACATGGAATAATACATTCATTATCAACCAGAAAAGAAATATTTGGCCAATTTACTGCCTGTGAGGAGACCAGATCCCCCTCAAATTATGCCAGCAGGAAAACACAGGGAGAAGAGGGAAATTCAGAGAAAAGACCTTTTGGCTGATATCAAATTTTGTATTTATTTCAAAAGAAGCATTTTTAGAAAATCAATGAGCAGCAACTTTTCACTTGCTCATTTAACTGGAGCTTTTCTCAATTTCTGGATAAAATCATGGAAAGCTGCCCCATTTCCTGAGAGCAGAAGGCAAAGAGTGGCCACTCCAGTATTTCTTTGACTAATTCCTTCCACTGGGTTTTCCATAAGTGATTCATGGCCGTACTCAGCTTTCCTGGAAAACATTTCCCACAGTCTGGAAGGTATGTAAAGCAGGATATTCCCCTGGCCTGCCTTCTAATGGTGAATCTTTGTGCCTCTCTTTAGAGACAAGCAGCAGCTTATTAACTTCATTCTAGCAACTTGGATTTTGTTAATTTATCCTTCCCCTAAATATTAGAAAAAACAAAACTTATCCCCATTTCTCACCCCATTTCCTATATATCCCCATTTACTGGCAGAGGCCTTAAAACCAGGCCTTATTTTTTTCTAATATTTTGTGTTTATTTAAAGAAGCTTAGAAAGAATTCTTGCATCACCTATTACATTCTGTTCTTTTCTTGGAAGTCACAACACTACAAAGAGTTTTTTGCACAGAGAGACTGGGAAATAATTGCAAGTTCCCTCAGACTTCTTGCCCAGTTGTTCCCTAAAATCCCTTCAGGTGCCAGTAAACCCAAGACAGAGCAGTGAGACCAACTTAGAGCTGATCAAAGCCCTGGTCATTCTCTGTCTCATCCAGCTCAGCCTGGAGGGTGCTGCTTAAAACCTTCAAAGCAGCTCCCAGGACCTTCATCTCCTCCTCTTTTCCTTCAGAAATGTAAAGGAACTTCCCTTGGATTAGCAAGATGAGCTGTGGGGATAGCAGAGCTCCCTGGGACATTTTCCATGTTATTTATACCTGGGTTGCTGCCTCTGTGCAATTCCTCAGCAGAGTTGTGCTGTCAGTGCCCACAGGATGCCCCTGGATCCCTGGCAGTGCCCAAGGCCAGGTTGGATGGAATTTGGAGCAGCCTGGGACAGGGGAAGGTGTCCCTGCCATGGCAGGGCTGGGATGAGATGATCTGAAAGTTCCCTTCCAACCAAAGCTGCCTTGATGCTTTGAAATCTTCGAAATTCCCTCCCTGTGTGTTATCACCTCCATGATTATTATTCAACCTTCCCTTGGATTTTATAACACTGGAAACCTCTTTTTGATCACAGAAGGTTTGGGTTGGAAGGGACCTTAAACATCAGCTCATCCCACCCCTGCCCTGGCAGGGACACCTCCCACTGCCCCAGGCTGCTCCAAATTCCATCCAGCCTGGCCTTGGGCACTGCCAGGGATCCAGGGGCAGCCACAGCTTCTCTGGGAAATCTATTCCAGTTCATCCCCACCCTCATAGCCAGGAATTTCTTCCCAATATCCCATCTAACCCCACATTCTTCAGCTTAAAGCCATTCCCTGTCCCTCCATCCCTTGGAAATTGTCTCTCTCCATGTTTCCTGCGGCTCCTTCAGGCACTGCAAGGCCACAGTGAGGTCACCCCAAAGCTTCTCCTCTCCAGGCTGAACAATCCCAGCTCTCCCACCCTCCCTGTTCCATCCCTCTGCTCATCCTGGAGCCTCCTCTGGGCTCTCTCCAGCCCTAAAAAAATTCTTATTTATGTTTTTTTTAGCCCCTCAACCCCTGTTTTGGCAAGCAGCACCACCAACTTTCCTGCAGTGAGGGAACAAAAGCACAAAGCTCCCACGAGCTGTTCCTGGTGTGTTTGCAGGGATTTCTGAGCTCCTCCTCAGCTCCTGCAACAACAACATCCCAGCCAAAGGCAAAACTCCTCTTGTGTGCTCAACCTTTGGGCAAACACTGATAGGAAGTGCTCCCATGTGAGCAGTGAAAGCTTTCCATTTTTTCCAGCTGAACTGGGTCTTGATGGAACCACTCCTTTGAAAAGCTTGGAAATGCAGAGTTTGATTGCACAAGCTGGACCAGGAGGGAAACACATCAATGTGCTCAAGTGTTCTACAGGAAAACACCTTGGATATGATTAACAAGGACCATTTGAGGAGGGAGAGTTTCACAAACACTTTATTTTGTATTTTTAACCACTACAAACCAGTCACTTCTCAAAGTCACTGGATCCAACAGCCTCTACCTTGATTCTAAAGCCAACCCAGGAAATCACAGCTGACATTTCAAACCTGCCCAGCAGAGCAAAAAAAGAGCTTACAACAGGCATTTCCAGTTCCTTATGCAACCTGAACGTTGCCTAAGAATTGCAGCCTTCAAATCAGAATATTTGCAATGCAAAGTCCAGGACAGTCAGCAGGAAAGTGATATTTAAAATAACTGGAAAAGAGATTAAATAATAATTTGCAAATATAGGAAAGAAATACAATCAGCTCTCTCTGTTCATTAATTTGGTGTCCCACATCCAATCCATTAAAAAATTGAAATATTAAGATTATTTACTTGCAAGTCGACCTGCTGGGGTGACACATTAGGATCTTTCAGCACTTGTTTATTGTTTGGGTTGAGATTTATTGATCCAATGGTTTTCCCCAGACCCTCGTGGTCTGTGTTGCTGCTGGATTTGGTTCTCCTGTCACTTGGCTTTCCCAGGATCCTTTCCCTGGTGCTCAAGGGCAGTTTTTAAGGATAAAATGAGGGGGTAACTGGATTTGGTTCTCCTTTCACAGGATCCTTTCCCTGGTGCTCAAGGGCAGTTTTTAAGGATAAAATGAGGGGGTAACTGGATTTGGTTCTCCTTTCACAGGATCCTTTCCCTGGTGCTCAAGGGCAGTTTTTAAGGATAAAATGAGGGGGTAACTGCTCTCATTTAATGATGATTAAACCATCAGTGCTCAGGGAGTTTAAACCAGGTTTAGTCCAGGAAAGGGAGACAAAGAAGGAGAAATTTAAATAATTCTGCTTTCCCATTTCCCATCACTCAGTGATCAGCATCCTCCCATCTGCTCCTCCTAGAACCAAGCACCTTTTACATTTCTTTCTTCAGGAGTGATATTAAACTTTACTTTTTCAGGCACCACATCCCTTCTGTTTCATTACTCACCAAGGCACTGGAAAGGATGAATGTACAACAAAGAACTGCAGGAGCTGCTGAAGTGTGGGAAAGAAACACCTTTCCAAAACAGGCACCAGCGGCAGAATTTGTTTCCCAGCCCAAAATGGGCTCTAAACAGGAACAATTCAGGTCCCAGCTCTGGCACACCAAACCCTCCCTTACCAGCCCTGCATTGCAAACCAGAATGGGCTTGACTTTAATATTCATTTATTTCCTGCACTCAGGAATCTACCATGACACAGCCACTAAAATCATCTGAATTCAACCCGAATTCACTGTTCCACAAGGGAGGGAGTGACAGGGCAAGGAGGAAAGGCCTGGAGCTGAAGGAGGGCAGGCTTGGATGGGATATTGGGCAGGAACTGTTCCCTGGATGGAATTCCCAGAGAAGCTGTGGCTGCCCCTGGATGCCTGGAAGCGCCCAAGGCCAGGTTGGGTGGAATTTGGAGCAGCCTGGGATAGTGGAAGTTGTCCCTGCCCATGCCTGGGATGAGCTTTGAGATCCCTTCCAACCCAAACTATTTTTTAATTCCATTAATCTGAATATTTCCAGAGACAATAAGCTGAAGATCACTCCTGTGAAGGGAAAATGGACTCCCAGTAATGTGTGAGAATTAATCAGCTGCACTTTATTTTACATTGGTTAATTCAGCAAACATTTTGCAGCTATTTTGTGCCTCCACACACCTTCAGGACTGCATCATCTGTGGGATCACACGTTGATTATTATTATTATTATTACTATGTTTAACTGCCATTTCTGAAAAGTACAAAAACACTTCAGAGAAGTAAAGCAGCTGTCCCCAAAATATTTTTCTAAATTTTAGGGGTTTTTTTTCAGCTCTGACAGGTGCAAGAACTGTCACACTGAGTGAAGATGTGAGCATAAACCTGATGGAGCAGGTTGAGAAATACTTCTGCCATTAAAGATTTATTCTCACGAAAAATGCAGCTGTATTATGCCCAAACTGCTTGGTGAGGGAGAGCAAAGATAAGGACTAAACTGGATGGAAACAGCAGTGTTTGGGGTTGTTTGAATGTCTACTTCCTTATAACAGCAATATTTGTTTAACTCAAATATTAAAGATTTCATCACAGGCAAGCCAAAGTTGTGTGTTCATCCTCTGACACATTTTCTGTGACTAAGGGAAAAACAAAAGGAAATAAAAAATTCAACTAACACAGGGGGTGGTGAGGAGCAGGCTGGTATTTCTGTGATCTTTAAAAAAATGACATTTTCCACTGGAGTCGCAGAAGGAAAAATGGAAGAGAACTTCAAAATATTTTCCAAGAATGTTCTGGGTGGGTAGGAAAAAGAAAACAACCCCCCCCAAGAAATTACCAGAAGTTACTGCACTTCTAAGAAAGTATCAAGTGCACCTGGAAATTTCAAAAGCATTTTAAAAATACCAATAAACATCCCAGAATGGTTTAGGGTGGAATGGACCTTAAATATAATTTCATTCCAATCCCCTTCCACTGTCCCAGGTTGCTCCAAGCTCTGGTTTTGATAAGATAATCAAAGATAATAAAAGATAATAAAAGGAGCCACAGAAGAGTCTGGATTTTATCCTAAATCACCTGCATTTTTGGTAAGGTCTGATACACTGAAATTTTGTTAATTAGTGACAGATCAGCAGCACACTGGCATTTAAAGCTCTTATGGAATTTAACAGAGCTCTGAGGATGCATTTAATTCATTTATTTAAATAGCAAGAACCCACCAGTTTTGAATGAAGGAGCAAAAAATTCAGCATCAGGAAATAACTCCTGAAAACGTTTTAAACTCCTGAAAATTCAAGGGTTTTGGGTTAAGAACTTGCTGAAAGCCAGCACAGTTCTGCATCTCCTTTGAACTGAAATGGCCAGAAATGTCTGGATTTGCCTTTTTGGAGCAGGGGAGATGAAAATGCCCAGTAGATAAGAACAAAATTTGATTTTGGCAGCTTAGGAAGGAAGGAAAAATAGCAGTTCAGGAAGGAAACATCTCTCCTGTGAAGAATTCCTGCACTTCAGCTGCTTTGGGAGAGGAAAAAGAGCTTTTATACTGGGAAACAACAAAGAAAAAGCTTTTTAAATGTGCTCAAAATTATTATATATATATATATTATCTTTCTGAAAGGACAAATCTCCCAGTGCTGGTGGGCAGCTTTATTCCTCTTTAAAGGTGGGCTCTGTTGATGGTGCTGGATGAGGTTTTTATAAAAACCCCACTGGCTGGCCCTGCTCTGAGCTGATTTTCCTGTGGTTACACAACCCAGGCTGGAGTTATTCACACTTTCCACTGCCTGCCCCGGCAGCTGCTTCACCCTCTGCAAAACTCAGCCTCTTCATCACTGTTTCCATGAGCTGCATGGCACGGGCATCCTGCCAAGGAATGGCCACACGCCTCAGGAATTGCCAAACACCCCTCAGGAATTGCCAAATAAATACCCCTCAGGAAGTTCAAAATAAACCGCCCCCAAGGAACTGCCAAACGCACCTCAAGAATTGCCAAATACCCCCTCAGGAAGTCCCAAATAAATACCCCTCAGGAAGTCCCAAATAAACACCCCCCAAGGAACTGCCAAACACACCTCAGGAATTGCC
>VZRZ01002166.1:0-10895 GCA_013398175.1 Climacteris rufus | reverse complement strand
CCAAATACCCCCTCAGGAATTGCCCAAATACCCCCTCAGGAATTGCCCAAATACCCCCTCAGGAATTGCCCAAATAAACACCCCCTAAGAACTGCCAAACACAACTCAGGAATTGCCAAAATCCCCCTCAGGAATTGCCAAATAAACATCCCCCAGGAATTCCCAAATGTCCCTCAGGATTTCTCAAATAAACACCCCCTAAGAATTGCCAAACATCCCTCAGGAATTGCCCAGATTTCCCCTCAGGAATTGCCAAATACCTCCCAGGAATTGCCCAAACACCCCTCAGGAATTGCCCAAACACCCCTCAAGAACTGCCAAATAAACACCCCTCAAAAATTCCCAAATAAATCCCCCCCATGAATTCCCAAACATGTCTCAAAAATTCCCAAACACCCCTCAAAATTCCCAAATAAATCCCCCTCAAAAATTCCCAAATAAACACCCATCAAAAATTCCCAAATAAACACCCATCAAAAATTCCCAAATAAATAGCCCTCAAAAATTCCCACTCATTCCCCTTCCCCCAGCTGTGCTTGCCACAAGAAACTCTCTCACCCTATTTCACATCACAGCCTGCAAGAAATGCACATTTTAATTCTGATTTCATCTTTTTTCCATACTGATGGGCATATTCCTACTGCAGCTTCCTAGCAGACACAGCTCTAAAGAATTATCAGAAATTCTACACAAAATAACCAGTTAGGAGTTGTATTTAATAATATTATTCCATTTGTTGGGTTATCAGAGAGGGAGAGAATATTTTAACTTTAAGCCCACAAAAGTGGGGTTTTTTTTTAACTATATGGATTAGGAATGACAAAAAAAAAAAAGGAAAAATTCAATTTATGATAACAATACAGCCTGGCTCTTCTGGCAGTTCCCCAGCTCAGCTTCCCATCTCTCCAGAGAAAGGAAGCAGCACCTCTAGGAAAAAAAATAAAGCAACAATTCTTTCTCCTTGCCTTTCAGGCAGTTCCTCCTTGGAAAAAAGCCTGAATTTTAAAAGACCTTCAGACAAGCAAACTTATTTTGAAACCAGGCCCAAACCTTCACGGAAGTTTCCAGAATGGTTTTTAGTCAATGCAAGAAAAAAAAGTGATTTTTCTGTGCTTGGCTGTATCTGGAAAGCAAAGATTGACATTTATTGGTTTTTTTATGACACCAAGATTATTTTTTCCAAGCTGTTTGATATAGATATTTATCAATAAATCCATTTATCAAAGAACCCTCAATTCCCACATCCCACTCCTAAAACCACTGTGGTACCACAAGATGCTGTCTCACACTTCAGGGGGTTGCATTTTGTATTTCAGCAACAAAAAAAGGACCTAAAATCCAAATCCTGAGGTTTTGGGCTCTCAGCTCAATAACCAAGATGTGTTTTCCTTGCAGGAAATCAGCCAACACCAAATAACTCCAAAGAAAAACCTCAAAAAGGAAAAGCAAATTCAACAATTAACTCAGGAACCACTGAAAATCTGCAAAGGGAAGAGGAAAGTTCAGCTCTGAGGTTGCATTTTAATCAATTAAATTCGCTGAGTATTGACAGATCTGCTTTTCAAGTCATAAATAATGACCTGATTCATGAAAAAAAATTAATTATGCTTATCTCTGGCAGTAAAAATGATGGGAGGGAAAGACAACAGGTATAAAGGAGGGTTTTTTAATTTTTTTTGTTTTACTTTAAAAAGTAAAACCAGATTATTGAGATGTGATTTTCAACCACAACCTCAACCCTGGATTTTTTCTGGAAAGTAAAAGCATTGAAAGCTATAAACAAACTATAAACTATTTTTAAAAATATAATTTTTTTTTGGCAGAGAAAGAATTAAAACCTTCAAAATATATGCAGAGAAGTGCAATAATGAAGTTTTACATTCCCACTGGGGAATATTTTGCCAAAACCAGAGCTGTGCTCACAAAAAGAAACAAACATATAAAAATACCCATCTTTCTTTGAAATTTACTTTCAAAATGTTCTTTTTTTAATGTGATCTAAGAGGCTGAACAAAGTGGAAATAAAAGGATTATGAGGCATGTGGCTGAGACAGGAAAAGATTATGAGAAAATTGAGTGTTATTTAGCAAAGAAAGTTTTGTAAAAGTGCTGAGAAAACTTCCTGTAAAGGAGAAATAATTCCTTAAGTACCTCAAAAAACACAAAATCCATCTCATGATTATTTCAGGGGCTCAAGGCAATTCAAAATTTCTACAAGCAAAGCTCATTTAACAGCTTTATTTTCACTGGGTTCACAAAAGATTCTTCTGTAGGGAAACCACACAAAGCTGCAGGGATTTCTCACCTCAGTCAGCCTTTCTCTTCAAGCACAAATATCATTTTTTAATTTATTTTAATCAGTAATTGCAGGCAATGTTTGACAGCCAGTTCTGGGGGTTATCTGAGGACACAGACTGCTCAATTTCTACTTTTAGTGCATTTCCAAGTTAAATGTCTTTAATAATTCAGTTTTCCAAGCTAAATTGCTTTAATAATTCAGTTTTCCAGCCAAGTTTTCCCAGAGAAAACTGTTATTGTGATAGAAAGTTAGTTTTTAATTTATCTGTGAATTTAACTTGTTAATTAGGCAAAGCTTTCTGCTACATTCATTAATTTGCAGTGACCTGCACAAATGAGCAGATTAAGGTAATTACCACAAAATCATTAAGGGTGGAAGTGACTTTTGAGATAATTCACCAAAATCACCCTAAAATGTCCCCAAAGGCCACATCCAGATAACTCTGGAGCATTCCCAGAGATGGTGACTCCACCACCCTAAAATCTTTAAATATTTAATTTTTAATTTTTTGGTATTTTAAAAGGAAATTAAGGAACTCAACCCATTCTAAAGAAGATTTGCTGCATCAAAAATCCTTCTTCTCTTAGCCCTAAAAACCAATTTTTCTCTCAGCAGCTGAAATGAAATTATTTCTAAAAACTCTTTGACACTTCCCAAGTGAGAGGTGCCAACAATTGGGGTGAAATGGAAACCTGGCAGAGCACAGTGGGGTAAGAAAGGGGCAAAAATGAAATTATTCAGCACTCCAGGAGCCTGGAAGTCAGCAGGGAATAACAGAATAACAGGATCCATGGAATTATCTGCTGGAATTGCCATTGGACAGCACCACTTCTATAAAAAAACCCTCTGCTGACATAAAAAGGCACTTAAAAAACGGAATATCACATGAAGAGGATGGAAAGGTACAAAAGCCTGATTGCTGCTTCTGGAAATGAGGTACTGACAGCTTTTTTTGGACCTTTTTTAATAAATGAGTACACAAGAATGCAGTTTTAAAAATAAAAACTCATCTGTGTGTTGGGTGAAGAAATAATTAAAATTCCCCATGTAGAGAATCAACATTAAAACTCCCAAAAAGCTGCAGGTCTGAGATCAAAGTTCAGAAAATCAAGCCTGGATTTTCCCAAGGTAATTTGGCAACTTGAAGATCAGAAAAAGGGATTTCATTGGAGATAATTTCTTGTACTTCAGTAAAAAAAATGCAGAATTTAAAGGTATTCTTGAAGTGTGCTTTAGAAAAACCTGAGTTTAAGTATTGAGGTGTTCTCTGGAAGATTCTGTGACTTAAATCCCAAATTATTCATGAGGTATTTTTACTTCTGATCAAATGAAGCAGAGAACAAATTGTATTTCCCAGCACCATGACCTGGATAGGAGGGCTCTGTTTTGAAGAGATTGATCACAAACCAAATCAAATTTCAGATTTCTCAACTGGGATCTTCAACACCTCAATAAAAAAAAAATTAAAAAGATGAAGAGCAGGAATATTGAACCAGGAATTCCCAGCCTTTGGGAAGGGCAAAATAGAAATTGTTGTCAGAAGCTGTCCTGTCTCACCTTTGATTGGATCAGCCCTGCTCAAATAGGGCAATCCAGGATTATTAAGGAAAAAAAACCAAACATTTAACTACAGAGAAAAGGTATTTTGGGAGTGTTCCATAGGCTGGGAATAGCAAAATTCATGGAACAGAGCAAACCCCACTGTGCACACCCAAATTCCCAGAGCTTTTAAAAGTGATGTGTTTCACAACATCACCAAGCCCCACTCAAGTGTTTGCTGCACAAATTTGAACTTTCTGTGCAGGCTCTACATTAAAATTTACTTAAAATTCACCTCCTAACCAAGTGCAACCTTTATAAATTATTATTTTGGAAGCATCCTCAGCCAGTGAGTGACACCAAGTGCGAGCACCATCCCCTTCCACACCTCAGTGACAAAATTCCTGCTTTTCCTTGGGCACCAGACCCAGGAAATGCTGTGGAAAACTGGAGAAATCCTGGGAGAATGGAATATTTTCTTCATTTTTAATATAACCTTGTTTTGCTTCCACCAATACTGAAGGCACCTCTCACACCTCCAAAATCTGGGATACAGCCTGAGGGCCTTGTTCCACTTTCTCTCTTTGCAAGTGCCTGACATTTGGCCAAAAAACCAAATTAAAACCAAATCCAGTCCATGAATATGTTTTCCTATTCAGCATTCATATAATTCCAACTTTAAACAGTTATTAGCTCTGTAGCTGCATTAACTGAACCTAAATTATGTATTTTAATGGGTGAAATTCAGTGAACAGACACCTAAACTGATTTTTCCACCTATTCAAAGCCTGTGTGCACCCACCACGTTTGTAAATCACCAAGTGCCAGGCACCTCCACCCTTCTTTTTTGTTATTTATAAAACTTTGAGACTTTTTTCCCCTCCTGCATACAGATATTTACTCAAGTTCAAGATAATTCCTGCCTTCTTTGCCATAGAAATGTAATTTACGCAGTATCTGTACGTGTTGCCATCCACATTAAGATAACAGAGTTTATGCTGAGATGGTGAAACTCAAATTAATTTGTTACTATTTCCAGCAGTCAGCTTAAATTCCTTCCTGCTGCAGAACACAACAAGTAGTTAAAACAATTCTTAGTGTGGTGTTGATCAGAGTTTGCCCTGATCTAAGTGAAGTGGACACAGAAACTCATTGGAATAATATGAGAAAAGCTGAAAATTTGTTTAAATGTTCACAGACTCATCCCTGGAAATGTCCAAGGCCAGGTTGGGTGGGATTTGGAGCAGCCTGGGACAGGGGAAGGTGTCCCTGCCCAGGGGCTTTAAGGTCCCTTCCTTTCCCAAACTCTTCTGGAATTCTATAATTCACCAAGGAGATACATTGTAATTAAGTTATGTAACCTTAGAAAATCAGAGCAAGACAATTGCAGCTGCATCTCTCATTTCCAGCCCGTTTATAATGCTTTGTGGCTGAGCTGTGAGACTGTAACAACTCCCAAGTTGTTTTTCACAGAGAGACAGCCAATTTATTTTAATAGGATTACAAATCAGACCCATTATTGCCTAATTTTTCAAACCCATTCCTGTTCATTCGAATCTGTTTGAAAAGCTAAGCATCTCCTTTAGTATGAAAGGCTTTGATAGCAAAACCAACCGTAAAAACAAGAAAAAAAAGACCAAAAGCACACCGTGGGGTGCACCAGACAAATCCTTAACCACAAAGCTCAGGGTGGAGCGATCCAGAGATATTTTATTCCACTTGTTTTATGCAGAGCTTCGCCCTGAGCTACAGGTTCAGGAATTAAAAGGAATCAAAGCAAAACAGCTGTTGGTGTTGAAAGTCACGGAATCAGGTTTGGAAAGAGGTTGGAAAAGAGCTCCACAACCAGGGAGCCCAAGCTGTGCCCATCCCCACCTTGTCCCCAGCCCAGAGCCCTGAGTGCCACGGCCAGGCCTTCCTTGGGCACCTCCAGGGATGGGCACTGCAAAGCTCCCTGGGCAGCCCCTGCCAAGGCCTGAGCACCCTTTCCATGGGGAAATTGCTCCTGCTGGCCAAGCTGAGCCTCCCCTGGCCCAGCCTGAGGCCGTTCCCTCTGCTCCTGCCCCTGTTCCCCGGGAGCAGCGCCGCACCCGGCTCCACCCTCCCTCCGGAGCTGCGGAGCGGGACCAGCTCAGCCCGAGCCGGGACGGCGCTGCCGCCGCTGGATCCCGGCGGGACGGAGGGAGCGGGCGGGACGCGCAGCCACAGCCTCACCCTTCCCTCATCCCCCCGACACCTCCAGAGGGCTGGGGCGGCCACGAAGCCCCGCGACAGCCGCGGCCCCGCGCTCCCCTCAGCGCTCCCACCCGCGGCTCCGCTCGGCTCACCCACCCGGTACGGGCCGTCCTGGAAGACGCGCGGGTCCAGGTTGCAGGCGATGGTGGCGGTGGGCAGGTCCCGCAGCGCCACCGCCTCCATCTCGCCGTCAACGAAGCTCCAGTCCGTGTCCGTCTCCTCCTCCTCCTCCTCTTCCTCTTCGTCTTCCCCGGGCGGCAGCGGCTGCTGGAGTGGCGGCTCCTCCATGGCCGGGGGCGAGCGGAGGCGGCCGAAGCGACGTCGTTGAGGCGGCTTCACCCGCCCCCCCGCCGCCATCTTGTTTCCTTAGCCCCCGCCCCGGGCGAGCCAATGGGAAGCCGCCGCCGCGCCCCCCGCGCGCCGTGTCGACCAATCAGAAGCCGGCGTCGCCCCCCGCCCTCGCTGTGTCAGCCAATAGGAGGCCGTCGCCGCCGAGGCAACAGGTGCCGAGCGAGGCCGCTTCCGCCATTTTGAGTGAGGGCGGCGCTGTGAGGGAGAGGAGCAGAGCCAGGATAAAAAAATAAACTCTGTGTATAAAATATGCTTTATATAATACTTATACTGTATAAGTAGTGTCTATATAGTATATACGCACAGTATCTATAATACGCTATATAAAAAAATTTGCTGTGTATAATGTATATACTGTGTGTGTGCTGTATATATAGTATATTATTACAATATATGTAATATACTATACATAAAAATACACTATTTATAATGTACTATATATATATGGGTATACATATAGCATATTGTATATATGATATGTATTAAAAGATGTTTAATATAGTGTGTGTGAATATATATATTATACAGTATATATGATATATATAAAATATGCTATGTATAATAATGTACTATGTGAATGTATATACAATTTACAGTATAATTAATACTATGTTATTGCTAGAGAGAGAGAGAGACACGTGCTCCATGCCCCATCCCTGCAAGTGATCAAAGCCAGGTTGGATGGAGCTTGGAGCAACCTGGTCTATAATATAAATATAAAATCTTTATGTAAAAAGTACCACACGAATATAAAAATTCCTTACTCCAACGCTTATAAATCAGCTGAAAATGGCCACTGTGTGTGGCCATTATAATAATAATATAATAATTCTCTTCCCTGGCTTAAGGACAAGCTGACCCACCTGCAAATGTGCTTGGCTGTGTCTGACCTAAGTGACTTGGACAAACATTTTAATCATAAATTTATTATATTTTACACGTATAAAATCATAAATATGTGTATCTATAGAAAAGTATTTATATATAATATGTATATTTATATTTTTTATATAAATAATGTAGCACCACCTTCCAGGGGAAGGCCCCAAAATGAGCTGCAGGGGTCACAAAGTTTTTATTATTAAGTTATTGTGATGTTCACACATCTCCAAACATCCCATATTAAATTTCTTCAGACTCTTTAATTTGTTCTAAACCTTTAAATCTTTTTTTGGAGGGGTAAGCTAAATACAGGGTATTTTTGTAGTCACCTAAGTGACATAAATCTGTGTGTTCTCAAATCCGGACAAATGGTCTCTTAAAGGAAAAATCACTTTTATGAACAAGCCCAAAGTGTTTCATGCTAAATGCAGCCAAACTAATTCCATTTTTAACCCTATTCTTTGCCACCACACTTGCTTCCTGACAAGAGTGGTGACACTTGAGGAGCATCTCTCTGGATTCTCTGCTTCAAGAGCTCTGTTGAAATTCCCCCTGAGGGATCCACATGGAAATCTGCTGGTTTATATATAATTTTAAAAAATCAAGAAGCAAATCCTGCCAACAACAAATTCCTGTAACTGCAGCCTGGCATCTCCCTGGTAGGAAAAACACTGTGAAATATTAATTACTCATTGCTGGTCTCATGGCACAAGCCACCCCTCTGCTGGTTATTGCAGTTCAGGTGTCAAATTTGAAGGTGAAAAGACTTTATTAATTATATTTTCTAGAATTAATTGAGGCTAAAGGTCATGCTCAGCAAGCCCTGCAGGACTCCAGAGCCAAAGAACCTCGGTGCCTTAAAAGCTTAAAATTTTAAGCATTAATTCAGCCACAGAGGCAGAAAATAAAAAATGAAACTGAATCTGCCTAATTTTAGGATTTAATTTTCACTTTTCTTGTTGCATAGGAAGGGAATGCGACAGACTGACTGGAAGAGCTGGCGAGACAGAGAAAAAAAATGGATTTTCCCGCAATGTTTGGGGCCAATCGTTCAATGTAAGTGAGAGTGATTAACGCTAATGATCTACCCGCAGGAAAAAGCTGCCTGGGCTCACTCGGTAAGTGCTCCCTGGAAAGGAGCCAGGGAAATATTCCCAACACGAACACCACCATCTAGTGGTACAGTAAAAGCTCCAGGGATTCCCTTTTAGTGCAGGGATTTGCCCCAAAAATTCTCGTTTTTCCAGGGGGAAGTCGCTGGTCAGAAAGAATAAAACTGAAATAAATTGAAATGGAATGGAATAAAATGAAATGGAATGGAATAAAATAAAATAAAATGTTATAGAAGTCTTGATGATAATTAAATGGAAAAGGTTTGGAGAAAGAATAATCACAGAATCATCAAGGTGGGAAAAGACTTCCAGGATCACCCCAAGGGCCAAATCCAGACTCCTCCTGAGCACTTCCAGAGACAGATACTCCACCACCTCCCTGAGCAATTTATTCCAATGCCTGACTACTCTTTCCATGAAATTTTATTCTAATATCCAATTTAGGCAGTGCTGTTAAAAGACATTTTGCTTTGAGAGCCAAAGCCATGAGATTTTTTCAGCCAATACAGCTGGAAATAGTGAATGTAAATTTTTAATTCCTTAAATGCTGGTGACTAAAAAGACAAAAAAAACATAGAAAAGTGACCAATAAAAAAATAAAGCCAACACAAAAAATCAAACCTATGTTGTGTCAAGTTGAACATTTGCCTTGGGGAGGTTTGGACCAGGTATGAGATCACTTTTAGCAGCTCTAAGAGAAAAAAAAAATAAAACAAACAAACATTCCTGACACATTTTCAGGGCTGGATCTGCTCAGCTGAGCAAAAAGAATAGTGAGGAGAGACTCCAGCATAAAACATGGAACATGGGAGACTTTTTGTTCCAGAACAAGAACAAACGGCCTCAGTGAGAACCAGGCAGGCTTAAGAGATAAAACACAACTTAAACAACATTTAACATCAGAATAAACTGTTAAATGAGGGTGGGGATTTTCTTTATGTCTGTTTTGGAGGGCATGTGCTTTGCTCAGAGGAAGTTTAAATAAAAGTAGGGAGGTTTTGGGTGCTTCATAAACTCACTTTAAATGTCTGGCTTGAGTCAGAGAGGCTCAGACCTCTCCCTGCCCATGGGAAACTGTTGGAAGGGGAATAAATCTGAGAGAAATGAGCCCAGAGGGGTTGCCTGGCAGATGAAAAGCAAAGAGGTAAATGGAAGACTTTCCTGAACAGGATTTTTGGGGAAATAGCCTAGAAGAGGAGGCATTCAGGAGGGATGTGGGAAACAGGAGGCAAAGTGAAGGACCAGAAAGATCAAACTGCACTTGGGAAAAGCAGGAGGGGTCCCAGGGCAGGGAAGAATCACAAAGTCAGGGAATGGTTTGGCTTGGAGGGACCTCAAAGCTCATCCAGGGCCACCCCAGCCATGGACAGGGACATTTTCCATGATCCCAGGGTGCTCCAAGCCCTGTCCAGCCTGGCCTTGGGCACTGCCAGGGACCCAGGGGCCGCCACAGCTTCTCTGGGAAATCTATTCCAGTTCCTCCCCACCCTCACAGTAGGAATTTCTTCCCAGTATTCCATCTAACCCTATTGTTTTTCAGTTTGAAGCCATTCCCTGTGTCCGGTCCCTCCAGCCCTTGGAAATTGTCTCTCTCCATGTTTCCTGTGGCTCCTTCAGGCACTGCAAGGCCCCAGTGAGGTCACCCCAAAGCTTCTCCTCTCCAGGCTGAACAATCCCAGCTCTCCCAGCCTTTCCTCCCAGCAGAGCTGCTCCATCCCTCTGCTCATCCTGGAGCCTCCTCTGGGCTCTCTCCAGCAGCTCCACGTCCTTGCTGTGCTGGGCCAGGGCTGGGACAGCTCTGCAGGGGGGTATCACCTGAGGGGCAGAGGGGCACAATCCCCCCTTTCCTGCTGGTCTCTCCTCTCTGGATGCAGCCCAGGATGGGGTTGGATTTCAGGGCTCCCAACACACCCTGGTGGCTCCAAGTCCTTCTCCCCAGGGCTGCTTCCAATGGATTCATCTCCCACTTTGTGCTCTTGGCTGGGATTGCCCTGACCCGGCTGCAGCCCTGGCACTTGTGGAACTCCACGAGGTCCCTTTTCATAAAACATGGAAATAAAATGCCCTGACACAAACCCAGTTCAGTGTTCCCTGCTCTGGTGTTGAGGGGCAGAAGCTGAGGCTGTGCCAGAGCCTTGGAAGGAGCAGGAACACCCAAAGCTCCTGCCTGACCCAGCCCCGTGGCTTTGCTCAGCGTTCTCAGCACAATTTCTGTCTTTTCCAGGTGTTTCCCTCCTGCCCCTTTCCCGATTTTCCAGCCACGCCTCGGTCAATGGGCTCCTAAATGAGGCAGGGAAGGGAAATAGCCAGGAGAGGTAAAAGGCATTTATGCAGAGCAGTCAGGAACAAGCCGGGTTACTGATTTACAGCAGGGCTGGGGCACGAGGGCTGCACAACAAAAGCGTTTGTAAAGCAGAGACGGTGGGAAGGAACAGCAGCAAATGTTAAGAGAAAGAGGGAAGTTGGGGTCCTAATCC
>VZRZ01002163.1:115711-152235 GCA_013398175.1 Climacteris rufus | reverse complement strand
TGTTTTAAAAATGTTGGGTTGCTTACTCCTTTGGCTCTGTAGTAAATTCACTTTATCACTTAGAAGCACTAATCTTGTCTCGGCCTGACTCTGTTCCTCTGCCAGCATTTCTTATGATGGTTTAGTAACACAGTTTTGTTCAGAAGGGGGAAAAAGCAGTTCTAGTGGGTTCTTGGCTGTTGGCCAGGGCCAAACCACTACAAGCTCTTTTAGTGCTGGCTCCTCTCCAGGTGAGAGAGCCCCAAACCGATGTTGTGGGTGCAGATGAGAATAAAGGCTTGAGAGAAGGGCCTTAGTGTGATTTCCAGCTCTTTTATTCTCGGGGGAAGCAGCAGAGAAGGCAGGAGAGGGTCCAGGGATCCAGGAGAGGCAGTGCAAGGATCAGGAAGAGCTGAAGTAGGCAGGGACCAAAGGCAGGGGAATGGAGTGCAGAGGGATATTTATAGGGATACAAGCAGGGGAAAGTAACCAATAGGGGTACAAAGACCAATAACCAATAGCTAACCAAACTGAAACAAAGTTTCCAGAACTTAACCTTATACAGAACATGAAGTCATGTACAGACTACCCAATGAACAGCAACATGTAAATTAAACCGAAAGGTATGCTGGGGGTGAACCAAAAAGCTCACCCTAACCAGGGAGTGTGGCTTAGGCAGTGGCAGGCTCAGGCTGGTCCCACCAGTTATGAGCCTCTGAGGCTGTGGTGTCTGCTACACATGCTGCCACACTCAGCTGCTTATAGAACATGCCTTGCCCCTAAATTATGTAAAAAATTACCAACGTAATGAAATAAAATAGGAGGAAACAAAAGCACAAATTTGCTTCTTAATTTGAAGCTTTTTGTGGTATCAGCACCAAGCAGGTTTTTTTTGTTTTTAATTCTCTACTCTGTTAGTAGATGGAAATTCAAAGTGAAGTTGTAAAAGAGAGAAAATAAAAGAATTAACTATAAATTTATCTACATTCACTGCATATGTGATATGGAATCCACTTTAAACGATGTGTTTTGGGTTAGTGTGGCAAGGTTTTAGTGGTGTGAAGGGGTGGCATCCTGAGAAGCTCTTTGTAAACTATGGACTGTGGACTATAGGAGTGACTCACATTGGAAAAGTTCGTGGAGGACTGTCTCCTGTCAGAATGAACACACACTGAAGCAGGGAAAGCAGTCCTCCCACTGAGGAGGGAGCTGCAGCAGAGCAGAAGAGACAATGTGTGATGGACTGACCAAACTCCTATTTCCAATCCCCCTGTACTGCTGGGAGTGAGAATGCAGAGAACTGGGAATAAAGTTAAGGTCAGGAAGAAGGGAGCTGTGGGGGTATGGCGTTTTAAAGATTTGCTTTTATTTCTTATTTTAATACTCTGATTCGATTGTTAATCAATAAAATTAATTTTCCTGAGTCTGTTATCCCCATGACAGTATGGAGGATGATAAGTGACCTCTGCCCATCCTTATCAGGACCCATCAAGGACCCATCAGCCTTTTGTTATATTTTCTCTCCTCTGTCTGATTGAGGAGGGGGAAAGATAGCATGACTTTGCTGGGCACCTGGCATTAGCCAGAGTTAACCACATTCTAACCAATTACAGGATACTGAGTACGTGCATGTAACAGGAATTAACTAAAGCATTAATTTTTAATGAGCATTTGGATGTTCATAGCAATAGAATTTAAATTCCCTGAAATAATTTGTTTTATTATATAAATTATAGAAGTTATATTTTAGAAACAAATAAACAGGTATTGGTAACTAGAAAGTATGATAGGTACTTTTTCAAGACTAAATTCAAATCAGAATCATCGGATGAACTAAGTTCTTTCCTTATACTCCTGTAATATTTCAGATAGCAATATCATTTTGCAAACATTTAAGTGGGAAGTGCAGTATTCTTGATAGTGAGTCTTCAGTTTTATAGTCTCTTCTTTTATTATCTATGAAAGTAACTTCTATAGAGAGATCATCACTTTCCACTGACCCTTTCGTCCACTTTCAGTCCTTGAATTGAATTTCGTGATTTTTTTTCTTTCTGTATATGAAGTCTGGTATAATATCCGTTTAGCAGTATCTTCTGATCATGTTCCAGGAATGAATAAAGTAGCGAGATGTAGTTATAAGGTACTGAGGAAATCGGATAAAAATGGATGACCATTTTAATAATAGGGGTTCAGATTTCTTTTTGTAATTCACAGTAGAATGCAACTTAATGGTCTTTCTTTGGCAACTTAATAATATGACCAAATATTAATATGACAAAAATATTAATATGACAAGATAATATCAAAAATATAAAAGTTAATGTATTTTTTAAGCTCTCAGATATTTGGGAATTTGTGATGTTTATGATAAGAAAAAAAATAGTAGGAAACTGCTTAGGAATGGTTCATCAAATAATAAATATAATTTTTAGAATTTTAACTTAATTTGCCCATATCTCCGTTCACATACGCACACACACTTGCACGTAACTGCATCACAGTCAAGATTAGAACTGGATGTTGCCTGTTTTTAAGTGCTAACATAGTGATTTAAAATTGGATAACTTCACATAAATTAAGAATTAATGTTAAGGAGCTGCCAATTCCCAGTGAAATTCAGAACCCAAGTTTTTTACCTTCCCAGTCTATTTACATCAAATACAGTCCACTCTAGCACTGAGGAGGAAGTGTCTGTTGATGGGCCCTTTTCCAAGTCTGGCAAGTTGGAGCCCACATTGCAGAGACAGATACTCAAACACATTCACAGGCAAACACAGAGAGAACATTAATTTGGATCATCACAAAGCATTGATTTAATTGAACACAAATAAACACGAACTGCTCTCACATAAATATGAACACAGGCAACACAGGGCTGTTCATCTTTCCAGTGGATTAGGACTAAGGTTCACTGGTGAATGCACACTTCCCCTCAACCCAAATTATCTCGATTTGAAGGCAATGAAAGACATGAAATATTAGGATGACATTATTTAAATCTGCTTAATGTCCATATCCAGACCCCAGATCACTTATAAAGTCATTGGCTCAGGAACTGTTTTTTTCCTGGTGTGGGTCTACTTCTCTCTGAAGGGCCATTTGTTAACAAATTACACATGCACACAGCAGCTGGCTCAAAACTGTCAATATCTCCAGCTGCCAGCACCTCCACCTCTCTTCACACATGCATATAAAGACTGAGAACACACAAAACCCCAGTTTGCAACATGATTTAATAAGAAGATATTGTAAAGACTGCAGTGACAGGGGGCAGGGTTCAAACAGACAGATGTGCTTGCTTAAAGTTGACCTGCCATTTTTACTACCTTTTCTCTCTCTTTTCCCATACTTGTTCTTTGCCTGTACACCTTGATCATACCCATTTCCTACCCTTTCTCTCAAAAAAACTATGTGCTAAAACCTAATTATTTTTCCCTGGTCCCAGTTTTCCTGCATGTATTTCCTATATCCATACCCAGATTTGGTGTTTCCAACTCTATTACCTAGGTAATTTCAGTGTTACATGATATCACCACTGGGATTACATGGGATTCTCCTCCTCAAAAGCCCTGTGCATCCCTGTATTGGGTCAGGCTGGGAGGGAATTAATTTTTCCACAGCAGCCCTCACATTGCTGTGCTTTTTATTGATAGCTGGAAAGGTATTGAGAACACCCCAGTGTTTAGGCTACTGTTGAGCAGGGCTACCACAGCATCAGCGCTATCTCCCCAACACTCCCCACCAAGGGGCTGGGGATGGGCAAGATCCTGGGAGGGGACACAACCAGACCAGCTGACCCGAATTAACTAAAGGGATTTTCCATACTGTGTGATGTAAGCTCAGATATAAAAGCTAAGGGAAAGAGGAGACGGGGGCATTTGTTGTTTGCAATGTCTGACTTCCTGAAGAAATGCTATCCATGCTGAAGTCCTGCTTCCTGGGAAGGGGCTGGATGTCACTTGCTGATGTGGAGATTTTTTTTTTCTCTGTTTGTGCTGGCACAAACTTTCATTTTTACTTTAGTAGACTGCTTTATCTAAACCTGCTAGTTGTTTTCCATCTTATTTTTTCTATGCCATCCAGCTGGGAAGAAGAAGTGATAGAGCTGAATTTCCACCTTGAATGTTTCACAAGAACAGAATTTTCAATCTGTTTAGAAGATTCTTGATATATATGTGCAATATGTCCTGTACTTGGATTTTTTTCTCTGTAAAATCATATTCTTAAAGAAGCATGTTGCAATTAAAATATAATTATATTGTAATCAGACAGGTTACCTGGTGATTTTCAGTAATCATTCATTAGTAATTAATATATTTTTTTCCTGATCGATACCTTATTAATACAGCCAGGGAATTAGAATCAATTATGCTAATGTTTCTTAGCTGAACCTTATATGACTGGTCAAAGCTAATCCCAGAAGCTTCACTTGAGGTAACGCAGTTTAATAGATGCCTTTTGTTCCTTCAAGCACACATATTTATTATAGTATTATGATAGTAAATACAAATAACCAAAAATCCCACAATGACATGATTAACAAAAGATGAAAAACCACCGTTGTAGTGGGATAAAATTATTTTTTTCCTATTGTGCTGTTGTTTCCAGAAAATTAATGAATTTTAATAATCATTACCAAAGAAGACGTTTTGGTGGTGATATTTTGGTTTGTTTTTTCTTGTTAGTGCTGTTGGAGCTTTTTTGTTATTTGAAGTTTTCATCTTAAATGGAAATACTTACAAACAGAAGGGAAAAAAAAAAAACATTGTTAGACTGTCTCTTTTTACTTATGCAGCCTGGAAGTAACATGAATATGAAGCACATTTTTTCATTTCTGTACACTAACAGGATGGTTTCGTAAACAGGAGTTCATCAATGATAGCTTTTATGCACTACAGTAATAAGTTGTCTGTGGAAATATATTTTAACAGGGAACAGAAGGATATCCAAAAAAAAGCAAGGACCAATGAAGAATGTATATATTAAAAATGTAAGAAGATAAAATATTTTAATGTTTTGCATCAAACATTTGAATCCCAAAATTCATCATACACAGATCATTAGTTTGAAAAGAGATTATTGAAATATATGTCAATCAATCTTATTCTCCAAGTGACATCTCTGTTAGATTAAGTTAATTCTGATTATATGAGGCTTTGTGGTGTTTTAATGAAATTAAGATAAACTGCTCTCTGAGAATCATGAACATGTAACTCATTGCCACAGATTAAAAACAAAACAGAGTTAATTTGAGGCCCTACTCCTTTAGATATCTCAATGAAGGATATAAAAAACCCCACCGACAAAACTGAACCCCAACTTGTTTCTTCCCTGTTTTGGACAGGTTTTATCTTACAGTTCCAGAAACAGGAGAAAGCTTTCAACAGACATGATGAACCTCCCAGACAAATTGCCAGCACTACGAAACCCCGAGTTAAAGTATTTCTGACTAAAACAAAAAATTTCTCTAAACTTAGTTTAAAATAATGATTTTAAAAGACTTCTTCCAGCATGGTTAAATGTGTTACATACGTCATATATTGAATCAATTTGCTTCCTATCTTACCAATATATTGATATTACATCTGTATATACATTTTGTGCTACAGAGAGATTGGCTGGCTTTTTCAGCTTTTTCTTCCCAAAGACAGAAAATCATTCCTACATTTTAATAGCCAAACAGAAACATGATCCAAGAGTTTAGCACCTTATATATGGATATAAGGAACTGTGTTGCTTTTATGTGGCAAGGTTTTGGTAGTGTGGGTGGATTGCAGGGCTGTCTCCTGTGAGAAGAGGAGATGTCTCCATGTTAGATAGAGACAGTTTGAACTGGCTTCAAGAGGGACCCACTGGCCAAAACAGAGATTCTCTGTCATAACATATTTAGGAAAGGCTAAAAACCATTCTGCAGCAGCTGTGAGAGAGGAGAGAGATGTGAGAGGAACAGCTCTGCAGACACCAAGATCAGTGAAATAGGAGGAGGTGCTCCAGGTACCAAAGCAGAGATTCCCTAAAATCTATGGAGAAGACAATGGCAAAACAGATTGTGCCCCTACAGCACCTGGAGGACCACTGTGGAGCACCAATCCATCCTGCTGTCCACACCAGAACAGGCTTTGGGCAGGACTTGCAGCCTGTGGAGAGAAGCACATGCAGGAGCCAGTTTGCTGGCCAGAACTGAGGTCCCTGCTGTGAGGCACCCACACTGTAGCAGACTGCTCCTGAAGGACTGCATTCTGTGGCAAGGACCTCACGGTGGAGCAGGGCAAGACTGTGAGAACAAAGGCGAGGCAGAGAAAAAGTGTTAACAAAATTACCACAACTATATCTTACCCAATATCCTACCCTATTTTTAACTGGCAATAAATTACATTCATCTTCCCCAAGCTAAGTCTGCTCTGCTCATGACAATGAGAAATTGGCCAGCATTTCTCTGTCTTTATCATAATTCATGTTTTCCATCTTATATTCTCCCTGTCTTGTCAAGGATGGGGAGGAAGAGAGTAACTGGGGGAGGAGAGACGGTCTGAATGCCACCCAAGGTTAACCCACCACAATAACATTCATTTCATGTGGTAATATCTGTATACTGTGTGTCATGTAATTATTTTCTCCAACAGTATATATTAAGTTGATTTTAGTAGTGAACTCTTGGAGACAGTGATCTCATTAACATGTACTGTGCCTACACTGTTTAGACGTATTATAAGACTAATGACATTAACTACTTTGAGGATGTAATGATTAATTATTCGGGCTTATGGATTTACAGACAATTAAAACGTAATATTTTGAACTTTCCAACAGTGTTCTAAAAATATTAAGATTTGTCTATTTCTTTGCATACATTCACAGTCATAACTGTCTTTTGTGGTGACTCAGAAGTAAATTTAAAATTATTGAGTACACATCTAGAATTATAGCTGCATTACAAGACCCCTAACACAGCCATCATTCTCATTAAACAAAACAAACTCAAAATTTGGTTTTCCTACAAAAAGATACAGTTATTTCAGGCTGTAGTTTGAAATTTAAGACAGACCCCCTCACACAATTTTATTAACTAAATGTGCATTTACAGCTTTCTGGATTTTGTGTAAAATATGTTGAGTACTAAATATGTAATTAACTGTAAAGGGTTAAAAATTTTCATTTTAGCATATTTTTATTTTTAATGCATGATAAACAGGTTTTCAGGCAGTGAAGTATGTGGCAATCATGATTAAATTTACTAACATTAATAAAATTATTAATATTTCAAAGGAGATTATATAGTTAAATGGTTCATGTAAGGAAAAATTAACTACACAAATTTAACTTTAGTAAGATGACCAGAAAATTCAAAATGTGCAGTTGAACATAATATTTTATTTGGTTCTGTCTTTGTGAGTTGAAGGGTTTTTGACACTTTGATAAGCATCTTGTGAGAAGTCTCATAAGAGGTTTCTAAATGTTCACAAATTTAATATTCCTGCATTTCATACAGTATATTGACTTAGTATGCATCACTTATTTTACAGTACATCTTCCCTCTGGCTGATTGCGTGAACTTCAAGGTGATTCAGTCAATCTGATTTTGGATGGTCTTTTTAAGGCTAATCCCGGGAAAGACTGAGTGATTCCGTTGCCTGCCATTGCAAAAGCACTGGGGCATGGATGTGCTTCCCTGTCCAGTGTCAAGAATTCTGCTATGGATCTTTGTTCTTCATTACACTTCCTTTTTCAAACATGCGGTGAGTCACAGCTAGTTGCAAAAAGCAGTTTTGCTTTGCTGAGTATAAAAGGGTACACAAATGCAAGGCAGGGCTGTCTCATTATGCATTTCAAACTGGAAGTAATTACTTTGATCAACAAATCTCCAAAGATCTCTGTGTGATTTTGGCCTTCACTTAATGTGTCACAACAGCATACAGAAAATTATGTATGGCATTTATAAGCGAACTCTGAAATCCATATAAGTCTGGATTTTACCACACCATTTTGTCATCAGTAATGTTTAATCTTAATTATGTACTTCAAGTGTATAACAGCTTGCTTCAAAGATTCCTTGGGCATGAGTCTAAACAGAAGTTTGACAGATTTTGATGAAAAAGCACCTGATAAAAAGGTGATATAATAATAATAATAAAAATAATGCTCTGAATTTACATTCTGCTTTGCATTTCAGTAGCAGTGCAGGGACATTACCTAATTCACTTTCCTAAGCTGCTTTTGAACAAAAATTAGTGTTCTCTTTTTGTAAATCATATCCAGCAGTTTATGACAGGTGCATCTACAGAAAGCTTTATCTTATAGTTTGTACTTTTTTTTTTTTAGAACAAAGGAAAGCATACAACCCCTGTCCTCACTTTAATTAATATTTAATATATTTTCCTGAATAAGAGTTGCTCTTAAATGACATTTCAGTTCAGTACACACCTCTTAAAAATTTTGAGTTTGTGAGCATTTAGTGAAGATACATGTCTGAATTCATATGTTCAAGTGGAGGTTTTTGAATGAAGGTTAAAAACTTCCTTTCTAAAATACATGCTTTCTCTAGCCAGGTGAAATGAAATCCATGGCAAGAAGTATTTGAGCTAATTTAAGACTTTATAACATTATGTTGACACATGTAAGAATGTGGAATTCTCTGACTGAGGTAAGAACTCTAGAGAAAGTAGCAGAGTAGCACCTTTGAGATACTGGGAAGTTTACACTTAAAAATTCTCATTTGGTATTGGACTAACTTAGACTTTTCTGTTGGAGCTATAGCTTGTGTGTTTGTTTGGCTGACAGATGGAGAGAGACTTTTTACCAAGGCCCATAGTGACAGAACAAGGGCAAAGGTTTTAAACTGAAAGAAGGTAGGTTCAGATTAGACATAAGGAAGAAGTTCTGTTAGTGTGAGGGTGGTGAGACATTGGAACAGGTTGCCCAGAGAAGCTGTGGATGCCCCATCCCTGGAAGTGTTCAAGGCCAGTTAGGATGGGGCTGTGAACAATCTGGTCTAGTAGGAGGTGTCCCTGCCTATGGTCAGCAGGTTGCACTAGGTGATCTTTAAACATCCCTTTCAACACAAACAATTTTCTGATTCTGTGAGTCTGTTTCTATCTAAGAAATATTTTACTTCTACAACATCTTATTGGTTTACTTTGTTGTTAGGTTTAATCCCCACTGACAACCAAGTGCCACACAACCTGGTGGGGAGCAGAATTGGAAAGAAAAGATAAACATAATGGGTTAAGATAATGGGTACAGAAAGTAACAGAAACCTAAAGAAACAAGAGATGCATAATAGCATGCTCACAACCCACTGACCAATACCCAGCTCATTCCCAGGAAGTGATGGGCACTTTCAGGTAACTCCCAGAGTTTCTACACTGGGCATGATGTCCTACGGTATGGAATATCCCTTTTGCCACTTTGCATCATCTGTCCTTGCCATGCTCCTCCCAGCTTTTCGTGTAGCTCCTCACTAGCAGAGACACTGAAAAATCCTTGACTGAGGATAAGTACTACTTAGCAACAACCAAAACATTAGGGTGTTATTAACATCTTTTTCATAATAAAGCCAAGAAACACAGCACTGTACCAGCTGCTAAGAAGAAAAATGAACTCTGTCCCATATGAAACTAGGACATTAATAAACTAAAAGGTCTCCCTCATGTGTGAGCTACTACATAACACATAACAGAGCCAGTATATGACTAAGTAAATATTTATAGAAATAGGGGTATGTAAGTAAGCTTTTTGCCTTAGGTGGTCCTGGTGGCAGACAGCACTAGTATCCAATTTGAGTGAATGTGGTATTAATAAACACAGTCTATCTTTGGTAGCTCCAGGCATTGACAATAACACTCAGCAAGATTTAATAGCATCTGTTTCCTGTTATTAGGATATGCATTACAAGACACTAATTTGGTTAGTCAGTTCTTAATTAGAATTACTTGAATTTTTTTCTGAAACTTGTGGAATTATGACATGATTGTTGAAGGGACATTTTGTTGTTTCTTTTATCCAGTAAGACCTGAAAGTTACACAATATTTTTTTTTTAAGTTTACCTCCTAGCTACTGCAAGTAATTCCTTCATATTATCAATGTAATGGCTGAGAGGATGGTATCCATTAGTGGATGGAATACCATAAACCAAGTGAATAAATCACAGATTGGTGCTCACATATTTTTGTGAACTCTGCATATCTGATGCTTGAAAAGGTGAGAAAACAATGCTCTACTGCTTTGATAATGATTTATCCTGCCATTTAAGCTTATCTTTGTCTCTTATTGTTCATTTCCCCATAGATCTTGATTAATTAAACAGAAATTTAGAAGCACATTAACTGATAGAGGCAGGTTAACCGAGATTCCTACTCTTGTAAAAAACAGGATGCCTGTCCTGTCCCAATGTCTGGCACTTGGTTTAACTTACCCTGGTCTCCCCAGTCACTGACACAGAGGCCATGGCACCCAGACACTGGCATATGGCAGCTGACACCTAGATACTCACTTGTTCTAGGTGAAGCACCATGACCTCCTTGTGACACAAGGTCCCCAACCAGCTGCTGCACTCAGACCCCCATACACACACACACACAAACACACACAGACATACACAGAATGGAGTTTCCCCTCACCCTTGCTAAGAGTCAGAAACACATCATTGTACAGACACTGCTGAACAAGAACAGGGAAAACAAGTGTACTGGTGGTTTTTTTTTGCTTCTGACAAGTCCCTTTTACTACCTTATTACTACATTTTCCCTTCTTTGTTCCTCCCCAAATCATCTAAATTATTTTCTTTTCCCATTTTTTATTTCCTTCGCTAAGAATCCCACAAGAAATCCTGGGCATTTCAGTATGGTCCTCCTTTGCATCCCATATCCACAGACAGCACCCACCTTGGTCAGTTCTACAGTAGCTTAAGTGTTGGCTTACCTTGATGTGTTTCACACTTGGAGTGAATCTTCTGAGAAAGCCCTGGGAAGAGCCTTTACAAGGTGTACCATTTTCTCAAATTTTAATCTGCGGGTCTCCCTAGCATTGCACCCCTGTCCTCTTCTGGGCTTGTGAGGCTGATGGTTCTCCTGTGCTGGGCGTATCCTAGCCAGAGCAAGGTATTGTTTGGTCTGCCCCATCTGCCATTGTCTCTTTGGATTCATGTGTTTGTGTGCAGACAAGCTTTTATCATACAACCCAGTAATGTAAATGTAAACATATACAAATAAGCTCTCAGGAGAGCTAATGGAAATCTGGTTTTATGGTCAGTGAAGACAGCAGAGATATTCAGCTTACCAGCTGAACTGTCAGCTAGCTAAACGTCCTTAATCTTATTTACTGTTTGAGCAAAGGCTTGACCCATTTCCTTAAATTCTGAATTTAGTTGCATTTGAGAGACCGTAGGATATCAGTCATTCTCAAATGACTGGCAGAGGTGACATGGGGCTTCTGGGACACCTGTGCTCTTCGAAAGCAGTAGCTGTCAGGCAGGCAGAACACCTTTTAGATTTTCAAGTGAAATTTTTCACAATTATTTTCATTTCTATTATGTGAATAGCACTTCTAACAGACAACAGAAAAAACTTTTTGCTTTTCCTTTTTATATTTTTGTTGGTGGTTCCTAAAAATAGATTCCTCTGAAGAATTACATGGGTAGACAAGTGTAGTGAATCAGCAGTGCATTAAACTAGGGCAATGAAGCACAAGGATTGCTTTCTTCAAATAAGCTTCCAAATGTAATTTAGGTTTTGTTAGCTAGTAAATAGGTTCCGGCAGAACTGATACAGCTGAACCAATATCTAACATCAGCTCACTGAAGTGTGGCTGTCCTCTGGGGTTCCAAATGTCAACATAACAAAGCATTTTATGAGCAGAATGAAGTGAACAGAATTAATCTATATTCTGGACAGTTTTATCTGGCACCACAATTTTTTCTACCTGAATCCTTAATAGATGTGTTCCATTCACACCTGCACATCATGGTACTTTTCCAAGCTAAGAAGCCTGGGACCTTTTTCAGTTTGCACACATTGTCCTTGTATTTGTTAATTAACAGCACTGTTTCGTAGTGGAAACTGTACTGCTACATATTTTGCAGAACACAAAAATTCAAAAGGATGTTGAAAAAAAATGTTAAAAGGTAAAAAAAATAAAGTTGTAAATGAAAATATTAGCAAATTTATCTAAATGCTTTGCTCAAAAATTGGTCTTTTTGATCAACAGAATTTTAATATTTCACCTGCCTAAAAAAACAGAATCCATCAGTCTTTCTTAAAGAGAAGGCATGGAAACTTTCAAATATATTTAAGAAAAACATTAACTTTAAAATTCTGAAACCAAATATACTGCCACTCTTTTTTAATATAAGAAAAGACTAGGTTAAACTGCTCATCTTAGATCTTGTTTTAATGATAAGCAAAACAAAAAATTCAGTACTGGATCCTGCCCATAATAAAGCCAGCATTCAATCTAGCATATTGAATAAGAGGTCTTTTCATGGGACAAAAGAAAATGGAGATGAAAAGAAAATCTTTTATCAAAAATATGTTGAACTGAGAGTAACAAGAGCATTTGCAAAAGGGAATATTTGAGTTTTTTCCCTGCAGAATATTAACTAAGTCAAATAATACAGACATTTTATTTCCTATAATAATAATTTATTTTTAAAGAAAACAGTCAAAGAACTTAATCTATTTCTTTAAACCAATTAAAAGCATTATTGAATTACAAGTCATTTTGGGAAAAAAAACCAACAAAACAAAACACCAAGAACTAAAACCACAAAGGAAGAGATCAAACAACCAATCAGTCTGCTCTCACAACTTTAACTTTGAGATTTCCCACCGTGCAGAGCAAGGATGGGAGAAAGGGATGGGAGAAATGAAGGGAGGGAAAAAAGGAAGAAATAAAATAAAAATTTAATAATACCTATTTTCTCACAGAAGAGGTGCTTGATCCCTCTAATTATCATTAGTAAGCTCAAAATTCAGTTGTTTCATCTAAACAGAGAAATCTGTTAGCAGATACTGATGTGAAATTAGATAAATGAAGGCTTTTATAGCCAAAACCTGCATTTCATTCACTATTTTCCTTTCCTTTCCTTTCCTTTCCTTTCCTTTCCTTTCCTTTCCTTTCCTTTCCTTTCCTTTCCTTTCCTTTCCTTTCCTTTCCTTTCCTTTCCTTCTTCATTCATTTTCTATTCCTGTCTCTGACTGTCCTGTACTCGAGTTTTTAGCCACACTGACAAGAAGCTCAGTTTTTGTGTCTTATGAGAGGAAGGCAGTGGCTTAAAAATGAGCTCGATTTTCTGTAGTGTTACTTGGCTGTGTTCAGACTCTGCCTGTGCTATCAACTGCCTGGACAAATGCCTGGAACTGGGCAGCATCTCCTTCACTCCAGTTTGATTGGTTTGCATGGCTCACTATATGAATTGGAAGAGAGTAGGAAGTGGAGTGAAAATGTTTATTGCCTGGGGAAGAAAACTAATTGGGACTTGTACTGGCTGGGTGCCTTGGCACATCAACAGCAGTGACCACAGTTAAGAGAATGTTTGGCAAGGCTTTTACTGTTAGGCTTTTGAAATAAAAGAAAAAGCCTTCATGACTGATGAGCCAAAAACACTACTAAGCTATGGACATGAAAAAATTCCAAGCCAACAAACAAACAGATTTTCCATAAAACAATACAAGAAAAAGAATTCATTTACGCTATTGTGCTTCAAGCTAAAGTATGCTATTACTCTAAAATTAATTTTGCACCAAAAATGTATTCTTAGAAAAAAATCATAATGCTTCCACAGATATAAGTTACATATATACATTCTTCTTCTGTAGATAGCTGCCACTTTACTTACGCTTTATTACTGACTTTAAAAATGTCTAAAATACTTCACCTAAATTTGCATAAATGTATACATTTAGTCTGAACTAGTCATATACAGTACTTCTACTGTCAATGAAGAAAGAACAATCTCTTTGGAACACCAGTGATTCCACTTCTTTTAGACATCTAGATGCCTTTAGACATTACTCTTTCTTTCCACAGATGAGAAAGTCTTGATGAGTCTGTACTCTTCAGTACTGCAGAGTAAGAGGAATATAAAAATTAGTACCATCATTACCAGAATAACAACAGAAACATTTTTTTGCCATGCCATGCTGAATGCTCTCGGAGTCTTTCCCCCAGCATTCTTTTTCTACGTTCATTTCCTTTCACTTACCGGGACTACAGTCCTTTTACAACCTTCAATGCCGTGAACGAAGTAGAAACAGGCTTTTCTTCTGTGTCTCTAATATCATTCCCTCTCCTAAACATGAAGAAGCTATGCTGTCATATATTCAGTCAGTAATAGCCTTCTGAGGAGTAGGTAATTTTAGCAAGTGCATAGAGTAGGGTCTTACAACTCCAGAAACTCAACAGAAAACTTCACTGAAACATCACTTACATCACAATACTTGGTCATATGAGATTCCTTTGTATGGCATCGCTATCATTATTGATATGATACTGTCCATGCAAAGATTGTGAAGAAAGTACTATGATGTTGTGGTGGATTTGCAGGGCCCGGTTTTTTGGTAGTGGGGAGGGACCACAAAGATGGCATCTGTGAAAAGCTACTCGAATCTTCCACAGACGTCTAGCAGAGCCAATCCCTGAGTCAGCCCTTGGAAGGACTGCACCCTGTGGCAGAGTGACCCACAGAAACAGCAATATTGGGCAGGACTGTTTGCTGGTGGGAAGGAGTTACATCGCAGCAGTTTGGGGAGGGGATTGCCACAGTCCTTGCAGGAAAACTGTGTCCCTCTCCTTAAGCAGCAGCAGAAAAAAATCGGGTGATGAACTGACCGAAAAAAACTTCACCCCTTTCTCCCTGCACCGTTGGTGGGAGGGAGGGAGGGAGGGGCTGGGAGGAAAAATGGTTTGTTAAGGGCTCATTTTACTTCTCATTATGCTTCTCTGATTTTGTTAGCAATAAATTCACTTAATCTTTTCAAGTTGGGCCTGTCTTGCCCTTGATAATAATTAATGGTTGTCTTTTTCTCCTGGTCTTTATCTCAAACTCTGTGACCTCTTCATTAAAATTTTCTCTCCTCTGTCCAGCTGCAGAGCAGGGGGAGGGTGAGTAAGCATGTAGTTCGTGGGTGCCTGGCATTTGTTCAGCCTCAAACCACGACAGATGTGTTTAAACTATGCCCTTCCAGGTAGCTAAAAATAGTTGCAGAACACCTCCTGTGATCAACAGCACAGAATTTATTAGGAGACAAAGTATTTCTGAAACTTCACCTAGAATATCTTGTAGGAAGCTCCAATTGCTAGTAACTGTTCCAATTGAGCTTTAAAAGCTCTTGATGAAAGGAAGACATCCTAGTAGATTTTTTTTCATTCTCACCCATCACCTATGTCATTTTTAACTAAGTCCCAAATGAAGGTGAAATTATACTTTTTCCAGTACCCTTTGATATATACTTTGAAGCTATATAAATACCATACTAGTAACATGTTAAAACATGTTATATGGTTTAACTAGTAACATGTAAAACATGTAGTAACTGAAACTACATGTTTTAACTGAACACTGAAATCAGTTCTCTGGAAAGATGGCTATGCAAAGAAATTATTGCTGTCATGTAGTGTGTATTCTGAAAACTCTTTTCTAAGTTTTATGAATCTCTCACTAAAATTATATCATATCTGGAAAATTCTATATGGTGTTCCCAAAATATACAAATTATTTTTTAAATTAATTTTCCTATTTTTACAGGATTTTTTCAGAAGCTAGATTTTTTTTTTGTTTTATTTAATTCTGTAACACGTATTCATAAAAAACACTGTTCATCTCCAGAGCCTCAAAAGGTTAAAAAACCAACAAGTTGGCTCAGCCACTTTTGTTCCTTTCAGTAATGCTTCATGCTTCATAGCATGTATCTGTAACCCATGCCAATGTGTAGATCACAGTTGTCTGTAGATCTGTCACTAAAGGGCTGAAATATTTCCAGAAACAATGGTCTTCACTATAATATCTAAAAATAATTAGAACTGTTAGAAAAAAATCTGAGGGGAAAAAAGTCCTGGATTTAAATTAAAATGTTTTCCAAGTCTTCTGAGCATCTAGGTGCACTTTATGAGAAATGTAGTCTTGCTAATCCACCAACCACCTAATTAACACATGAAAAAGTGACTTTTCAGAGGACAAAGACAAGCACAGCTTTGTGAGGAAGGTGTGAAACTACTGAGATTTTATTGTATTTCAGGGTCAGATTGATCCTTGACAGTTGCATTGTGTAACAGTCTAACAGTCTCATAAATAATTTAACTAATTTGTGTCAAATTAATTAACAATGAACATTATGTGATACTTTCCTATTTTTTCTTCTTTTTTTTTTTTTTTTTTTGTCGGGGGAAAGGTTTTTAATTTACATGTTAATTTCAACATAAAAATAAACACATTTTAAGAACTGAGTTCCTCTCTGAGACTTTTTTTTTTTAATAATATTTGTCTTATGCACAGTCCTTCAAGTCATCACCAGAATGAAGTTTTGTCATATTCAGTCATTTAGTACAACATCTCTGCCATGAGCAGGGACATATGCAACTAGATCAGGTTGCTCAGAGCCCCACCCAACCCGGCCTTGAATGTTTCCAGGGATCTCGGAGACAGCTATAAACCTCAGGACCTTTCATTACCTCGGCTGTCACTGCCCAGTGAACCAAGTTCATGCTGTAGGTCAAACACTGGTGCTGCCCATCTCCTTTTAGATGAGTAGCACAAAGTGAATGAGTTCTCTCCAACCCTTGGCAATGACATGGCTGCCAGTACTTTTGCTGACAGTTTCTGGACACACAGAATGAGGTTTTTCTATTCAGTCCTACCAGGGTGGAGCTGAGATCCTACTGCAGAATATATTGCTTGATCTGTCTCCATTTGTTGAAAAGGAATTTAGGTCTTTTTGGCTCTGAATTCTACCTACACTTCATAACTTCTCCACAGTTTGCATGTGCCATTGTCTACTAGACATTATTTTCAAGCTGCTATTCAGCTACTAAATTTTCTTTAAGGTAGACTGCGTTTACAGCTACAGCAGTCTTGACAGGCTGAGTTTTGATGTTAATTTGAAGATATACTTTCCATATCATCCTTATTTCATGCTCACATATAATTTGATAGAGGAGAAAATTAACTACAAAACAGCTCCTGTAGTAACTAACACGTGACAGATTTGCCTTAATGAAATCACAAAGTTCATAGAATATATGTTTTGGTTCATTAGTTGTCAGGGGGCTACCTCATGTTGGCAACTTACTGAATAAGGACACACCTGACCTGTTGTAGTCAGGCCAGGGGATAACCCGTATCAGAGTAGCAAAAGCCATCATGGTTATTCATGTCTGTGTAGAACAATAAAGTTGTGCAGAGGAGAACAGCACCCATCTTCTGAGGACTCTGCTGTTTGCAAGTGGGGAATTCACAGGAATGTGAATGTGAGGGTTCCACAGGAATATTTGTGTTGGAAAGCACGTTAACAGCAAGCAATAAGGTTTATAGAGTTTAGGGGGGAAAAAGAAATCTGAATGAAGTTGTGGTAGCTGAGACACTGAAGTAATGAAAATGAATGTGTTTCCATAGAGAAGGGGTCAAATATGGTTCAGTTAATTTCTTCCACTGTGAAGTGATATAAGTTTAGTTTCTTATTATAGTTTATAAGAGTTTATACAAAGAGTTGTCTTAGTGAATTAATAAAAATAACATTATACCAGCTTCTATTCTGTTCTTGTAAAACTGCTGTAAAGAAAGATCAAAAGGATTTAATTTTGTTTGGTTTCATTTTGATTTTGATTACTGGAAGTTTTTTCTAATTTTCTTATTGTTTTATCTAAGATACGTATTTTTGTTTAGCCAAAATAGCAAGGCACAATCTGTATTTAAGGCAGAGAGAAATCCATTGCACTTACAATTTGAATTATTATATTTTAGATCATGAATTTGATTAGCTAAAACTCAAGCAGTATTCCATGCACTGTTGTTCTCTCCTCCTTGACAATGTGAAGAATAAGAATGATATTAATATTAATAAATTTGCAACTACCAAGTTCTTCCAAAAAAATAGTAAAAATTAGGTCTAAGGGTGTCTTTTCAAATAGAGTTACCCTAATGCAGCTAACATACATCTCCAAGCTCCCAAGCAAAACTTTAAGCGCTTTATTCATCTATAGTGTCCTTAAGCATTTAGTGATGTTCACTCTATTAGAAAGCAAACTACAGCATCATTTTATACTTGCTATTATATATGACTTCATGCAACAATAAAGCAATAAAGCTTAGAGCTGAACATAATCATAACTAAATGGGGTAAAACAGTTTTCAAATGGCAAAAGCAACTTTCACATAACTCCTCTTTAAGTTATATGGTCTTAACCCAGTCTCTGGTTGTCATCTGAGCAAGCAAATTCACATCCATTAAAGATATTTGGGTCAATCTTTACAAGGTTCTATGAGGGATGCTTAGGTTATCTACTTATCAGTCTTTCCTTTTTGACTCCTCAGAGTAAGAGAATTAGTGGAAAGGTACCTTTTCAGAAACACCTGACTGACTTTGTACTTGCTTTTATTTCCTTCATCTGTTAAGCAGATGATCAATTCTATTTTTCTCTTGAGATTGAGGTTGATAATCACAGTGAGAAGGAAGTATTTTGATTAAGTATGAAACCCTAAATAGTCTCTCTTCTCCAAAAAGTGTTCATGGCTCTCAGGGTGTAAGGAAAGAGTCGTTTGCGTGAAAACTACAGTTCTTGCATTCTTCAAGAAGAATAAGACATTTTCAGAGAGAGAGAAAATTTAACACAAAGAAAACAGAACACACCATTCTGATGTTGAAATAAACAGTGGATTTATTCGTCCTAAACCAAACTGAAATTCCAGGCAGGGACAATGTGTGCATGTCAGACTGAAAATGTTGATCTTATATTCAGTTGTTGATAGATTTTTAAAAACCTTGTTTCATGATAGTCTAGAAAAAAAAGAATTGCCTTAGTTGGAGGCAGTCTTTTCTACTAAGTATCCTGTGGCAAATGGTTGAATGTGTTTGTGAAGTACAATTGAAAATGACCCCAAAATAAGTTAAAGCCAGGAGAAGGTTAATATTTGTCCTGAAGACAACAACTGCAGTGCCTTCTTTCCTACATAACTTATTATAAAATCTTTGCTTTGAATCAATGATAAGGAGAACAGAGGGGAGCAAAGAAGAACATGAAACAGAAGAGGGAAGAAAAGAAAAACATGAAACAGAAGAGGGAAAAAAAGAAAAACATGAAACAGAAGGGTAAAGCAAAGAATCTTCACTGCAAGGATAGAATTGGAAAATGGGATCACAAGGAATACAAAAAAGTTCAAATGAGCATCAGAGATTTCTTAGGAGGCAGAAAAGTTCATGCTGCTTTGACTTTCACAGCCAACAATAAAATACAGAAGAAAAAGCCTGTAAGAACAGTATTTCAAATGTAAATCAGCATCATATGTTTCATGCAGTCTTAAGTTGAGTAGATGTTGAAATAAACCCACAAAACATGTCCAGTTATGATGGCATGTATGACCTATTGTTGTCTTAGGAAATGTAAAAAACATAATCTGTTTTAACTGCACACAAAAAAGCTTCCTTACATGACTATTCTGTACCTTCAGGAAGAGTTTCTATTGAGTGTTTAAAATTACATTTGTATGACGTGGCGACTGTACAGAAACCGCCATGGAAGTCTCCAGGATGACCAAGTTTTCTGCAGATTTCCAGGATATTAATCAACACAGTTAAGCAGTAGTAATTATCAATTGATCCACACACAGCAGGAAGGAAGGAACATGGGGATTGTCCACAGATCCACCTGGAGAGCTCATGAAACAAGTCAAACAGTTTATTGTGAAGTCTGCTAGGAATTCAGTCAGGAAATGGTTCTTAAATCTTTCTATTGTCTCATTTAGGCAGAAACTAGCTGGGGAGGTTTTGGATCACTCAGGGAACTGATGACTAAATGCCCTGGCTATAAAAATAAGCACATCCCTAGGATCTAGCTACACCACAGTTGTAACTCTAGGACAAAATCAAGTCTCATCACTATATAACAATTAAGAGTTTTCACACATATAACACAGAAGTTATATTTTGCAAAATATTAATGATTATGAGTTTACTAGATGTCAAATAATAGATTCCATGTAACATTTGCAATTGTTTTCAGGAAATAAAAAACAAGAGTAACTGTAAGGACTGGATGGAGATTCTTGAAACAGAGAAATTAGTTCTTCGTTGACTTGCACTTTTACACTTCACAGTGAGAGTTCACTTGCAATTTTTTGTTTGTTTGTGTTTCATAATAATATCAGTACAATACTAAATCAGAAAAACTGTCCTTATATTTTTGTCTCCTGTTTGTGACAGTTGCCAGTAGTGAAGCATTAAGAAAACTCTAAGATACAGGTTACACAGCAGTTCTTGCTTGGTGTGTCTTAGTTTCATAGAAATTTCTACTAGCAATTGCAGAGGAGAAGTTTGCATCCAGATCAAACAACTGCTGTATCCATCATGCTTTAATTGCTCTAATGTCTTTCTTAGTGTTTGTCTATGTGACATTTTGAGGCAAAGAGATTTACGACTGTAAAGGGGGTATGGAGGTGAGTGGGAAAAGTGAACTAACTGCTAGAAGTTTTCTAGAAATTTCTGCCTGGAAATTTCATAGAGGACTGTAGATCTGATGTAAAAGTAAAATAAAAAGTGAAAAAAAGTAAACCCAGATCCAATTACTGTTCCAAATTTGCCTTCTTTATACTGTCACTGATACTAGAGTCATTCACTGTACTTCACTCTCAGCTATCACTTTTTCTCACTGTGAGAGGCAAATCAATATGTTCAGTCTTTTCTCACATGGAGAACATTCAATATTAATGATTATTCCTAAAATCATGGTCGTTTGTTTGTGGTTTTAAGATTTTTTTAAGTTCTAATATGATCTTTAAATACTACCTATCAGAACTGGAAAGAGTGACCATGGTGTCATGAATTTATGTAATTACTTAATCAGTTTTGGTTTGGTTTTTTTTTTTTCATTTTCCTATAGCTAATGATTCCTCTCAGCTTTTCAAAGAAATGTCTGTATGAGTTCAAGACATGTTTTTATTGAGCTCTAAGAGATAATTCAGAATCATTCTAGTTTAGACACTTAACATATTTTCACCATGCACATGATTTTGAATTTTCCACATTAAAATTTATGTGAACTGTGAAATCCTATACAATGTAAAACAACTGAAATCCTGTACAATGTAAAGCAACTACATGTAAAATTCATTCCATCGAGTTTTTGGCATCTATAGCACAAGCACGTGTGCTGTAGTCTCTATTCATGGGAGATGGGGACAACAGGGATTTTGAGGTAAATGGTTCACTTGTTTTCTTTTCCTGCAAGGAAAAATGAATTGTGCAGTAGAAACACTTATTGCTCTCTACTGAACATAATAGCATTCTAGATGACTGTGTCAGATGTAGCCATAGATATTATAGACAGAGTTAGATGAACTGAACTTCATCTCTCGTCCAAAGGCTTTCTAAGACATCCAAGATGGAAAGACTTCATCAGAGATAGACCAAGTCTTTGCTTACCATGCTATTTAAAAGGGTACCCATTCACTCTGAAAAATTACTTAAGCTGTTTTATGACATATAAAGTGTTCTGGAATAAATATATCCTTCATTCACAGACAAATCACATTCTTGGTTCTTCATACTAGAATGGTGTTTTTTTACTTTGTGGGTTTTTTTCTTTTTTTTTTTTAATTCATAGCTATAACAATCAAAGAGAAACATAATATTGTGTAAGTTTAAGTCATGAAACAAGATTAGTTTGTGCATAGCCACTCCCAATATTCTAAAGATAAATACTACTTTTTGTATAGTTCCAACTGCAGCACAGAAAATATTTGGATTATGAAAATTCTTAAGATTATGACATTTTGAATTGTACAATGGGCATTTTTATACCTTCTGAGATCAGTCCATAAAAAAACAGAGTAAAAGACCTTTTAGTTTAATGAACAAACATTTTTTGTGATATGAAGAAAAATAAATTTGAAATCTAACCTAAGGATCATATCTAATCCCTCATTCAGCCCCTGTTAGAAACTTTAATGTCTATCTGAAGAATTGACAACCTTTACAAAATTCCCATTCAGAAATAGATTGCAGTTTATGTAAGCAAGGCTTTCTGTAGCAGAAAGGAGTTGATGGTCTCATTAAAGAAAAGAAAGCCTATGAGTATGACAGCTGACACACTCCACAGGGGATTAATTTTTAAAAACACTTGTTTTCTGCTGGGGTTTGTGGAGTGTACACGGAGAATTAAAAAGAAAGAAAAAACGATTCCATGAAATCTTAGCAACTTAATTAAAGCTTACTGTATAGAACTTTTTGCTGGGAAGAGGGAAGGTGGTGGATTTTGTTTTACAGTAATAATTGGATAAGCTTCCTAGGGAAGTAACACACATACTTAGCACAAATTCAGGAAGAAATTAACTCTGTCCTTTCTATCTATCTCAGTCCCAGCTAATACTGTGTCTGCTACAAAAACCTTTCATGTAGACATGCTAATTTTCACAATTTACATTTTCCATTGGCTCAGTTGGTCATTTTATTAGCGAAAGCTTAAATGGTATAATATATTTCAAACTGTTTCCAAAAGGGTCATTGTGTACTGCTAGAAAAAGCAGTAACACTACAGAAACAATGAATAATCAAATAGCAAAATTATTATAGTCCTATTTTACAAATATGTGTTGTCAGATATATCAGGTATATTATACTGAGGGATCTGTATAATTTTCAGCATTGAAGTAGAAATATTTATGAATAAAAATAGTAAGTACTAATTATATCAAGTTTTTGGAAATTATTAGGGTGATGATACCAAGGTCTTCTAATATCTAAAACACTGTTCCAGTCACAGCCTTATCTAGCACTACAAACTTTTCAAAAATTGAACTGCGTAAATTAAAAAAAAAACAAAAAAGACTAAGTTGGAATGACTAATGTGTCAAAGTCAGGTGTGGTGGGTTGTCCTTGGCTGAATGCTAGCTGACCACCAAACCTCTCTCTCATTCCCTTCTCTACCAGGATGGGAGAGAAGAAAATAAGATGGCAAAAAACTTTGGTTAAAGATAATGGGAGTTTAAAAAAACAAAAGAAAAGGCTGAACATGGAAGCAAAGGAAAACAAGATTTGATACCCTCATTCTCATTAGCAGATGATGTCTGGCCATTTCCCAGGAAGCAGAACTTCAGAACACATGGTGTTGCTCTGGAAAACAAACATCGTAATGATAATTGTTCACCCTCCTCCTTTCTCCTTAGCTTTTGGTGCTGAGCAGAATCCATATGGTATGGAATATCCCTTTGGTCAGTTTGGGACAGCTGTCCCAGCTGTGTCTCCTCCTAAGATCTTGCCCCTCTCTAACCTACTGCTGACAGAGAATGTTGGGGAGACAGCACTGATGCCAGTACTGCTTGGCAATAGCCAAAGCACTCGTGTGTTATCTACACCTTTCCAGCTACCAATGCAAAGAGCAGCATGTCAGGGCTGCTATGGGAAAATGAACTCCATCCCAGCCTGACCCAATACACCAGGTTTAGTAAAACATTTAAATGAGTGCAGTCTTTCATAGGTGAATATAGACACATATGCCAATGAAATAATTCAGAAAACTTCTTTCTAGATCTCTTAAATGATTAAGACTTTTATATTCCTTCATTACTTAAAATTATATCACTAGAACTCTTATTAGAATAATCACCTTTGGTGAGATACCTACTTAAGTATCTATATCTCCCCTGGACTAATTTCGAACCTTGAAATTAGGTACTCACATTTTTAAATCTCCTGGAGGACACTGTATATTAGGTCTTTTCAAACCAAGCCTAACTGACTCTACCAGCACAGAATTCAATTAGAAATGCAGAGAGAGCATGAGTTGCCAATCAAAGTCCCAGTCAAAGAAGGCTTTAAAACATGACTCCTGCAACCCAGAGTGAATGACTGACTCTTCAGGCTCAGAAGTCCATAGGTAGGTTAAAAGAGATAGTCTTGTAGGTTGATCTTGTTTGGTGCCCAACAAACTTGTCTCATTCCCCACCTTGCCCCAGAAGTCACAAAAACAAAATGAAAAAGCTTGTGGCTCAAGGGAAGAACACTGAGTTAATATATTTGACAAATTGTTGGAGAAAGTTAATGAATATTTTTTTTATTTGTCCTTGCAGAGACCAAAATTGACCAAATAGGAGAGAAATTAGTTATATAGTCACAAGTCTCTTATAGTTCTCAAAGATTTTAACAATATTGGTTTTTCCACATTTTTGTTTGTCCTTGCATTTAAAACTCTTCAGACCTTCATTATGACTGATGGTACAGTTTTGCTATTATTATTAGTATTATTGAAACTGAATAGCTATATATTCACATGCAAAATCTGTTTTTCAGAATCAATACAAACAATTAAAAACATGCTGCTTAGGGATTTCTATTCTTAACTTGAGTGCTTTTACTTCCAGCCTTGTTCGTGGAAGCTAAATATAGCTATCATTCTACTCCTGCCTGGTATCAGGCTACTTTACTCTTGGCATTATAACAGACTCAAAAGTCTTAATTATTTTTATTATCATTGGTACTATGTCAAGAACCCATTGCAGATGAATCATCTTGACATGGCACAATTCTAAATTGGTCCTGATCAAACAACACTTTTTGGAATTTCTACATTTCTTTTACAACTTGAAACAAAATTACAACAAGATAGATATGACTGAATGCCATTAAAATTGACTACTGCTCTGTTTATCTCCCAAACTGGCAATGACATACTGTGAGGGAGATGTGTGAAGCAGTTAAATATTCCACATATATATGTCTAATAAACATACTGTTTTCATTAATCATTCCGCATAGATTTTCCACTACATTCCAACAGTTTTCAATTAAAGTTTTAAGAATTATAATGACTTTAAAATAGTAAGCTTCATTCTACACCAAGCATTAGTGTTGCCTTGCTCTTTGCTGCTGAAAATTGTTAGCCCATGGTAGCTAGTTTTCAAGGTTATTTTCTGTAAACATGGCCATGTTATTGTAACTCTATCTTATCATATACATTCCTTTCTCATGGACACAGACCCTTGATGGACATTTCCTTTGACCACTGTAGTTGAAGAAGGAAGAACTGATTTCCTCCAATGAGTAGTAATTTCCAAAAGGGTATAAAAAATAAAGAACGTGGGTCT
Source organism: Climacteris rufus (assembly GCA_013398175.1). NCBI lineage: Eukaryota > Metazoa > Chordata > Aves > Passeriformes > Climacteridae > Climacteris > Climacteris rufus. The sequence goes on along the minus strand of VZRZ01002163.1, from coordinate 126,973 downwards.
TGTGCCCCCTTCCTTCCTTTCCTTTGAACCTGAACACAGCTGTCTCTGGCTCTTCTTTCTGCGCCATCAGCATCACATTAGTTATGCCATCATTAGTTATGTCTAATTCATAGGAAAAATTAGCTCTGGCAGATTTATGGTGGGTTTTCTATTCATTTTTACATCCTCATAGGTTTCATTACAAATAGAGAATTGAGGGAATTATTTAAACACGAAGTATTAAGTAGCCATAATATGTGTGTTCAGAGAAAGACAGTTGCTTACTTGCAGGCAGCAGGAATTTGGGAAATTTAGTGAATGAATTTAAAAGAGAAGGAAGTCTATTCAAAGGAAATCTTCATCACAATGTGATGAAAGAAAAATGGCTTAAAATTTTAACATTTAAATATACTTAATTAATGATGATCATGGCTTTATTAAATTTTGGCTGTGAAGATTTTTAATTTTTTTTTAAATTTGAAATACCAAGATCAGAACTTGTCAGAGAAGAATGATAATCATTAGAATATGAGACTGTTGACTTTCATGTGATTTTTTAACTACTATATATTGTTTTTTTATATTACTATTACTATATTTCTATTATTTTTATTATATTACTATTTTATTATATTACTATTTAAGAATGCAAAATCATTCTCCACTTTTATTTACTCATACCAATTCATATATCTAGCTATAAATATGTGCAAAGTGCCTCCATTATGTACTCTTTTTTATTAAATTGGAAACTGAGTAAGCAATATATAGGGAAAATGTGTAAACATACACTGAATAGAAAAAAAAGCTTCGTCTTTTTTTCCTACTTTCTCTCACTGAATCACATTTTTGCTTAAAAACTTTTGTCTCCCTTAATATAAAATCAGTCAATTCCTTACATGTGTCAGAAATAGTTTTTATGTCTATATTTACATATTTTTTTTCTGCTCGAAAATGGTATTTTCTTTAATTAGCTTTTTTTTTGTTTGTTTACATTACCCCCTTGGATAACAGCAGTTCTTGATTTGTAATTATGATGATTTACTGCAAACCTCAGGAAATATTTTGTTTCTTAATTTTTTCACTTGCAAATGCGACACTAATTAATTAAAAACTTGCTATTTACCATCATTTCATACTACCACAACTCAGAACTGAAATTTTTATATTTGACACCAGTAACTCTTCAGACAGCAGGCAGATGCCACAGGCTGCCCAGAAAGGTTGTGCAGACTGTCCTTAAAGGTTTTCAAGACGTAAAAGATCAGAGCAACATGGTCTGATCTCAGAGCAGACTAATTTAAACAGGAGTCAGACATTCACATATCACTGCCAATCTGAAATATTCTATGCTTATGTGACTTGAAGCTTAGATGCCTCCATTTTGTTATCAGTACAACTTAAAGAAAAAAATTCTAAAAATGCCGTCAAACATTTTAGGGTTTACTGGAGGTGATGAGACAGGGCAGGAAGCTGTTGTGGCTTGGTTGTTCTGTTTTGGGGGGATATTGTTTGCTTGGTTGTTTTTTTTTTCCCTGGCCTTTGATAAAATAATTGTTTTTCAACAGACTCCTTTGTTGTCCAACACATTTTCATTATAGCCTTTGTTCTATGTATGTTGTGGTGTTTATTTTATACACAAGAGGTAGAATTAATTTCCTTCTAGGGTCTAATCTAATATTTAATGCTAGCTCAGTAGTTAACAGAAAGAAAATGACATCTCTAGAAGATGGCTAATGCAATAAAATAGATATCTAGAATGGTAAGAATTAACTATCTTTTGAAGCCTCCTGTCTTCTTTACTGGAAGAGCCCAGATGGAAAGCAAGGAGTTAATGCAACCTTTACACAGTTAAAATAAGGATAAATTCATAACATCTACTAAGACCGGCTTGGTTAACAATTTTTCCAGGTGGTATTTTCTGCATAGTTACTTTCATGTAGTTTCAAAGATTTGTGTTCTTGTTGTCACTTTGCACTGACTGATCAGGACTTACCATTGATATATCCTGTAAGTAAGTTATTATCGCTCTGGCCGCTAACCGCCCGGTAGTCTCGGCCAGCGACGAGGTCAGGTGTCCACGCGGCGTGGCTACCAAAGACCAGTCGGGCTGCCTGAGAAGGCACGAAAGGCAGGCTGCACCACGGCTGTTGCCTAGCAACTCGGCGAGGGTAAAAGACAAGAGAGGGCCAACACTGCCTCTTTTGTTCCAGCTTTTATTTCCCCCCCACCGAAGGAGCAGGGGGTGTGCTCGGAAGGGAGACAGTCAGTCGAAAGCACCGTGAGGGGGGAGACAGCACTTTTTAAAGGGGGTTGGAGAGAGAGGGGAGCAAGGGAGCAAGCCAGTAAGGGAAGGACATGAGGTAACAGGGAACAAATCATAACATAACAGGGGAGGAAGAGATACAAACCAACCAATAGAGAACCAAACTGAGCAGAACCTTCCAGCGCTTCATACATAAAGAGTAGGCTACATTATTAAACATGAGGGGTTTGAGCCAACGGGGAGAAAGGAACAGCGAAGCTTCTGGATGGGAGGGAGGAGATGCTGTGGGAGTGACACACAGTGGGTGTCAGCCCTGGACTTGGGCCTTGCCCTCGGATCCACCCTCTGGGTCAGAGTCCTGGGTGGGGAATTCCACCCACTGTATGGCACTCAGCCCCAAGGTAGGCTGGGCCACCGCAACAAGTTGTAAACTGAGAATTTTTCCACATTTTAATATGGTTCATTTAGATTTGCCCACAAATTAGTTGACATGGTATCTTGGGGTGATTCTATGATATGTATTCCCCTATTGTCTGCTTATGTACAACAATGGGTTCTCTAACATTAGACTGGGTCCAGAGAAAGGAAGGAGAGCCAAGAGAAGTCTGCCATGGTTTGTTTTTAAAACTTTTCACTCCTTTGTGTGCTTGCTAGGTAGCAAGACGGGAGTGAACATTCCTGCTGCTATCTAGCTGGGCTTGGCTGTGTTAGATAAAGAGAGAAAAATGGAAGCTTTACCCCTGGACTGCAATAGCAATCCTGGGTGGCTTCTGCTGTTTCTTTTTGGACTGTTTCAGCTTGCTTTTTTGTCAGACACCAGACTATCACTGGGAACACCATGCTGCAGCCCGGCAGGGAGGCCGCAGGACACCACACCCCCAGCTCTGGACATGGGGAGAAGCCGATCAGGACTCTAAAATCCACCAGGTTCCTCAGCAACAAGGAGGATCAATATCCTTTTTTGCCCTGTGTGATGAAGGCACTTTATTTGTTAAATAAATAGAGTTTCTCACTTTCAGTCTAAGGAATTCCTTTTGTGTGGTGGAGAGCAGGGAGCCGAAACCCCTTTTTCCTGAGAGAGGGGGGAACGTTCATTCCAGAGTGTTTCCTCCTACATTTGTCCCCCTAAACTGGGACACATGGGATTTTGATTTTAAAGTACGTCTGGCATACTACTTACCAGACAGTTGTCTTTGGCTGGTACTCTTGCCTGATTTGAAAACTATGTTTACATTTTTCATCTCATTCTTTTCAGCCCCTTTAAATCCATCTGCAGAGTCAAAAAATTATTAATCTGGAATGCAAGGAATCCAATGTATAATTAAAAGTTTCTAACTATATTTTGCAAACTTCCTGATTTTCTGTGCACAGAATATACTATGAATGCTTTTTTATATACTGCTAGGTAGGAACTATTACTTTATGCAAGCATGAGAAGATAAGGGTTAGTTAATTCTTTGGTCAAGATGCACGAACAAGGTATTAATTCATTATGCAAACGAGATTCACATCTGGAGTAGTCATTTTGGTAAATATGAGTCATCATATACAAACTCATAAACAGGAAATATTTTTGTTAGAATAGCAATAAGGACTAATTTCGTTTGCTGAGTTAGTGAACACCCGTAAATGTGGTAATTTATTATTGTAGAAGGATTTCCTCCTGACTGGGAAAAATGAGACTAAATGAGAATACTGTATCCTCAGGGATACATTATTCTCTTTTATTTGCTTTGTTTGCATGAAGTTTCTTGCATCACTCATATGACTTTCAGGAAAACTTCTTTTCTACACATAACTCAAATCTAAAAGAATTTTGACGATGCCTAGAAAGCAATTTAGCTAGTAATTGAGTTTTTTGAAAGGAGTACAGAAGTTATCCCATAGCTTTTGTTCACAAGAACAGAAAGAAGCTAGGTGGAAGACTGTAAATTTCGTTTTGAAAGAACACTCTTCAAGGCTCTGCAAGGGAAAAGAACAACCTAGTAGTGAACTGATGGAAAAATGAGTTAAAGACCTTTCCCACTTTTCCATCTCTATAATTTTTCGGAGCTTAAGCTTCATTATTGTGTTGTTCATTGGATGTCACAGAAAGAAATTTCACTAAGCTGCAAAATCTTCAAGAGAGAAAATGATCAGAAAGAAGAGAAATACATCTGATGTCAAATGGAAGATAATACCACAATAATGTAAAATATAATTCTGTGGACAGGGACAAAGAGATTTTAAAGATAATTGGATTTCTTTTCTTATTGCATGATAAAGCAGTCTGATACCATTTTAAGTCCCTAAATATCAAGTGTATTACAGTTCTCGGAAGAAAGTCTGATGGCATGGAGAGTTGATCTCATTATATAAAGTCTAATTGAACAGATAATTTTTAATTTTGAGGGTTTAGTTCTCATCATCAAGCTTTTGATTCACTAAATAATATCCCAAGACAAAATTTAAATGTATCACCAGATTTCAACTACCTGGTTTGTCTTATTTTGAGAAGAAATAATCTGGGTAAAGTAGGAATAAAAATCATCTAGAGGTGCAATAGTATTAATTATGGGAGTTTGTTAACTGTAAAGACAGAAGCGAATTCCTAAATAGCTGCAGCTTCAAAATTGCTATTTGCTAATGATGCTAATATTAGTAGAGATTTTAGATAGTCTTAGCAGGTTCCTTTTTACCAAACAGCCTTAGTACTGTTGCATGTATTGGCAAATCAAGAAGAAAGGGAAACAGCTAATGACACTTCAGCATCAACATAGAGAACGAGACTATAAATGTGCTCCACTGTAATGAGACTCTACCTGGAATACTGCATCCATCTCTGGGGCCCCTGACACAAGCAAGATGTGGACCTGTAGGACTGACTCCAGAGTAGGGCCATGAAGATGATGAGACCTCTCCTGGGCAGTCAGGCTGAGAGAGTTGGCACAGTTTAGCCTGGAGAAAGCTTCAAGGTGGCCTTCTAGCACCTTTCCAGTACCTAAATGGTGCTTACAAGAGAGGTGGAGAGGGACTTTTTACAAGGTATGAGGGGCCACAGCTTAACCTGAAGGAGGGTAGGGTTAGATAAGTCATTATGTAGCAATTTATTTCCTGTGAGGATGGTGAGACACTGGAACAGGTTGCCCCGAGAAGCAGATCCCCAGACCTAGAAGTGTTAAAGGCTAGGCTGGATGGAGCTTTGAGCAGCCTAGTCTAGTGGAAAATGTCCCTGCCTGTGACTTTTAAGGTCCCTTTCAACCTAAGCCATTCTATGATTCTATGATTATTCTATGAAATATAGTGTTGGAATCTGCTAGTTCAAGTTCATTGTTTTAGGTAGCCTCTGTTTTACTCCATAACAATGAGGCTTTCTTATATGTCAGAGAACTATCAACATATCACAAAATTTAATAATGACATCATCTATTTATGGTGGAAATTTTTTTCATATTGGAAATTCAAAAAGCAAAGCAAGGAAAACATTAAGTCAAATAATGAAATGGCACTTCTTCTGTCCCAGGTGAAGTGGAAGAAAACATTGTGGTTAACCTGGGCATAAATATTGCAGGTCAAGAAAGATTAAAGCTGGTGTAGAGGCACACAGGACAGTATGTTTTAAATAAAAAGGAGGAAATTACATATTTCAGCTCCATGCAAGGCACAACATTACCTTTATTTTTATCCCCACCTTTCCATGACTTCACACTGTTCCTTGTCACGGGTGACTAGGGGACCAGGACTGCTGTTTGTTTTAGGCACAGCACAGCAATGCATCATTGTAAAGGTACTTGGGAAAAAATTAACCTGTGAGATTTCAAAATATTCCCAAATATAGGAATTAATGGCATTGTATTGTTTACATACTAGAGTAATTCTTCAGTTGTTAGCAGTCCATCCATTTCTTCTTTGCATAGGTCTGTTTGGTCTGTGTATACACACAAAACAGGAATAGAAACATGACATCTCTGTATAGACAAGTAGGTGTGTAATTTTTGTTTTAAGGAAAGATAGCTACTGCACGGATTAAAAATGAAGACACACTAAAAACAAACCAGTCTTTCATGTGAACAGTTGCCGCGGGTAGAAAGCGCAAGTAACTCGGAGTCTTTTGCATCGGCCCCGTTTGCCTAGATAACGTGACTCAGGCCTTATCTAGTCTCCAATCAGAGGCGAGCCAAGCATCAGAACTCCCGCAGATCTTGGCTTAGCTCACGCACAGTGGTTTAATTTATGCAGGGAAATAAAGAGACGAGAAAGGGTTCTTTTCCGCTTATTGCCAGCAGGTTTTATTACTGGAACATGGTGCAGAGAAGACGGCCAAAATGGCGACCAGGGCACGTTATAAGATGGGGGGCGAGGGGAGGGCAGCTGGGAGAGCCAATCACTGTGGAGAACCACAGTGATTGACAGGGGTGCCAGCCAGTGAGTCGGCTGTCTGCACCCGGCATGGGAACCAATGACCTGTTCCCCTGGGCCGGGACAGCCCCTGCCGCCCTGGGCCAGGACGGCCCCTGCCGAACCGGGGCTGCACCACCCCAGCTGCCGCGTGGGGGCGGGGAAAGGACCAACACCGCGCCGGGGGAAGGGGAAGGAACCAGCACCATGCGGGGGGTGAAAGGAACCAACGGTCCCAGCCCAGCAGGGCCAGGCCCAGTCGTAAGCCACGCCCAGAGGCACCACAACAAACAGTGACCAAAAGATAATAGCTATGCACTGTTCACCTGTGCATTTTGGCTTATGGAGATTGTCATGTACAAGACTCTACTAGCAAGAGACTTGATCAATGGGATGGTGTCCCAAAGTCCTAAAGTTTTTCCCGTTGCCCTAAGAAATTTCTTGGAATAAATCTTTAATTTTAGGAGGTTATTTAGGCGACCAAATGGGTTTTTTGTTTCCTAGCCCTTTCAACCCCCATTCTTTAAAACATGTTTTTATTCATCAGTTAGATGGAAATAAAATCAAATTAAGAAAAACAAAAAGAAAGTGGTAGAAGTGAACATAGGAACTTTGCAAGATACTTATTCATTTTATAAAAATGATAATAGTTATTCACAAATTGCTTCTTTATAAATTAAAAAAATAGTGCTCAAGGAAATGCCGAGAGGTTTTCTGTCCATCTATTAAAACAACACTGTTTAATTAAGTCAATAAACCAGCAGGTAAAATAATCTTATACAGACTTAGATGTGTTTTTTTCACGAGTAAAATGGAAGACTTTGTACCAATTATACACTAATGCTATTGCATTAAAAATTATTACTTTTCTTTTATAGAACTGGTCATGTTGCTTATTGAAAGAAATAAATCCACTTTAATTATTGGGTATTTAAAGAGTCTTGAAATTTTTATATCTAAGGAGTCATAAACCAGATTGAGGAACATTGCAGATTGTCTCACTTTTTTTCTATCTGAATGCTCTTTTCACATCCTAACTCCTCTTCAAAACATTCCACTTCACTGGGTTTATTCCTCCTCCAACATGGTTAGTTGGGGGAGGGTGGCAGGACAAAGGAGTATATTGTGCATCTTTCAAGCACTATGAGGGAAGGAAGAGAATGGAAACAGGTTGTCATAGAAAACACTAAGATAGACCTAAACAAACCCAGGACTGAGGAGAAAGCAAAGCCACCACCATGTGCCTCATTCCAGATAAATCCACAGGATGGTAAGGTGAAGGGACCTTCTCCCTTCATTTAGTTAAAGGACCAGTGGAAGGTTGAGCATAACATCCACAAATAAGTATAAATAATGGACAGTTATGCATTACAATAATAATTGTCCTATTAATTAGGCATTTTTTCAATAATTAGATCGTATGGATTAATAAATTGTTAACTGGTCTGATTTCAGGCTCTGTGTATGGGATGTGTTTCCTTTTTCTCAAAACAATAATCTGGGTGTAACATAACAGAAAACAAGGAGTGGTGAAGTGGAAAATTCGACACCTGTTCTAAGACTGAGTAAGAGTAAGACTAGAAAATAGTTATTCCTTATACCAGAATATGCTCAAAACAAAAATAACACAAATTAGATGTGATCAAGTGTTTTACATTAAATCTCCTAGGATGACATCTTTGATTTCAAATTAATGACATAATAAATTTTTTTTATGATTTTGAATTTGTTTTTCTGTTTTACTAACGTAAGAAATCTCAAAAAACTCCCAACTACAACCACACTTGCTCTTCTCTTATTAAAATATGGGATTTCTAAAAATAATTATTTTTTACTTCCAAATTTATCAAAGCAGGGAAAAGCACTCTGCCTTGCCAAAAGCTCTGGTTTGTCTTGAGTTGGTGTGGGTTATCATTTGGGGGAGAGTGATACCATATCATTTATCATAAGAAAATTAAACACAATTATTTTATTGATTTCAATTTTATTTAAGGTAAAAGATTAATTTTTCACTTCCAATACTTATTCCCATTGATCTCATTTTATTTAGAATTTTAAAATAAAACAGCCTGAGCTATAATTTTACTGAATTTCAAATCTCTGGATTCTTAAAAACAAATTTAATGGAAAAATATAACTCAAGGTTAATATTTTTAGAACTCTTCCTTCAACTCTGCAGTAGGAAGTGTAGTAACAAGTTACTTTTTTTTCTTTTCAAAAACAAGGCTCTAAAAAGATCATATGCACAAAAACAGTTCAAGACCTTTTAAGTGTATTTTCCATGATACTTCCTTCAGCTTTAAGTGACATGTGTCCAGAGTTCTTAATGCAAGCTACACAGTAGGAGGGAAATCCCAAGTAAAACCCAATTAGCTGTGTAAAGTTAGTCCATAAGGAAAAATAAGTATGGGTGTATTTCTGATATGTTTCTGATCGGCTGAAAATTTTTTTTGAAGTAGAGATGTATAGACTGTAAGACTGCTCTGGACATATGGCTCAAAACTTAGAGTGTATGCCTACAAATATTGTTTATGAAAATATGTCTTTTCTTTCTTTTTCCTTTCAAACATAGATTGTTTTCCTTTAAATCTAGTATCTCAGCTGTGAGATCAATTGCTTCAGAAGTATGAAAAAGATTAAATTCCATTTTAGGCTTGTGACTTTCAAATTCAAAATTTTAATTTTCCTATTTCCATATGTATTTCTAAATCACCACCACATAGTCTATGAGGGATCATGCATCATGGCTTCTGCAGTAGCTGGTGCATAGTAAGGCAAAGAACAAAAATGAAAGGTCATAGCAGTTACCTGATTCTCTGGTTCCTGATATAAATCTGTTTACTTATTTAAGCCTTCTGGCTCTTAGAACAAATTTAGAAATAATTAAGAATGAAAAATTATTTTCCTTTTAGCCCTGAAATTCAATGACTTCCATAACTTCAAGCCAATGCAGAATAAGCACTTTTCTGGAAAAATCTGAACAAGGTAGAAAGGTAACTTTTGCATGATTATTTATCTTAAATGTTGATTCACTCTTGCCTGTGCAGAACTCTGGAGTCTCATTCATTTTATCTCCCTTTAATCTAGAAGGTCTTTCATGGCTAAGACCTTGAGCATGGGACACTTACTATCTTCATAGAGTAATAGAATCATAGAATGGTTTGGATAGGAAGGTACCATTAAAGGTCATCTAGTCCAAACATCCTACAATGTGCAGGGACAAATATCCATCCAATCTGGCCTTGAACACTTCTAGGGTTCACATGGGCCCATTTCTTGAGCTTGTCCTGGTCCCTCTGGATGATATTCCATCCTTCAGGTGTGTCAGTCACACCATACAGCTTTGTATCATCTGTGAATTTGCTGAGTCTTCCAGGTTATTAGCATTTAGATAGCCCAAAGATAAGTTGTGGTCACAGTGGATGTTTATATTCTGTTGAGTGTGTCTGCTTTATCACTGCGGAATTGGCAAAAAAGGGGGGGAAGTATAAAAAGTATCTCTGAAAAATATTGCCAGACAAACCGGAAATGAAAACCTTCTGATAAAGTCACATTAGTTGAAATATAGGAAAAGTTAGGATACTACCTTACCATTAAACAGTCTTGACATAGGCAGGTAAGTCAGAGAGCATTTGTCAGGCCCAGAGCCATCATAACTGGAGCTTTTACATTACTCTAAACATGTCAAGGCAGGTTGGATTATGTTGGGTTTTCATTCAACTCCAGATCTCAGATTAAGATAGCAAATAGCTTTAAAGACAGTATCTAAACTTACTTTTCGTTAGAGTATGCATCAGTTAGTAACCCAAATACAAGTAGGTGGTCTGTATGGTTTTCGGTAGGAAGAGGTGAGACACACTATTAAAACAGTTAAGATCTTCTGGAAAATACATGTTATATGTTATCCTGACAAGGAACTTTTGATGTGATCAAAGAGAAGCAAATTGTAATCAATGATATTGTAACACTGATGATTTACATTGACTGATATGTCAAAACAAGTTCTCAGCAGCATAATGAGTCATATTCATGTCAATCATTTTTTCTTTCTCTCCCTGATTGTAATTCCTCAACTGCACAAGCAAACTGCATTACAACAACCCATGATATTCCAGTTCCTTATCCAATATATAATAGAGGTGAATGAATGAATTATCAATTTACTGCTGAAGGAGAAATGACGGACAGGGTTAAATTTTACTTCAAATTTGTGTATCTTACACAAATCTTGTGCATCTGTTTTAAGCCAAAATTAATATCTGCTCTTGAACTACATTATTGAACCACAACACCAAATATTGCTACAGTTGGAATACAGAAGTCTGTGGATTAAAGTGAAAAGAAACAGGTCATCTCTAAGTCTTGAACTGGCAGAGGAGTTGTAAGTTGTAGTGGTTTAGCCCCGGCCAACGGCCAAGGACCCACTAGAACTGCTTTTTTTCCCCTTCTGAACAAAACTGTGTTACTAAACCATGATAAGAAATGCTGGCAGAGGAGCAAAATTAGGCTGAGACAAGGTAAGTGCTTCTAAGTGATAAAGTGAATTTAATACAGAGTCAAAGGAGCAAGCAAAAACAAGAAAAAAGAACATCTCCTAAACATTCTTCCTCCGCCATCCTCCCATCTCCCCTCCCTGCCCC